>JAJOZX010003140.1:47500-345000 GCA_023014485.1 Bathynomus jamesi
ATGACTGACAAATTGGATTGTCAATTGATTCGTTTTAGAAATTATCAAATTAAAATTTTTTTGTTAGTGTAGCTTTTGATTTGCTGCTTTTATTGTTGTTGTTGTTGTTGTTGTTTAAACGGCAGTGTCGAATGTCGAATAATTTTTTGGTGACGGTCGTCCTCGAATTTATTTCGATTTCGGATGTTATCGTACGAATCTTCGGATCGTTGCATTTCTTCAGCTTTGTTTGGACTTCCCATGTTAATAAAGTTGATCTGAAATTCAAGGAAAAGTCTTAAAAAGTTTGACATATATATATATATATATATATACACATCTTAACTGCAAACAACACACAGTATAATTAATGTAAAGAACGACGCTTGTGTAGAAGAGCGTTCCGCACAAGATGAGGAGGGAGAACGAACAAATGAAAAATGAGGTATCACCCGGGAATCGAACCCGGGATCATCCGATTGCCGGTCAGATGTGCTATCCACTACACCATGGACCTCGATCAATCACATGTCGTAATTCTCCTACATACGAGCAGAAACCAATGCCCTGAGGGGGCACCTACGCATGCCGTACATATATACATTTTAACTGCAAACAACACACAGTTAATTAATGTAAAGAACGACGCTTGTGTAGAAGAGCGTTCCGCACAAGATGAGGAGGGAGAACGAACAAATGAAAAATTAGGTACCTTTACAGGAAGTATAAGGTTGTAACATATATTCTGCTCGATTTTTTAGTTCATTCAGAACAAAAATTAAATGACTTATAAAACAACTTTGCTCGAATTTTTAGCTTATTCACAACAAAAATTAAATGACATAATGACAAATTAATCATCAATATAATTCCCTTCTTTTTCTATAACCTCCTCCCACCTGTAGAAAAGTTTTTTTATGCCACGTTCGAAGAAATCCCTTGGTTTCGAATTAAAAAAAGCGATCACTTCGTTTTCGATAGCTTCCCTGGATTGCAACTTTTGTCCATCTGGGTGGTGTTGCAGACTTCTAAATAAATGGTAGTCTGAAGGTGCGATCTCCGGAGAATAAGGTGGATGAGGCATTTTTTCCCCAACCAAATGCCTCCAATTGGGCAGTGGTGATTCGAGCAGTGTGAGGGCGCGCATTATCCTGGTGGAATAGAACGCCTCTGCGATTAATTAATGCGGGACGTTTTTCTTTTAATGCCATCTTCAATCGTTGGAGTTGTTGGCAGTAGACTTCAGCTGTGATTGTTTGGTTATCTGGCAGAAGCTCAAAATGAATAATTCCTTGCGTATCCCACCAAACGCATAGCAACATTTTCTTTGAATGGGATCCATTCCTTGGCTGAGGTTCAGGCTTTGTTTCACGGCTAAGCCACTGATGTCGACGCTTAATATTGTTATAGAGGACCCATTTCTCATCCCCAGTGACCATCCGATTCAAAAACGGTGCCTGCAGTTGCCAAGAATGCAGTGATGTGCAAATATCGACTCGATGTTGAAGATTCGCTTGTGACAAATCATGCGGAACCGTTTTTCCAACCTTCACTACTTTTCCTAACAGCTTCAAATGACGATGAATGGTCATATGGCCAACGCAGAGTTGCAGGCCAAGTTCTTTTACAGTTACCGTTGGCTTTTCTTCCACTGTTGCTTTCAGCAACTCTTCATCTAACTCATTTGGTCGTCCTGTTCGTTGATAATCTTTCAGACTGAAGTCTCCATTTCTGAACTTCTCAAACCATCTCCTACACATCCATTCGCTCACAACATCATTTCCATAAACTCTTTGAATGTTTTTTTGCGGATTCACTAGCGTTAGATCCTTTATGGAACTCATACAGCATCACATGTCGAATATGCTCTTTCGTGGGCTCCATGTTTTTTCAATTACTGTAATATCGTAGGGGTGGCGTTGTAACTGTATGAAAAACACCAGAGAAAATATTCATTAGCCTAATCCTACACTAGCCTAGTCATTCTGTATCATTCTGTATCGTGATAACCTAAAACCTGTGCGAACCTGTCGCCGCGCGTATTTTGCAACATTTCTAAAACTATTTCACATTATCTTGGGGTTATTCTATCTATCGTCCGTTTTCTAATCAAGCAGAAATTGTTACACCCTGATATAATGATATATCTGTCTGATTAAGGAGTTTTTACTGTGGTGTTTTGTTTCATGAAGACTTACAAACAATTAATCCATATTGAAAGAAATTGTATTTAACAGTAACATCACGTTTTAATTAAAATAACTGCCTATGTTCACAGAATTATTGATATTATTGGTTAGAATGTTTTTCTGTTATTTGTATTCGTATATTTGATCCCATTTTCCTTCGAAACATCATTTCTGACTCATGAAACTTGCATCTCAACACTGTTTACTTACATTGTGCCATTCTCCTAAAGGTATTTCTCTCTAATGGCTCCCAAAAGAAAATATCATACGAAAATAGACTCAATATTGTAGTTCTTCATTAAGAAGGTATTAATCAGAGACAAATAGCCAATAAAGTAGGAGTTTCATTGTCAACGGTGAAGAAAATCCTCTTTCGTCATTCTCAAACTGGGATTGTAATGAACAAAGTAGGCCAACGACGAAAAAGGAAGGCCTCGGAAAAAGAAGACACATACGTGATTTTATTGAGCAAACGCAACAGAAAGAAGACTGACGTTCAAACAGCTGCTGAAGTCAACGCATCACGCAACAGCAGCATTTCTACTTCAACAGTGAAGAAACGTTTGAGAGAGATTGAGGTTGGGTTGCTACCAGAGAGCCTCTTTTGCCAGTCCTATCTTGGAGTGATCATTCTTTGTGATTTTATGCCCATTTCAAACGCTTGGCTCGATTTCCTCCTCGCAAAGTAAAGTATGAAAAGAATTCTAATATTATTAATATAAACACCCAGGAATGTCTGTCAGTCGGTCACGCTCGAAAAGAGAAGAAGATTCTTTATACTGTACGCCATTGACGATTGTTTAGGTTAAGTCGTGATATTTTCGTTAGAACCAAAATATCACGACTTAACCTAACCAATCGTCAAGGGCGTACAATTAACCTAACCTGGCATTCAATTAACCTAACTAATAACAGTCTTCGAAAATATTCGACCGTCGGCTGGGATATTTTTGCTACCCGCACGAAGGGCGGGTTTTCGGCTAGTTATTATATAATCAGCTATTTAAAAACGTTTCCATACTTTTGACCGTCAGTATGTTGGGCAGAAACGACAGATCTGCGGGATCGATCGATCGCGCTGTACAATCGATGGATCCATCGTTCGTACACACATCGATCGATCGCAGCGCAGGCGATGGACAAAATTAACTTGCACGATCGATGGATAAACATATCGCTGTGATTTGAACACTTCTCAGCACTGACACTTTCACATGCTCAGTTGAATTGCTTGGGTGCAAGGTTAGGTTACGTTACGTTACGTTATGTTACCCATTTCAGTAACATTCCATTATCGGTCAACTAAGTATGCAGTCCACAAATTACGGTCTCCAATATTACATATTCGCCATGACTTTTTGCACTTTCAGCGTAAATGGTATGGTTTTGTTCGCAGGGCCGCCGAGAGAGCGGGGAAGCCAGGATAAATCCCCGGGGCCCGGAAAGAGGGGGGGATAAAATCTAAAAATATTAATAAAGCAATTGATTAAATAACAGAGAGGAAATATAATTAATGAACATACATTTTATAGAGATTATCATAGTCAAACTGAAACAGATAAAATATTATCTGCGGTCCACCAATGCCCAAAACCGACTGACAGATCTGGGAACCATTGTAATTGAAAGCTAGTTAGCCCGTACTTTAAATTTCGTCAGAATCATTGGTGCTACTATAGCGTGATTCCTACCGGTGACTTCGATACTATAGGGTGATTCCTACCCGTTTTGGTTCGAAACTACAGTACTGTAGAGTGTGATTCCTATCCAAGGTATAAATGAAAATATAATAAATATAAAATGCTATTTATTATTCAATTTTATTTATTTAAGAAATAGTTTCGGTGCTACTATAGTATGTGGTCTACCTACGATTGGTTAGGTTTAGTCACGATATTTTCGTTAAAACTAACGAAAATATCATGAGTAACCTAACCAATCGTCAAGGGCGATGGACATTGGAATGTAAACAAGCAATTAGTAAACAAGGTCAGAAGCTATAATTAAAAGGTAGACCGCCGAATCGAGGTAGGAATCACGCTATAGTAGCACCGAATCATTTACCACTTTGCTAGAGAGAAGACAAAGAAAGTACACTTCTAATTATGAAAATCTTGCAGTAAACAATTGTCTTGCCTGCATGGACTGGTACTGCATTTGTAAATTGTATGGTGATAGAATGAATATAATTTATTCGAAAAATAAAATGGTCATTTTCTTCTGAGTTGTTTATTCATACTGTATGTTTTGAATAGTGCCTTGGACATATAATCAGTTTGCTTGTTATGTACACAAAAAACATTCATAATAAAATACTGAGTAAACAGGGGGGCCCATATACCAATCCTTCCCCGGGGCAGCTCTCGGCGGCCCTGTTTGTTCGTACATGTATGTTTATTGTATCCCTCGATCGAACCTAACTTAACCTAACCTTGCACCCAAGCAATTCAATTGAGTATGTGAAAGTGTCAGTGTTGAGAAGTGTTCAAATCACAAGCGATATGTTTATCCATCGATCGCGCAAGTTAATTTTGTCCATCGCCTGCGCAGCGATCGATCGAGATGTATGCGAACGATGGATCCATCGATTGTGCAGCGCGATCGATCGATCGCACAGATCAGTCGTTTGCGCGTAACATATATATATATATATATATATATATATACAGGCGTCTAGTCTTCTTTTGAAGATTTCCACTGCAACTCCCTTCGTGTTTCTTAGGTCTTTGGGCAACTGATTAAACAGTTTTGGTCCTCTCACTACAAAACTATTTTCTTCCAGGGTTAAGGATGTTCCCTGTCTCGCCTTCAATTTGGGAATACGACATAGTCTACCGCTTCTACTTTCCACCGTTGTTTGGGGAGTTATGGGATTCAGAGTAAGATTAGGGACTAGTTTCTCCATTATTTTCCAAGTGTAAATAATGGTGTATCTCTCTCTTCTCCTTTCCAGTGAATATAGGTCTAGTTCTCGTAACCTTTCCCAGTAATTTAGTTCTTTGCACCCATTGATCTTGGCTGTGAAGCTTCTTTGGATCCCCTCCAGCTGTCTAATGTCTTCTTTTTTATATGGGGATATTAGGACCGAGCAGTATTCCAATTTTGGTATTATCAGGGTTTTCAGTAGAGGAATCATTACATTCCTATCCCTTCGTTTAAAGGTTCTCAATATCTGACCCGTTATTCTCTTTGCTCTGTTTACTGCTATCTTATTTTGTGTTTCAAATTTCGCATCATCTGTCATTACAACCCCTAAATCTTTTGCTCTGGAATTTCTCTGAATTTCCTGTCCATTTGGGGTATAATACTCCATGGACTTTAGGTCTTCTCTTTTTCCGTACCGTAATAGCTGAAATTTCTCGGTGTTAAACTTCATATTGTTGTCTTCAGTCCACTTGTAGATTTTGTTTATGTCGGTTTGTAGAGATCCTATGTCTTCTGGGTTTCTTATTTTCTACTAATCTTTGTGTCATCCGCAAAGGATGTTACTGTGCTGTCTCTGGTAACGTCCTCATCTATGTCAGTTAGCATGATTATGAAGAGTAGTGGAACTAATACTGTTCCTTGTGGTACCGAGCTGAGGACCTCTGATTCTGATGAAGATACTCCTTGTACTGTAACGACTTGCCTCCGCTCACTAAGGAAATTATATATCCATTTCCCTACTTTTCCTCTTATTCCCATATATTTCAGTTTATGTATTATGATTCCGTGGTCACACTTGTCGAACTCTTTAGCAAAGTCTGTGTATAGTACATCAAAGTTTTCATTACTTTCAAGTGAATCAATAATGTTGTTGAGTGTTCCATTAGTTGTGATAGGCATGATCTGCCTGATCGAAACCCGTGTTGGTTATCATTTAATTTTTTCTGAGTTTCCAAAAAGTCATAGATTTTCTGTCTAACTATTCTTTCAATTATTTTAGTGAGATGAGATGTAAGCGACACTGGCCTATAGTTTTTGGCCTCGGATCGATCTCCTCCTTTATATATTGGGACTATGTTCGCGCTCTTCAGGATGGCCGGTATTTCTCCCGTGTCTAATGATCGTCTCCATATCCAGTATAGGGGCTCAGCGATTGCATTCTTGCAGTTTTTGATCAGTGTGGCATTCCATTTATCCGGTCCTGCCGCTGAGTGTGTTTTTAGTTTCCCTATGGCTTGTGTAATATCATCCGTCGTAAAGTCGAAATCCGTTATACTTTCCCCTTGTGGTTCTTCTTCAAAGAACGCGTTTCTATCGCATATCAATTTGTCAGTTTTTGGGATACTGAAAGATGATTCATACTGAGCTTTTAATATTTCAGATACTTCTGTTAGATCATCAGATAAATCACTGTTCTCATTTTTTAAAGGTCCGATAGTCGCTTGGTTTTTCGACTTTCTTTTGCGAAATTATAGAAGTACTTTGAGTTAGCCTTTATCGCTTCTATAGCGTCATCTTCTTTTTCTGTATGCTTCTCGATTTGTTCCTGTATGACGACATCGATACTTTGTAGTTTATCATTTAATATTTTTCTGATGTTGCTATCTTTACAATTACTTAATTAATTTTGCAGTCACTCTTTTTCTCTTTCGGAACAATGCCCTCTTTTGTCTTTCGAACCTGCTTCTCTTTCCTCTTTGTTGTATCTTTGGGACATGTTTTTCCACAATTTCTAACGTCTTCTCCTCTAACGTCGTTAGCATCTCTTCCGTTGTCTTGGCCTCGAAAATGGTTTTCCAATCTATTACTTCCATGCTGGATGTCACATCTTCCCAGTTTATAGCTTTGGAGTGAAAATTAAAAATTTCGAATTTGCTTCTTTCTGTTGTGCGTGTTCTTTCCTTTCCTGTTGCCTTTATATTAGTTGTTATTTCAATGATATTGTGGTTTGATATCATAGTTGGGGATATTTCTACATTATCAATTAGATTACTGTTGTTTGTGAATACTAAATCTAGGCAGTTGTTTTTTCTTGTGTTTTCTGTTATTTCTTGCGTTAACATAAATTCATCAGCTAAAGCTAGTAGCATTTTTACCTGCTCCTGGTCTTCTCGTGTGCCCCCCTTGTCCTGGTATATACATATATTTTTTCCTATCCTTTTATATTTCTTGAATGGGAAATTAAAATCACCACAGAGAAAAATATTTGGGGTTGGAGAGTAGATCTTTTACTAAGTTTCTTACCTCTGTAATGGAATCTGAAAATTTTGAGGTTGGTGTGTTTGGGGGTCTGTACATTACAATTAGTACCATATTTAATTTTTCAATTTTTGCTGCTACACATTCTACGTAGTTGTTTGAGGTACTTATAGCCATTTCTGCTATGTGCCTTTCGCGTGTGTAAATAGCACATCCTCCTTTACGTCTCACTGTTCTGTCGACTCGGAGGATGTTATAGTTGTCAATTTGTATTTCTTTTTTGTCAATACAGGACTCACAATTTTCACAGTTCGCCTGGCAGTCCTTTAGATGAGTTTCCGTGAGGCATGCAAAGTCCGGCTTCTTGCATGAGTCCTTTCAGGTATGCAACTTTGTTCGTGGACTGGTTTGATTTAAGGCCCTGTATGTTGGCTAGGATTATTTTTATTTTTTCTCTTTCTTTTTCGCATACAGGTGGTTCCGCTTTGTTTTCCAATGGGGGTGCCGGTTTCGTTGCCTTGTGGTCCTCCGAGAATTTACCTCTTTTTATCTTTGTCGGTACCTGTTGTCCTGATAACGCATGAAATGTCTTTGTTCGTACCTTCTGTCCGGCTCTCGGATTTCTATATTTATATTTGTCAGCTGGTTTTGTAATTGCTAGAGAGTATTTAGCAGCTGAAATGTGTTGGCTGCGTCTAAAAATATATACACACACACACACACACACACACACACACACACACACACACACACACAGTATGTATATATTTATATAAACTATATATGGGATTGAACTCAGAATGGTTCTTTATATATATATATATATATATATATATATATATATATATATATATATATATATATATATATAAATGTGTGGAACCAGTCATTCCACATAATGCCTGAAAGTTTCAGGCATCTCAGGTAGTGCCTGTGATCTCTAATCACTTAATGAAGGTTAGGTTAGGTTAGGTTAGTAATGCGTAATGTCTGTGATTAAGGCACAATGGGAAATTTCTGAAACTTTTAGGTATTACATGAAATAACTGGTTGCACTGTGACATATATATATATATATATATATATATATATATATATATATATATATATGCCACTAGTACGTTGACTGTCTAGATACTTAACAATGATGCTGCGCGCTGCTCGTATCCAGAATGAGTGTGTGGGCGGAGCGGTGCTTTGTAAATACAATGAAACCTTTAATTTTTATTTTTTATCTACAACTTAAATTTCTGACGCAGCGTGTGAGGAAGAGACACTGGGGGTAATATATATATATATATATATATATATATATATAACAAACTAATGCTGAATTTTCAAAATTAAATAAAGGGTCTGTTCACTCTGTTGACGTCGATCTTTGTTCTTATCGATGAAGAGGTATTTTCTTTTTGAGGTGATATTAAGAAAGATTTGACCTTTTCATTGAAGTGAATGATGCACTAAAATGCCCTAAAAGGAGAGAGAGAGAGAGAGAGAGAGAGAGAGAGAGAGAGAGAGAGAGAGAGAGAGAGAGAGAGAGAGAGAGACTTTCTAGCGTGAGTTTTGTTTCGTATTCTGAATTTTGAAATTCGAACCTCGGATCCTCTTTACACTTTAACGAGGTCAGAAAACCCTAAAGGAGAAACAGGAAAAGGCGAGGCTCGAGTCGACAATACTAACGACAGAACGTCGATATACTTTCCCATACCGTGCAGACGAGCGTTCACATGAAGCATTCCAGTGTCGTTTATCACCACCAAGTGATGAGTGCATTTGATACTCACTTCATTTTCACTTGGGTAGTCTTTGGTCACGTCTGTTTCATCATCAGTGAGGAGCGAAAGATCGTCAAAACTGTATGAAGGGATTTCATTTCCAATGGCTTTCGACTTTGCTGTTGAGGCACTATTTCCAATAATTCGATCAATTTCATTCGTTACTCCTGAAAAGAAAACGGAATGATGTTGGCCAAATAGTGTCGGAAATTTTAAGGAAACTAATATGTATACACTGGCGCTCATAAATATTCGTAAAGAGAAATAGTTCAGTTATATTCGTCTTTGTCTTTTGTACCATGCGTAGGATAGTTATGAAAAGTGTACCGTTCGTTTGGAAAAGTTTAACGAATAAAAAGTTAGTTTAACTCCAATATACGGCATAATATAAAACATCAAAGAACTTGAGGAAAATAAAAAAAAGTTAAAATGCAAAAGTTTTCGTACATTTATTTACAAAATGATTTAATACTTTATGTGTCCATCTTAGGCTTCAAGAACTTAAAATTTTTATCAGTAGTTGGGCTGTTGATTGATTAGAGACTGTTGGTAGAATTTTCTCTGTGAATCTTCATGGAAGACGGGTGACTGTACAGTGTACAGGCCATTAGTAAGCAGTGGGTCGTCGTGGTAAAGAGCTGTCTACATATCTTAAGAGATCTGTTGTTGCTGCACACGAGTCTGGAAAGAGTTGTAGGAAGATAGGAGAAGAATTTCGAATTCTATTTTCGACGGTTGTTGCAGTTATAAAGAAATGGAAAGGCTTTGGAATAATCAAAACTCTGCCAAGGTGTGAACGCCTTTGCAAGATTTCAGAACGTACAGCGAGACGGATTGAAAGAATGGCTGCTGCGAATCCACGAATTCTCTGCTGTATGTCGTACATTGAGAAGAATGGTCTGCATGGAAGAGTTGCACGAAGAAAACCTCTTCTACGAAAAGCGCACAAAAAAGTCCGTTTAATTAAAGTACGCCACGAACCATCAAAATGATGGATTTGCATTCTGGAAGTTCTCTGGACAGACGAGACCAAAAGTGAATTATTCAGGAACAACGAGCAACGATATGTTTGGCAAAAATCAAATACTGCATTCAAGGAAAAACACCCTCCCTACGGTTAAACATGGTGATGGTAATTTGCTTCTTTGGGGATGCTTTAGTGCTTCTGGTCCAGGAAAGATTGTCGTCCTCAATGACATCTTGAATTCGAAGAAATATCAGGAAATTTTATAAGAAAATGTATTACCTTCAGCTCAGGAGTTGTGAATGGGTGGCAAATGGGTACTGCAATAAGATAATGATCAAAAACATAAAAGTAAGAGCACCGTGAAATGGCTTCAACAAAAGAATTTCAAGCTTCTCGAGTGGCCCAGTCAAAGCCCAGATTTCAATTTAACCGAGAATTTGTGGTTTGATTTGGAAAAAACTGTCCGCAAGAGAAACAATTCGAATCTGACTGAATTGCATCAGTTTTCTTTAGAAGAATGGGTTAAAATTTCTACTGAGAGACGTTGAAACCTCGTAGGAAAATACATAAAACAAATCATTGAAGTCATTGAAGCATAGGGTGGACATACAAAGTATTTAACAATTTTGTAAGTAAATGTACGAAAACTTTTGCATTTTAAAATTTTTTTATTTTCCTCAAATTCTTTGGTGTTTTACATTATGTGATGGAGTTAAACTATTTTTCTTTTATTTCTTAAATTTTTCCAAACGAATGGTAAACTTTTCATAACTATCCTCTGCAATGGTAAAAAAGAAAAGGAAGAATATAACTGAAATATTTCTCTGTACAAATATTTAGGAGCGCCACTGTATGTGCAGTATATACAAGTACAGTATATATGTGTATATATATATATACACATATATTTATAGTGTTAATTTTTTTTTCAGAATTATTTAACTAAAAGTAAGCACAGTTCTAATTATATATTGTTAAAATTACCTGGTGTTAAATTAGCATTATTGCTATTGTTATTATTGTTATTATTACGATTTATAGTATCACTTTTTGTACGCCCTCTTCTGTATTTAACATTAGTAGCATCTTTATCTCTGCGAATATTATCATTACCAAAATAATAATAATAATTATTATTATTATTATTCCGGATAATTCTTAACAGCATTTTCAAATCCGGTGTGATTCCTTCATCGTTCACAGGATCTTGTACCGAACGTGGGGACCGCATTAGGTGCTCGCTGTTATCGGAATACATTAGTCCCTTTTCTGAGGTTTTGAAATACCCTGGGGGTCTAACCCCTTTAATTTTGGGGTCCCAGAAGACGAGGTAATACAGAGACATCAGAAACCCCGCCCCTGACACCCCAGCAATGTAGGCTACAATTGTCACGATGCGAATGAGTTTTTTTGTTACCAAAGATTTCTTTTCAACATCATCCTTTTTTTCATCTTCATTTTCGTTTCCACGAACTGAGTCCGTTTTGCTCATTTTCGATTATCCTATTAATAATTAATTAATTAATTAACTAATTAATTAGGTGTATTTATTTATTAGTTTTATTTTGTGGCTAGTTTAATTATTTTGTTTGAATTATTGTGCGTGTTTTTCCTTTCTTTTTTTAGCTACATCGGGTTCATCGGGTTTAGATCGTTGTGATTAGGATTAGAAGCTCTGAGTTATCTAGTTACGATACGGTACTCGGTACTCGTATGATTAATTTCTTGTTAGATACACAGTTTTCATATAAGAGTAAATAAAATCGTCTGTCCTTCACCGGAATAAAATCAGTAACTGAAAGAAAAATGAAAAGCGGTTCCAAGGCTTTTCCTGTATTCAGCAATACACCTCGTCAGGGGTGTACTGATGAGGTGTATCTCTAAATACACGAAAAGTCTCTTCGTTTGTTCTTATGAGTTTGTATCATTTATTATTTTCACGTGATTATTGGTAAAATTAATCCCATATATATATATATATATATATATATATATATATGAGAGAGAGAGAGAGAAGAGAGAGAGAGAGAGAGAGAGAGAGAGGAGGTTTAACAGAAGTAAATAGACGCTTTTGTTTTTCCCAATTTTTTTTTATTGGATTGTAAAAGTCAAAAAATAATAAAAAATCAATTGACTCAGTATATCAGGTTGTAACATAAATTCTGCTCGATTAGAAAACGGATGATAGATAACACTACCCAACACCAATTTTGCTGATTTAATTCTAACACCTGTTTTTAGGTAACTTTGGTGTGCTGATTTAAAAAATCACCTTAGTTTTTGCCTATCACGTCAAGTTTTCGAGCAATCAAATACGGATATTTTGGAGATATCGCATTTTGGCAGGGTTATGCCCAATTTTTTTTCTTTTCAAAAAATAAGTTTTTACATACTCAGAATCAGCATGAAAAGTAAACAATTGTGCAAGGAGTGAACTTTAATATACAATCGTAATATTGACATATAAAGTGATTAAAAATGTTTAAATAAGCAAAAAATGAATCTATATTAAAGCAAGCACGGGACCAGTTTTCTTAACATTGTCTTTTTCTTGTTTTCTTACTTTTCAGTGCTGATAAATTCTCTTTCCCTATTGCGATAAGATGTTATTTTTGTCCCAGGATGAAGTAGATTTTTCTCGTGCAATCTTGAAGCTAATAATTCTGATGACTCTTTTGAAAGGCTGAGATCACGAATTAAATCATTCAACTCAAGTTGATTAAATCGCTGAGGTGTCGTTGATGAAGAAGGCTGTTCAGAATCATCATCAGTGATATCACGTTCGATCTCATCAGGTAATTCCATATCTTCATCATCTTCTGTGAGTGTTGGAAGGTCCGTGAAAATTGGAACAGGAATTTCATCTGAGTGAGAAACTGGTCTGATTGCTGAATCTAGGTTAGGATACTTTAGATGGTGTTTATTCTTTGGGTTGAAGCCAGAAGTCTTCACAAGGCAAAAGTAGCAATCATCTGAATGATTTTTGGGCTCTCGCCATACCATAGGAATGCCAAACTTCAAACATTTTCTGTTTCCATTTGTCCATTGTCGTAAATGTTCCACACAAGTTTTGCAAACAATGTGAGGAGCCCACGACTTATCCTGATCTCCAAGTTTAACTTTAAAATAGGCCAGGTATGCCTTTTTTACAAAATCAGTAATGTTCATCCTCTGCTTTAGTAACGTAAAGCATCGACAAATGTAGCAGAAAACATCTGGGCTGTTTGAACACTTTCTTCGAACAGCAGACATGATGATGATGATGAGCTGCGACGCACCCTTCACTCACCACTGATCGCAAATAACTGCCGCAGTATTGGATCACTGAATGCTGCCCACATGTAACTCTGTGCCTCTCCCAATCATGTGGCGAGCAGGCGATGACGTCACACACTTTACAGCTGTATCCAACCAGGACAGACTGACGTCACTAGCGGAACCGGCTGCTCTCACTCCGCCAATGGGAAATCTCTCTCAGATCATGACGTCACGCTCACACCTGGGGAAATCACAGATACCCAAGATTTTAATATGTTGTACATGACCTTTAGATTTAATGCACAGATTTGCATATTCCACAGATAAAATTTTAACAGCAAAACAGCTGTTAACAGGTCTCAAAAATCATCAATTTTGATAAGCGCCCTTCATGGATCACCCAAAATAGGCATATTGCATTGCACGAAAACCTGATGTGATGGACAAAATCTAAGGTGATTTTTGAAATCAGCACATCAATATTATCCAGAAACAGGTCTTAGAATTAAATCAGCAGCAAAAAAATTTTTTTGTTGGGCAGTGTAACAGAATAACCTCAAGATAATGTGAAATATCATAGTTTTAGAAATGTTGCAAAATACACGCGGCGACATGTTCGCACAGGTTTTATCACGATACAGAATGATACAGAATAACGTAGGCTGTGTAGGCTTAGGCTAGTGTAGGATTAGGATTTAGGCTATAGTACAGGATCTGGCCTAGAGTTCGTATAAATTTCTGGGTGCAGAGGTTTTGACGACTGATCTAGACTAATTTTGGGGCGTAGAATCCGAATTTTTCTATGCCATCGCACCAAATTGGTGCGAAAGTGGTCAAAATGGCAAAAAATTGGCAAAAATGGCAAAATTTTATCAGTTTTTCGTATTTTTGTCATATTCTTGAGTTGAAAAATTTTTTAAGGGCAATTGTTTGTTTGAGAATCTGTGTTTGTAACATACTGCTGCCTGAACCAAGAAAACTGACAAAAATTCAAAAAATAACAGCAAAAATAGTAAAAAATTAAGTAAATATTGTCAAAAAATAGCAAAAATGAAATTTTTGGCTATTTTGGTGCATAAACTAGCTCTAACGAATCTTATCGAACTAAATAGTCAAGAAATTAGATATTAGCTCTACTAAAATTTCCTAACACAAAAACATGTACAAATGTCTAAATTTTGGGTTACAATGATTAAAAATGGTTGTAGAATATTTGAAAAAATAGACAAAATACAAAAATAGTGCTAATTTTATAAAACTCTTAGGTTTGCATGTTGTAAGCGACTGTGAGATAAGATCATATATTATTTCTGATGATGAAGTTGACTGAAAATCTTGCAAAAGTGGCAAAGAGTTTGGCAAAAATGACAAAAACTGTGAAGGCCGCTTATGTGATTAAGAAAGAGTTGTTGGTTTACGTCGTCGTCGTCGTTGGCCTAGGCAAGCTACGGCTTGGGACCGTAGCGCATCTATCCGGTATAGGTTAACCTGGATGATGTAGCCATAAGCACTGCCGCTAGTTAAGTGCCAACCAGTGATTATCTCACTAGCCGTATTGAGTCCGTTAGGCGAAACTACGACAGTACCAAAGGTGGAAAATATAACCTTTGGTTTTCTATTATTTATTTGTAAATGGACATGGTATTAAATTAAAATAATATTTGAATATAAATAATTAACTGACAATTGTGATATATAATTAATTATGTTTACATACAATAAAATAATATAGTATACATAAAATTAGTATTAATGTGGTTCACAATTGAATTATAATGGGGTAACTAATTTAAAATGAATTTATACTATTCCGAATTCAAGACGGTAAAATTAACATTTATCTTGAAACTAAAATAAGAGTATTCACTACACACTCCCCCACCAGAGAGGAAGTTCAAAGAGTTCCGAACGACACAGATTTTCCGCTGAACCTTTTTGGTAGCTACTTGTACCTCACTTAAGGTTGATTCCAAAAACGCAGGCTTAAGACGATCGATAGAAACCTTGTCGACCTTGGAACCGCGCTGGATGAGAAATGATTTGCGCGTACGTCGGAGAACTTCATAGGGTCCGTCATATGGACATTGGAGAGGCCGTTTTGGGACAGGTACACGAACGAAAACGTAGGTGCAAGACTGGAGGGCTGGGGAAACAAAGATGTTCTGTTGGCTAGTCAATCGAGGGGGAACAGGCTGAGGGACTGCATGTGAGAGAAAGTGTTTGAGCGAATTCCGTAGGATCACATGACTTATCCCCTGCAGTGAAGTAGCCACCTGGTAGCCGCAGTGTTGTTAAATAGACTAGTTCAGCCGCTGTAGTCTTCAGATCACTCTTAAATGCAGAGCGAATACCAAGCAAAACGAGTGGAAGCTTATCCATCCAATGGGAGTCTTCGTGACACATAAGGGATGACTTCAGCTGGCGATGGAAGCGTTCGACGAGGCCGTTAGCTTGCGGATGATACGCACAGGTATGCGCATGTACAGTACCCAACAAGCTGGTAAACTTCTTCCAAAGCGAAGACTCAAATTGGCGACCTTGGTCAGTGATGACTTTTGTCGGCAATCCAAATCTTGATACCCATCCATGAAGAAAGGCTCTTGCAACAGTTTCCGCTTGGATATCAGGAAGTGGGATGGCTTCAGGCCATCTGGAAAAGCGGTCGAGACAGGTGAGCAGATAACGTTGGCCTTGAATCACTGGAAGAGGGCCAACAATGTCTACATGAATTACCTCAAATCGCTGGGATGGGGGCGGAAATGCGTCAAAGGGGGACCTGGTGTGCCTTTGGACTTGGCACGCTGGCAGGCAAGGCACGTTTTGGTCCAGTGTTTGACATCCTTCCGCATCGAGGGCCAAACAAAGCGAGAGGTAACCAGGTGTTGCGAAGCACGGATACCAGGATGGGAGGGCTTATGAAGATCCATGAAGACTGCTTGTCTGTGACATGGAGGGACATAAGGGCGAATAGCAGCTGTTGATACGTCGCAATAGAGGGGCACAGACAATCCTGGCATACTCATTTTCTTGAGGGAAAGTGAGTGAGTGGAGTCTTCTCTGAGCAGTTCTTGTAGTTCCGTATCCTTATCTTGATCCTGTGCAATAGCATTCCACAGTGTAGAGCTGAGGGTAACAGAAGTAATCTCTATTCTTGAAAGTGCATCCGCTGGAGTGTTCAAGACACCTTTGATGTGGCGGATATCTGTGGTAAATTGCGAGATATAATCGAGTTGCCTGATGACTCTGGGAGAGTGGTTACAGCTGTTTTTATTGAAGACAGTGACCAAAGGTTTGTGGTCGGTAAAAACACAAAACTCTCGGCCTTCAAGGAAATGTTGAAAATGCTGCACGTTTAAGTAAATAGCAAGAAGTTCACGTCCGAAAGCACTATAACGCGTTTGGGCTGGCTGCAGCTTTTTCGAGTAAAACGCGATGGGTGCTTGTTGACCGTTAATGGTTTGTTCCAACACTCCACCGATCGCAACATCTGATGCATCGACCGTCAGAGTTAGGGGGGCATCACTGATAGGAAATGACAGAGACAATGCACTATTGATAGCATTTTTAGCATTGTCGAACGCCTGTAAACTATCGCTACACCATACCAATTTCGTTACCTTGCGTTTGTGTGTGATCAGAGCGTGTAGAGGAGCAAGAACACTGGCACAGTTTTTAATGAACTTGTGGTAATAATTTACCAAACCTAGAAACCGACGTAACTCACGCTGATTACTTGGCATTGGGTAATTTTTTATCACTTCACACTTGTCCTGAAGGGGGTAATTCCGTGCTGCGAAATCGTGTGACCAAGAAATTCCAAGGTTGGCTGTGCAAACACACACTTAGATGCATTAATAGTAACACCGTATTGTTCTAAGCGTTGAAAGAGGAGTGAAAGATGTTCCTTATGTTCCTCTTCCGTTGAGCTGGCACAAGCAAATCATCGATGTAGGCATAAACAAAGTCTAAGCCTCTGGTGACCTCATCTATAAACCTCTGAAAGGTTTGCGCAGCATTCCGTAGCCGAACGGCATCTTCACAAATTCGAATAACCCAAATGGTGTACAAACTGCAGTCTTGGGAATATCCGAAGGCTCTACGGGAATGTGGTGGAAAGCCTTAACGAGATCTATTTTACTGAAGATAGATTTGCCGTGGAGAAGAGAAGTAAAGTCTTGGACATTTGTACCGGATATCGGTCCGGGATGGTTGTCGAATTCAAAAATCGGTAATCCCCACATGGTCTCCAGTCTCCTGACTTCTTCTGGACCAGGTGTAGGGGAGAGGACCAACTGCTTTGGAAGGTCTTATTATCCCAAGATCCAGCATAAGCTGGAATTCCGATTTGGCAGCTTTCAGTTTGTCCGGGGCAAGACGTCTGGGTTTTGCAAACACAGGGGGACCTTTTGTTGTAATGTGATGGGTAATGGTGTGCTTAATGGTATCACCCATCTGCATCGGTTGAAGAATTCCTGGATATCGCTGGAAAGGCACTGGTACATGGAATTAGGGGGAACGAGGGAAAGTGCAGAGTTCGAGGCGTCCGAAGGGCAACCTGTTTGGCAAGAACAGAAAGCAGTGTGGCCTGGTCGCATAAGCGTCGCTTGTCAAGATCCACCAGGAGTTTGAAATGCTGGAGGAAGTCAGCGCCGATTATGGATGCCGCACTTGAGCACAGATGAAAATCCACTTGAAGGATCGGTGAAGGCCCAAGTTTAGTTCACGCGACTGAGTACCGTACGTGGGTATGCGTGAACCGTTAGCAGCGTATAGAGGCGGAGATTCCGAGTGCGTATGACCAGATTTTTGAGGGAATACACTGACTGACGCTCCGGTATCAACCAAGAATTGACACCAGAGTTCCTGTCCTTTATGAATAACAGGTTGGCAGTGCGAGTACTAGACGCCATTAGGACTCGCTGCTGGGGTTTTCCGACGAAAAATTGCAAGGGGAGATGCACTTCCTAGCCTTTTTCCAAATTTCGAGTGGTAGAAACAGATCTTCCCGGAACTCGAACGATGCCTCTTCGTAAATCTTGACCGAGAATGGCTTCTTTGCCGTTGATTTTGTAGCAGAGAACAACGTGGTTGAGTTGTTGACTTAACTCTTTCACTTTCAACTCCAGTTCCGATTGTGTGTTCACGTTGTTGACCGGAGCTGTGTCAATCTCCACTACCTTGTCGGCAGTTTCTGCTAGTTTATCAACTGGAGTAGCAGGATCCATAGTGGCCAAGACACGCTGAGCTGATGGAGAAGTTTCTGCAAGAACAACTGTCTAAAGATGTCCTTATCGAAGGTTTGTGCGCGTTCGCCTAGAGCGCACTGCATAGCCCTCAGCATTTGAGTGGGCTTACGGTCTCCAAGTTCTTCTTTTGAGATTAACTGATGTAGTTTCTCACGCTCGGAGACAGTGGTGCGGCACAGGATGGCAGACTTCAGATCGTTGTATGGGTCCTCACTCGTGGAAGTAGACACGATGACGTCACGGACTTCAGAGATGATGCTCGCTGGTAGAGAGGACAAAACATGATCGTATTTTGTCCTGCTAGCGGTGATCCTTCCCAAGTTGAATTGTGATTCCACTTGGTGGAACCAAATAAATGGATCACCCGGCCAGAAGACGGGGAGCTTTACGCTCAAGTGGGAGATGGCACCAGCGTCGTCAGGCATCTTCTCCTATGCTTGCTGACGTACAAGCAAGACGACAAGTTCCCAACGAAGGAGTGGAGGTTGAGACGAGCGCAGGCACAGAGCGCACGGGCAGGGGTGAGGGGCAGAGGGCACGAGCGACATTACAGTCTGGTCCTAGTCGCTCGGGTGAAGGGGGTGATGGGCACGAACGACGTTACAGTCTAGTCCTAGTCGTTGGGTGAAGGGGGTGATGGGCACGAACGACATTACAGTCTAGTCCTAGTCGTTCGGTGAAGGGGGTGATGGGCAGAGGGCACGAGCGACGTTACAGTCTGGTCCTAGTCGCTCGGGTGAAGGGGGTGATGGGCACGAACGACATTACAGTCTAGTCCTAGTCGTTCGGGTGAAGGGGGTGATGGGCACGAACGACGTTACAGTCTAATCCTAGTCGTTCGGGTAAAAGGGGTAATCCAGCTCCGGGGTCACCAATTGTTGGTTTACGTCGTCGTCGTCGTTGGCCTAGGCAAGCTACGGCTTGGGACCGTAGCGCATCTATCCGGTATAGGTTAACCTGGATGATGTAGCCATAAGCACTGCCGCTAGTTAAGTGCCAACCAGTGATTATCTCACTAGCCGTATTGAGTCCGTTAGGCGAAACTACGACAGTACCAAAGGTGGAAAATATAACCTTTGGTTTTCTATTATTTATTTGTAAAATGGACATGGTATTAAATTAAAATAAATATTTGAATATAAATAATTAACTGACAATTGTGATATATAATTAATTATGTTTACATACAATAAAATAATATAGTATACATAAAATTAGTATTAATGTGGTTCACAATTGAATTATAATGGGGTAACTAATTTAAAATGAATTTATACTATTCCGAAATTCAAGACGGTAAAATTAACATTTATCTTGAAACTAAAATAAGAGTATTCACTACAGAGTGTTACCGTCACTCAGGTGCATCTTACCAGTGCAGCACACCGGCAATGGGCTAAGTTATAGCTAACTTAGTGGGAACGACCTCATTTAATGATGAGGCCCCATTGTTTTTTTTTTTTCCTGTTCTTTTTTTTGTTTATTTGAAACTTTTATTGAAACATTATTTACAAATAAAAGCACTATGGCTTTTTGTGGTATCATCTTCCGACACCATGAAAATGAAACAGAAGTACAATGTACAGATTTGTTCATCTGTAATTTTATTCAGTTACCTGCTGAAATTCAGGCGTTAGGATTTTAGCATGTTCTTTGATTGCACTTGCAGAATGAGCAGCATGGTATGGATGACGCAGTGCAAGGGCATTTTGACCTCTTGGTACAGGTTTTGCAGCTGCAAGGTTCAATCAAATCCTGAGGTTTATCTGGGTAATCGGTTAGTTAAGGTTCCAAAAGTCCCTCATCAGACTACGTAACCATAGTCAAGTGGCTTTAAATTTTCAGATATGGAGTCATATGGAGAGTCAAGCCAAGGTTTGCACTGAAGATATGCCCGTTTAATATGCAGTCTAATACTTTTTGAAGAGCAAGGAAGCTGAGTAAAATCGATTTTGTCCCTAGTTTTGTAGTATTGCTCAGATCTTAGTTGATCAAATGATATGGATTTTGACTTGGGTTTGATGCAATGAACCAGAAAGTTTTCGGCACCTTCGATTATTTCCTCTGTAAGTGGTTCCTCGCCAAAGTCCTTAATTTCATCAAAGTAGTTTGACTGCTTCAGTGCACTAGATTTTGTGCCTACTTTACTGACACTGTCACAGACAGTTAAAGCATGCAAGGCAGGTAAAACTTGGATCAAATCGTTTTCAAGCTTTTGATGCAAGCCATGCTGAGGAATGATTTTGCGACTTGTTCCAGAGCCTTTAACAAACCATAATTCCTTCAGGCCATGCTCAATCCATTTTGTTAAATGGTAGATGAGGCACACAAAGATATCAGTATCACTGGTAGCTACTGAAACTGTAGCTCCACCACCAGGCATTGCTTTATCCACCACATAGTTTACATGTAACATCACTTTGTCATCTGCTTCTTCTTGTGAAGAACAAAGCTCAGGAATTTCGCAGACCTTCCCATTTTGGAATTTGACACAAACTTCTAGTTTTTCAAGAGTACCACCTCCCAGTACAATTACTTTATCTCCATGGTAGTTTTCCATGAAAAAGCCAACAAAATTTTTTTAGAAGTTTGCCTTGTTATCTGTGGAACTCCAATACTTGTTGAAGTCAATTGGAAGCCTCTGCTCAGGTGATGTTATGGAAATTTGTATTTTCGAATGCGCAATTGATCGTCTCATCCGTTCTCCAGTCTTGATGCTTGAAGCCTTGTAATTTTCAAATAAGATATGAATTGTGGTTGACTTGGATCCCATACTCAAAACATATTTAAAAGTGATTGTGCAAATTCACCAAATGTTTTCAACATTGCTTTTTTCACCGGGAATTTCCTTACTTGAGCCATAAAATCTATGATCATTGCATCATTCCCTTCTAACAACAATGGGAGGTCTTCACCCAGTTTCTTTTCAAGTTCCGATCCCAATTCCGATTTCTTAGATTTCTTCAAAAAACCATCACTGTCTACAAGAAAAAATGGAAGAGGTGTAATTTCATGGAAAAGTAATTGATTCAATGGAAATTCCCTGAGCTGAGCAAATGCAATGTAGTTCAGTGCTGCAATGGTTTCTTTTTTATGTCATATTCCTTTCGTTTTCTGGGTGTTCCTCGCTGTTGCGGGTTTTTGCCTCTTAATTGCTGCAAACAAAGTTTCTGTTTTTTCTCAAGCCGTTCCGTTTTGAAATTCTTGTAAGCAACATCTCCTCTATCCAGGCAAGTAATGTGATATGTATAAGACTCTTTATCCTCTTCACCGGTAGCAATGTTTATGAATGGTTTGCCATCTAATGTTTTGCTCAATGTGTTTCCAACTTTGTAAATGTACTGTTGAATGGCTTGGACATTAGTGGAGCTCGATAAGGCATGGCTCTTGGAGTATTCATGATGAATATCATACTCGTCACGATTTTCAAACTGTCCGGAACCTCTCATTTGTGAAGAATATAAGTCCTTCTCATATTTAATAATATTCCACAGTGCCACTGCTTCCTTTCTCCGAGCAAAGCCAATTAATCCTCCGGACACTTTTGCAGACTTATTATAATGTTGCTCAAGTGCCTGGTCCATTGGAACTCCACTACATTGTCGTGTCGTTCTCCTCATTACAAAACCACCACTAAGGAATGATTTGTGGAGATCAGGAAAATGTACCTCAAGGTTTAAACGATCCTCAAAGAAGATTGGTGCCCATCTGGCGTAGTTGGTTCTATTGTAGGCGAAGAAAAGTGGGATTGATCTCTGTATGGAAGAAAGAAATAGCGACCAATCACCTGCCCGCATTGAGTAGGTTAAATCTCTGATGATTGGATACAATCTATTGGTAAAGTGATACCAGTAATGAAAGTTTTCATTACTATCAGACCTCTGCTTTATATATTGTTGAAAGGATTGAGACAAGTAGTATAGCCGCAAAAGGGGAGAGTGCAAGAATGTTGCAAGTGATTACGTACTGTTGCAAAGGGGGGGTGGGGTTGTTGCAAAGGGGGGTGTTGCAAAAAGAGTACTGGCCTTTGTTGCCAACCGGGGTTGCAAGGGGCATGCAACTTGGAGGCGGAGTTCTCCCCCAAGCTATTCCCCCCAAAGGGCCAGAAAGGAGAGAAAGGAGGAGGGATGTTCACCTGGCAGGAGCCAAGTGCATATTAAGACTTCAGCCGAGTAGGCGTTGTCTTATAGGCTCCTAATCAGCCAGTTGGCTGAGCCAAGGGGGGGAGGGGTACACCTGAAGGAGAGAGAGAGAGTAGTTGCCTTTGATTGCAAGGCATGCAACTTGGAGGCGGAGTTCTCCCCCAAGCTATTTTCGTTTACCTAACCTAAGAGGCCTCTAAGGGGTTTTCCCAAAGGGCCAGAAAGAGAAAGGACCAGAGGTCCTTGCTCGGCTGGGAGCCGAGCTTGTAATGACTCCGTCATCAGCTTCTCGGTCTTTTATAAACCTCTATTCTGGCTGAGTTGCCAGATAGCGCCATGTATTCAGTTGCCAGATAGCAATATTTAAAACCATATATTAATCATCCATTTAAATAGTGTACCACAATATATATTTATATGACGGTAGTTAATCGATGAATCCGATTAAATACTGTTTATTAAATAAATCATTTTTACACACTTAATTTTTATTATAAATATTTAAGTCACGAATATCAGTGGGAAAAACGAACGGAAAAGAAAATTTGCGAAACAATTCAAAACATACGATCGTCATTCCCCCACCCATCTGTGCTTGTATATGTAAAAAGTGAACAATGAACAATTCCTACACCATCATTATATGAATTCATTGTCCATTTTTACATAAGAAACCAAAAATCACATAAGCAAGTTTTGGATAGAATTTCGATTTGTAATAATGACTTATGCACTATGACGTCATAAAATAACTTTATTCTCTTTACGTTTCCCACTCTGTCTCTAATTTGTTCTTGTAAATCTTCCTAGTAATGATTTGTACTTTACGTAAAAATTCAATAACTATGACGTCACATTTTCCCTTCATCATATATCTAGTATCCAATGTATGAAAATTCTTTAACATCATGCTAAGGACTAAACACTCTATAGAAGTCATTATTTATATGTTATGTAGTATAAATATAATTATTATTCAACCATACTCATTCTTACATTCATATCTTATCTTGACCATTATCCAATATAAATTTTATTAAATATTTATTTTTACTCGTGTCAACGCGAAACTTCATGCCTTCGTTCGAAAACGCAAAAATACGTTCTCGTATTATTTTTTCATTTTTATTTTTAATTATATGACCTCCCGAGATGAACTCAAAAATGCTGAGGTTAAGTGATCGAAATTCCGCTCATCACAGCAGAATTCGAACGCTCAAAGTTAAAAAGTCTCCTTTTCCTCTGATTCGAATTTATAACATTATCATGCGTTATGTTATATTATGTGTGTTATGTGCCCATGTACTTTGTATTATATTTCTAACATCTTAATTGTCTATTAATATGAAACACTGTAAAAACAAGACAAGTTATAGTAACTGTTTAATTGTAATTAACTGTAATACTTGATTTAATATAATGTAATGTAC
Organism: Bathynomus jamesi; assembly: GCA_023014485.1. Classification (NCBI taxonomy): domain Eukaryota; kingdom Metazoa; phylum Arthropoda; class Malacostraca; order Isopoda; family Cirolanidae; genus Bathynomus; species Bathynomus jamesi. Next base: position 71,614 of record JAJOZX010003140.1, read on the forward strand.
TTCAATGAAACTGTAATTGAATGTAATGATTTAATTTATCATGTAAGAATGTACTTTAAAATGGAAGTGTAATTAACCAACAAGTGAATGTGAATTAATTGGTAATTGTAATCGTAATTGTAATGAACCAAAATTATACGTATACAGTCATGTACTCAAATTGTACTTATGTGTACTATTACGAAATGATATCGCCGTCAAAAAATGTAGACTCGGCGAAAAAATACAAATTAGTTTTTGTTATTTTATTTTTTAATTTGAAATTTGCAATCTTTTAAAACATCTGATCATGTGTTTAAAAAGGGGGGAAACTTAACCTTCGACTGTCTCCCCCAAACATTTAAGCTATATTATACATGAAATTGTAAAATTAGGACCACTTCAGATTACCACTTCATCAAGCCACTTCATTTTAAGGCTCTTCTGCATTAGACTTCATATTAGCACCTCATTAGGAGGGGGCAGAGGCCCCTTGCCTCCTTAATATATTTTTAGATTCCGGCCTGAGCCATGGTCGAAAGAGGTCGAACCTCTACCCTTGTAAATTCAGAGCAATACCTGTAATTTTTAAGAAGTAAACCACAGTAAAAGAAGTTTTTATCTTTTTCCTTCGAGCCGTGCTCTCTTCAGAACTTAGTCAAGTCGACAAGTTATAAAAGAAAAGTCGATAATTTTAGTATAAGAGACTAGAAGATATCGGCATAACAGAGTGGCGACCCACCATTTAAGGCGACCGAAAAGAATTATAGAAAAGTATAAAGAAGAAACATCCGTTGCTTGCCTCCTAACTAGAACCCCCGTCGAATCCGAACCGACAAAGGGCCATAAAGGGGGGGTTAACATATATATAATAAACTAATGAACCACTCGTGTGCACAAACCATATAAAATACCACAATATATTTATATAGTTAATCAATTAGAAGATTCAACCATATAAAATACCACAATATATTTATATAGTTATTCAATTGGAAGATTCAGACATATAAAATACCACAATATATTTATATAGTTAATCAATTGGAAGATTCATTTAAAGTTGAAATTAGCCACAACTCGTGCGCACACACACACACACACGAGGAAAGGACTGGGACAATTCGAAGAACACCTGCTTGTTGAGAGACCTTCCTTCCAGACCGCTCTTGATAAGTCTCCCTTCACTCGAAATGAAAAGAAAATTTACGAAACAATTCAAAACACACGATTGTCATTCCCCAAACCCATCTGTGGATATATATATATATATATATATATATAATAAACGAATAAACAACTCGTGTGCTCTTTAGTAATAATAACAACTAGCTCGAATTGTAACAACGGGTAAAGTTTTCACTCCACCTTAGACCCACAGTTTAATGTGGAAACCGAACGCTCTTTTAAAAATATAATTAGAGGAACTTTCACGGGTGAGTGGTTATTTATTCAATATAAGAAGTTAATCATTAAGCAGTGTTTTTCCTTTCACGAGGAAAGGATTTCTGTAAGTGTCTATAATTCGATTATATATATATATATTATAATATTATATATATATATATATATATATTATATATGGAGGGTCGTTGCTTACTCTTCCACATTTCAACATAACAGGATTATTGAACCGGATTTAAAATAACAGGATCATTTGAACCGAGTCAGTAGTATGACCGAAAAGCATGCATGATTTTCTCTTTAGTAATAACAACTAGCTCGAATTGTAACAACGGGTAAAGTTTTCACTCCACCTTAGACCCACAGTTTAACGTGGATTCAGAAATACATCTCGTCGATTGCTCACTATTTCATCGAGATAATTAAAGCTCATATACAGGACCTGCATTGTCTATAAGATCTGCGGGAAACTCTGAGTAAATGGAAATATTATTATTTTCTCGAAAACTATGGGTGATAGAATAATTCTGAAAGCGGAATCAGCATCAAAAGTTCTATAAGAAACGCCAAATAGTTTTCAAGAAATGTTGTCCCCTAGTGCAACTATCTCTTTCTCGCCGAATTGGAAAGGTTTTCACTCCGCCTTAGACCCACAGTTTAACGTGGATTCAGAAATACATCTCGCCAGGGAATGATTGCTCACTATTTCATCGAGATAATTAAAGCTCATATACAGGACCTGCATTGTCTATAAGATCTGTGGAGCGTGGAGCCTTCAGAAGAGGTGCCAGATACCATTGTATACATTATCATGGAGAGCTGCCAGATACCATTGCTCAGCTACACAGTTGACAGATTGTACCATTTATTTTCTTAAAAGTTGGTTTAGAATTCCGCTAGTAGGTTTAGAAGGCGTAACATGATGTAATTAACCAAAAGAATTAAGTAAACCATCATTGCATCATTCTGTTTATTATAAATATATAGAAAATAAATATACATTTGAATGATAATAGAAATGAGGAATATGCATATCATCCGTCAATATAACAGTACAGGAGAAATACACACACACACACACACACACACACAATTATGGAGATATATAGAAAATAAATATACATTTCAATAATAATTGAGGAATATACATATAATAAAAAAAATACACACACACACACACACACACACACAATTATGGAGATATATAGAAATAAATATACATTTCAATAATAATAGAAATATGCATATAATCATAACAGTACAGGAGAAATATCACGCAAAATATATAAATACATTTCACTTTTTTTTTTCAAAATACTAAACTCGCACTTAATCGAGTTTACAATTACATCATTATTGCTCTGCATTACGCAGTATATACGGTTTAATAATATTTCACCGCTTTAAGTATAGGGAAACCTGTACTCGATATGAAGGGCTTTCATATCGTTCAGTACTATTTTTGTTCCCACTTTACAACCGGATAGTAAGTCATCTTTAAATACGTCTAGAATACAATCAAAAGCACGCACAAAGAGTTCAACGTTAGCTACATTATTAAACACAAGTTTATAAACACGCTTTTCCAATCGAGGGTTTATTTCTACCGACCCGAGCTTTTCAATCGTGAACTCGTCTTCACTCAACATAGCGGCAATTGAAATAATCTTCTAAATCGTTACGACAACTGCGCGTTATACAGGGTGTTTCTAAAGTAACCATCTATTTTGCGAAATAATATGAATTATAAAAAAACACCTTTAAAACATGGAAATATATATATATATATTTGTAAGCTCGGCACACATTGTCGCTCTTCGTGGATAATCTTCTTGTAAGTTGTGGAACACTTGAATGTGGTATGGCTTTTTCTTTAAATCATAACGTAGAATTCTGTAAACCGTTGTTTGTGGAATTTCTAATCTGTGGGATGCCCTCCGAATCGATAATTGTGGATCCTCTTCGAATGCTTCTTGAACAGATTCGATTCTTTCGTGAGATCTTCTTGGCCGTCCAGATCTACGCTCGTCATGCACAGATCCAGTCCTCATAAATTTGTTTACTAATTCGCGAATAGCCTGGTCTCTAGGGCCTGTTTTACGAAACCTTCTCTCAAACTTTTCTCTAATTTCATTGCACTTCATGCCTTTTATCCTGCATGTTACTACATAAACCCGTTCTTGCACATTCATCATCAATGATATGGGTCTGAAAATAAAATAAAATAATTAACAAAAAATCGTGTAAAGCAATTGAAATATTATAAATACATGAATTTTGTATAACTGCACATACCATTATGCCAATATAACAATTGTTTAAAATCCCCCTATTTCACCAAAATAGATGGTTACTTTAGAAACACCCTGTATAAAGAAATAGTTCTTCAGGATAATTTTCACGAACTAGGCACATTTTATAATGTTTTACTAAACATCTTCACATTCCGGCGCACTATTTGAGAGGAACATATGCTCATATATTTCCTTTCTGCCCATCAAACGATACTCGTCTCTAAAGTCTGTTAAAAACTCACGCAGGGCACTAGCCACAACCTCACTACGAACCTCATCATGATATACATTAATATAGTGATAAAAATACTTAAGATTGTCCATGATTACGAGATTCACATTTTCATTCGTAGGGTATGAGTAATCGACATGGTGTAACATGACGTAATACCGCTTGTCACACCACCCATCCACAAGACTCATTATCCATACCTGCTGCTTCTCTTCTGCACGCGTTGTTTCTTTTACTTCACGGTATATGTGAGACTTTATAAAGTTTAGCTCTACAGCATACTTCAGCACATCGTCTGTGCAACGAAAGCCTTCAACGGTCTCACCAGAACATCCGTAGAGTATTTGTACATCTTGCAACTTCGCACAATCCAATGTGGTTTTAAAAGAGGCATAGGAAGTTTTTCGGTATCCGCCACATCCTGGCACTTTGCTGAATACCATTTCATAAACGTTGTACAAGCAATATTAAAGGCAGCCATTTGAATACACGTCTGATCTCAAGGGCTTACTGCAGTCGACTGACCACGCAGGGAATCACAGATAGTAGCATGACTCACGTTGCTGGTCTTACAGTGGGCGGAGCTTAGAACTTTCACCTGTGCACACACAAAGGAGAAAGTGAAACGCTAATTGAAACATGATTTATTTAATAAACGATATTCAAGTTATATATATTTACAAATACGATTTAATAAACGAGATATTCAAGTTATATATATATATATATATATATATATATATATTTACAAATACGTGTAATAAATAAGTTAACAATAGGCACATCAATGATTATATTCAAGACATATATATTTAGAAACACGTGATAAATAAGTTAACAATTGAAATTATGTTAACACAAGAAATAACAAAACAAGAAAAAACAAATGCTTAGATTTGGTGATCACAAACAACAGTAACCTAATACTTTAAAGAAAGTATTCTATTAAATACTTTTAGCCTATGTTCACGAATTAATACCGGTTTTAAAATAGATTCGAGACGAAGACCGTCTGGACTGATTTTATAGAAATTCAAGGATTCCAAGTTGATCACGAGAGAAGTTATGTAGTCATCTTCCATGCTGCAAAATCTCGTTGTTTGCCTGTCTGCTCAGAGCACCGACAAGAGGTAAGATCGAATCCACATCAACACAAAATTTTAGTCGCTAAAATAGCAGCCTGAGTATTGTTCATGTTCTAAATTATCTTTGATTCGTTTTGGTAAAATTGAGTAAACTGCAGCCTTTGTTTCCTGATCAGAAACTCTCCGTCTTTTTCTGGTATGGTGCAAGGTTTCGTTGCAACCATATTCACTGCTCGAGTCTACTTCACAATCGTTGCCTTCTAATCTAGATATACGCTCTTCACTAATGCATTCAATGGGTGAATAATCATCTTGGTTGATATTATTGACACCACAATCGAGAGGGCTCACTGGGGTAACGGACACTTCAGGTAATGGTGCGGGCGCTTGAGGTGGGTCGGGGACAATCTCCTCAGGTTGCCCTTGTGGCGGGGAAAATATTGTGTGGAGGTAATTATGTGCTGCTTCTAAGTAAACAAAACGGGCTTTATGTAACACAGTGGCAACTAATAATGATTTATGCAAAGATGTACCAGCTCTTCTGGAACGTCTGGATGCAATTTTACCGAGCGATATATTTATCAACTTGTGTGCTTCAAACCCGTTTGGAACGTCAGATATCATGTTCACCACCTAGGAATTGGTCAAGGCACAGAGAGCTAACTAACACGACTCTATCCTCTATTTCCAATCTTGTAATGAGTTAAAGTGAAAGTTTCGCCTGCCTTTATACAATGTCGTTTTGACGTCATTATCAAGCTCCACGCAGGGAATTTCCAGGTAGTAGCATGAATCACGTTGCTGTTCTTTCACCTGTGCACATACACACACACGCACACACACACACACGCACACACGCACACACACATACACACACAAAGGAGAAAGCGAAACGCTAATTGAAACATGACTTATTTAATAAACGAAATATTGAAGCTATATATATATTTACAAATACGTGTAATAAATAAGCTAACAATAGACATATCAATGATTATATTCAAGAGATATATATTTACAAACGTGTAATAAATAAGTTATGAAATTATGTTAACACACAGAAATTCATTTGTTAACTTATTTATCACACGCGTTTGTAAATATATATATACACCTTGAATATAATGTCTGATGTGCCTATTGTTAGCTTACTTATTACACGTATTTGTAAATATATATATAGCTTCAATATTTCGTTTATTAAATAAGTCATGTTTCAATTAGCGTTTCGCTTTCTCCTTTGTGTGTGTATGTGTGTGTGTGTGTGTGCGTGTGTGTGTGTGTGTGTGTGTGTGTGTATGTGCACAGGTGAAAGAACAGCAACGTGATTCATGCTACTACCTGGAAATTCCCTGCGTGGAGCTTGATAATGACGTCAAAACGACATTGTATAAAGGCAGGCGAAACTTTCACTTTAACTCATTACAAGATTGGAAATAGAGGATAGAGTCGTGTTAGTTAGCTCTCTGTGCCTTGACCAATTCCTAGGTGGTGAACATGATATCTGACGTTCCAAACGGGTTTGAAGCACACAAGTTGATAAATATATCGCTCGGTAAAATTGCATCCAGACGTTCCAGAAGAGCTGGTGCATCTTTGCATAAATCATTATTAGTTGCCACTGTGTTACATAAAGCCCGTTTTGTTTACTTAGAAGCAGCACATAATTACCTCCACACAATATTTTCCCCGCCACAAGGGCAACCTGAGGAGATTGTCCCCGACCCACCTCAAGCGCCCGCACCATTACCTGAAGTGTCCGTTACCCCAGTGAGCCCTCTCGATTGTGGTGTCAATAATATCAACCAAGATGATTATTCACCCATTGAATGCATTAGTGAAGAGCGTAAATCTAGATTAGAAGGCAACGATTGTGAAGTAGACTCGAGCAGTGAATATGGTTGCAACGAAACCTTGCACCATACCAGAAAAAGACGGAGAGTTTCTGATCAGGAAACAAAGGCTGCAGTTTACTCAATTTTACCAAAACGAATCAAAGATAATTTAGAACATGAACAATACTCAGGCTGCTATTTTAGCGACTAAAATTTTGTGTTGATGTGGATTCGATCTTACCTCTTGTCGGTGCTCTGAGCAGACAGGCAAACGACGAGATTTTGCAGCATGGAAGATGACTACATAACTTCTCTCGTGATCAACTTGGAATCCTTGAATTTCTATAAAATCAGTCCAGACGGTCTTCGTCTCGAATCTATTTTAAAACCGGTATTAATTCGTGAACATAGGCTAAAAGTATTTAATAGAATACTTTCTTTAAAGTATTAGGTTACTGTTGTTTGTGATCACCAAATCTAAGCATTTGTTTTTTCTTGTGTTTTCTGTTATTTCTTGTGTTAACATAATTTCAATTGTTAACTTATTTATCACGTGTTTTTAAATATATATGTCTTGAATATAATCATTGATGTGCCTATTGTTAACTTATTTATTACACGTATTTGTAAATATATATATATATATATATAACTTGAATATCTCGTTTATTAAATCGTATTTGTAAATATATATAACTTGAATATCTCGTTTATTAAATAAATCATGTTTCAATTAGCGTTTCACTTTCTCCTTTGTGTGTGCACAGGTGAAAGTTCTAAGCTCCGCCCACTGTAAGACCAGCAACGTGAGTCATGCTACTATCTGTGATTCCCTGCGTGGTCAGTCGACTGCAGTAAGCCCTTGAGATCAGACGTGTATTCGCCAGCGTAGAAGAAAAAAAATCAGACGTGTATTCAAATGGCTGCCTTTAATATTGCTTGTACAACGTTTATGAAATGGTATTCAGCAAAGTGCCAGGATGTGGTGGATACCGAAAAACTTCCTATTCCCCCTCCTATGCCTCTTTTAAAACCACATTGGATTGTGCGAAGTTGCAAGATGTACAAATACTCTACGGATGTTCTGGTGAGACCGTTGAAGGCTTTCGTTGCACAGACGATGTGCTGAAGTATGCTGTAGAGCTAAACTTTATAAAGTCTCACATATACCGTGAAGTAAAAGAAACAACGCGTGCAGAAGAGAAGCAGCAGGTATGGATAATGAGTCTTGTGGATGGGTTGTGACAAGCGGTATTACGTCATGTTACACCATGTCGATTACTCATACCCTACGAATGAAAATGTGAATCTCGTAATCATGGACAATCTTAAGTATTTTTATCACTATATTAATGTATATCATGATGAGGTTCGTAGTGAGGTTGTGGCTAGTGCCCTGCGTGAGTTTTTAACAGACTTTAGAGACGAGTATCGTTTGATGGGCAGAAAGGAAAAATATGAGCATATGTTCCTCTCAAATAGTGCGCCGGAGTGTGAAGATGTTTAGTAAAACATTATAAAATGTGCCTAGTTCGTGAAAATTATCCTGAAGAACTATTTCTTTATATAACGCGCAGTTGTCGTAACGATTTAGAAGATTATTTCAATTGCCGCTATGTTGAGTGAAGACGAGTTCACGATTGAAAAGCTCGGGTCGGTAGAAATAAACCCTCGATTGGAAAAGCGTGTTTATAAACTTGTGTTTAATAATGTAGCTAACGTTGAACTCTTTGTGCGTGCTTTTGATTGTATTCTAGACGTATTTAAAGATGACTTACCATCCGGTTGTAAAGTGGGAACAAAAATAGTACTGAACGATATGAAAGCCCTTCATATCGAGTACAGGTTTCCCTATACTTAAAGCGGTGAAATATTATTAAACCGTATATACTGCGTAATGCAGAGCAATAATGATGTAATTGTAAACTCGATTAAGTGCGAGTTTAGTATTTTGAAAAAAAAGTGAAATGTATTTATATATTTTGCGTGATATTTCTCCTGTACTGTTATGATTATATGCATATTTCTATTATTATTGAAATGTATATTTATTTCTATATATCTCCATAATTGTGTGTGTGTGTGTGCGTGTGTATTTTTTTATTATATGCATATTCCTCATATTATTGAAATGTATATTTATTTCTATATATCTCCATAATTGTGTGTGTGTGTGTGTGTGGTGTATTTCTCCTGTCTGTTATATTGACGGATGATATGCATATTCCTCATTTCTATTATCATTCAAATGTATATTTATTTTCTATATATTTATAATAAACAGAATGATGCAATGATGGTTTACTTAATTCTTTTGGTTAATTACATCATGTTACGCCTTCTAAACCTACTAGCGGAATTCTAAACCAACTTTTAAGAAAATAAATGGTACAATCTGTCAACTGTGTAGCTGAGCAATGGTATCTGGCAGCTCTCCATGATATGTATACAATGGTATCTGGCACCTCTTCTGAAGGCTCCACGCTCCACAGATCTTATAGACAATGCAGGTCCTGTATATGAGCTTTAATTATCTCGATGAAATAGTGAGCAATCATTCCCTGGCGAGATGTATTTCTGAATCCACGTTAAACTGTGGGTCTAAGGCGGAGTGAAAACCTTTCCAATTCGGCGAGAAAGAGATAGTTGCACTAGGGGACAACATTTCTTGAAAACTATTTGGTGTTTCTTATAGAACTTTTGATGCTGATTCCGGTTTCAGAATTATTCTATCACCCATAGTTTTCGAGAAAATAATAATATTTCCATTTACTCAGAGTTTCCCGCAGATCTTATAGACAATGCAGGTCCTGTATATGAGCTTTAATTATCTCGATGAAATAGTGAGCAATCGACGAGATGTATTTCTGAATCCACGTTAAACTGTGGGTCTAAGGTGGAGTGAAAACTTTACCCGTTGTTAGAATTCGAGCTAGTTATTATTACTAAGGAGAAAATCATGCATGCTTTTCGGTCATACTACTGTCTCGGTTCAAATGATCCTGTTATTTTAAATCCGGTTCAATAATTCTGTTATGTTGAAATGTGGAAGAGTAAGCAACGACCCTCCATATATATATATATATATATATATATATATATATATATATATATATATATATATATATATATAATCGAATTATAGACACTTACAGAAATCCTTTCCTCGTGAAAGGAAAAACAATGCTTAATGATTAACTTCTTATATTGAATAAATAACAACTCATCGTGAAAGTTCCTCTAATTATATTTTTAAAAGAGCGTTCGGTTTCCACATTAAACTGTGGGTCTAAGGTGGAGTGAAAACTTTACCCGTTGTTACAATTCGAGCTAGTTGTTGTTATTACTAAAGAGAAAATCATGCATGCTTTTCGGTCATACTACTGCCTCGGATCAAATGATCCTGTTATTTTAAATCCGGTTCAATAATCCTGTTATGTTGAAATGTGGAAGAGTAAGCAACGACCCTCCATATATATATATATATATATATATATATAATATATATATATATAATCGAATTATAGACACTTACAGAAATCCTTTCCTCGTGAAAGGAAAAACAATGCTTAATGATTAACTTCTTATATTGAATAAATAACAACTCACTCGTGAAAGTTCCTCTAATTATATTTTTAAAAGAGCGTTCGGTTTCCACATTAAACTGTGGGTCTAAGGTGGAGTGAAAACTTTACCCGTTGTTACAATTTGAGCTAGTTGTTGTTATTACTAAAGAGAAAATCATGCATGCTTTTCGGTCATACTACTGCCTCGGATCAAATGATCCTGTTATTTTAAATCCGGTTCAATAATCCTGTTATGTTGATATATATATAAAGGGTGATCCAGAGAAATGGGACCCAAAGAAACCCCTGTAACTCTTAAAGTATAAGTCCTTTTATAAAATCATACGCATCATTCGAAAGAGGATAGTTACAAGTTTGTACAGGATTGTATAGGTTTTGACAATACAAGACAAGATAAGATACAAAACAAAATAAAAGTGTTGGTTAAAACTAACCCTTCAAGATGACTGCATGGACTGTGGAACAGCTGCGTTTCATAACTGAGCAATATTATGAGCATGGAAGAAGTGTAGTTTCAGCTCAAAGATCTTTCAAGACAAATTTTCAGATGTCAAAATCACCTTCTAAGAGCTGAAACTACACTTTTTCCATGCTCATAATATTGCTCAGTTATGAGACGCAGCTGTTCCACAGTCCATTCAGTCATCTTGAAGGGTTTTTTAACTAACACTTTTTTTTGTTTTGTATCTTATCTTGTCTTGTATTGTCAAAACCTATACAATCCTGTACAAACTTGTAACTATCCTCTTTCGAATGATGCGTATGATTTTATAAAAGGACTTATACTTTAAGAGTTACAGGGGTTTCTTTTGGGTCCCATTTCTCTGGATCACCCTTTATATACTGTATATATATATATATATATATATATATATATATATATATGATGGGTTTGGGGAATGACAATCGTGTGTTTTGAATTGTTTCGTAAATTTTCTTTTCATTTGGAGTGAAGGGAGACTTATCAAGAGCGGTCTGGAAAGAAGGTCTCTCACAAGCAGGTGTTCTTCGAATTGACCCAGTCCTTTCCTCGTGTGCGTGTGTGTGTGTGTGTGTGCACGAATTGTTTATTCGTTTATTATTATATATATATATATATATATATATATATATATATATATCCACAGATGGGTTTGGGGAATGACAATCGTGTGTTTTGAATTGTTTCGTAAATTTTCTTTTCATTTCGAGTGAAGGGAGACTTATCAAGAGCGGTCTGGAAGGAAGGTCTCTCAACAAGCAGGTGTTCTTCGAATTGTCCCAGTCCTTTCCTCGTGTGTGTGTGTGTGTGTGTGTGTGTGCGTACGAGTTGTGGCTAATTTCAACTTTAAATGAATCTTGTAATTGATTAACTATATAAATATATTGTGGTATTTTATATGGCTGAATCTTCCAATTGAATAACTATATAAATATATTGTGGTATTTTATATGGTTGAATCTTCCAATTGATTAACTATATAAATATATTGTGGTATTTTATATGGTTTGTGCACACGAGTGGTTCATTAGTTTATTATATAACAAGCGCAGATGGGTGGGGGAATGACGATCGTATGTTTTGAATTGTTTCGCAAATTTTCTTTTCCGTCCGTTTTTCCCACTGATATTCGTGACTTAAATATTTATAATAAAAATGAAGTGCGTAAAAATTATTTATTTAATAAACAGAATTTAATTGGATTCATCGATTAACTACCGTCATATAAATATATATTGTGGTACACTATTTAAATGGATGATTAATATATGGTTTTAAATATTGCTATCTGGCAACTGAATACATGGCGCTATCTGGCAACTCAGCCAGAATAGAGGTTTATAAAAGACCGAGAAGCTGATGACGGAGTCATTACAAGCTCGGCTCCCAGCCGAGCAAGGACCTCTGGTCCTTTCTCTTTCTGGCCCCTTGGGAAAACCCCTTAGAGGCCTCTTAGTTAGGTAAACGAAAATAGCTTGGGGGAGAACTCCGCCTCCAAGTTGCATGCCTTGCAATCAAAGGCAACTACTCTCTCTCTCTCTCTCTCTCTCTCCTTCAGGTGTACCCCTCCCCCCCCTTGGCTCAGCCAACTGGCTGATTAGGAGCCTATAAGACAACGCCTACTCGGCTGAAGTCTTAATATGCACTTGGCTCCTGCCAGGTGAACACCTCTCCTCCTTTCTCTCCTCTTTTCTCTCTTTCTGGCCCTTTGGGGGGAATAGCTTGGGGGAGAACTCCGCCTCCAAGTTGCATGCTCCTTGCAACCCCGGTTGGCAACAAAGGCCAGTACTCTTCTTTTTTGGCAACCCCCCTTTGCAACATTACGTAATCACTTGCAACATTCTTGCACTCCCCTTTTGCGGCTATACTACTGAGACAGAGTATATATCGAAGACTTAAAGTCGTCTCATTGCTCTTGTTCTGCAACCATAATTGAAATTTTAGTTGCAGCATCTTCATATAAGTTATGGTGTTCATCGACACTCAAAAACCCATCGAACATAATGCTTGTTATTGCTTCGTGCACGAAAGATAATCCTTGCTTGGCTCTCACATAATGATTGCCATTCATAACGGATTTTACTGTGTCTGGACCGAAACATTTGCTTTCAACCAAAACAGATTCAGTTCCCGATATATGAAGATAAGATCCAATACAAGCAAGTACAATCTAAAGAAATCAAATTGGTCGATTCTATAAGAAGTTCAAGCATTTTACAACAAGCAAGCCTAAGAATAACAAAATTAGTACTACTTTTTTATATTTTGGCTATTTTTTCAAGTATTTTACAACCATTTTTCTCGATTTATACCCGAAATTTAGACATTTGTGCATACTTTGTTTTAATAAATTCTTGCAGAGCTATTAATATCTAATTTCTTGACTATTTAGTTCGATATGATTCGTTAGAGCAAGTTTATGCACCAAAATAGCCAAAAATTTCATTTTTGCGATTTTTTGACAGTATTTACTTAATTTTTTACTATTTTTGTTGGTATTTTTTGACATTTTTGTCAGTTTTCTTGGTTCAGGCAGCAATATGTTACAAAAACAGATTCTCAAACAAAAAATTGCCCTTAAAAAATTTTTCAACTCAAGAATATGACAAAAATAAAAACTGATAAAATTTTGCCATTTTTGCCAATTTTTTGCCATTTTGACCACTTTTGCACCAATTTGGTGCGATGGCATAGAAAAATTCAGATTCTCCGCCCCAACATTAGTCTAGATCAGTCGTCAAAACCTCTGCACCCAGAAATTTATACGAACTTTGGGCCAGATCCTAGACCATTAATGAATATTTTCTCTGGTGTTTTTCATAGTTACAACGCCACCCCTACGATATTACAGTAATTGAATAAAATGGAGCCCACGAAAGAGCATATTCGACATGTGATGCTGTATGAGTTCCATAAAGGATCTAACGCTAGTGAATTCGCAAAAAACATTCAAAGAGTTTATGGAAAGGTGTTGTGAGCGAATGGATGTGTAGGAGATGGTTTGAGAAGTTCAGAAATGGAGACTTCAGTCTGAAAGATTACACTAGGCAACAAATTTCAACTTTTTTTTTTGTTACAGACACGTGAACTACTGATTCCTACTAAAGCGCTGATGCTGATTTCAGATCTGATATCAAAATTTCTCTATCACGTCCAGATTTTGTGTAACCGAAAACCCCTATTTTTCATTTTTTTCTCACCCGCTTCTATTACGAAAGCCGTCTAAGCTACTTTTCCGTGCCACGTTTTATGTTAAGCATACTTAAATAATTAGTGAACAGGGATGTCTTTCCTCCTTTATTCTGGCTTAAGGCAGACAGCGGAATTCCGCTGGCGGAGTTACCACCCCTGCGCCCAATCATCCACCCAAAGCGCGTTAGTATTTTGTTGTTACTACTGAAAGGCAAATTCCTGTTCTTAAGTGAAACTTTGGTGTGTCCTCTTCCTTTGTCGCTTGTAGGATGACGAGCTCTCCTTCTGCAGGAACCAACAATAATCTCCCATCATATTTGGGTTGAAATTACCTTGGTATCTGTTTTCCATAACTGAGATCTGTTGGTGGAAGCGCTCACCATGCTCGTCACTTACAGCCCCAAGGTTGGCCGGGAAGAAGTCAAGATGAGAATGTAAAAAATGAATTTTCAAAGACATTCTGCATCCCATTATTTCATAAGATTTAAGCATGTTTTCTACGAGTTTACGGTGGTTTTCAGCTTTGTGGTTTCCAAGAAAATTTTTGACAACTTCAACGAAAGATGTCCATGCTCCTAGTTCATTCTCATTTAGGTTAGATGGAAACGATGAGTCGTGGATGACACTGCGGATCTGTGGTCCAGTGAAAACTCCAGCTTCTAGCTTAGCATCTGTCAATATTCCTTTGAATTTATCCTTTAAATATTGGAAACCACTACCTTGATGATCCCTTCACGAAATTTTTCATAAGGCCAAGTTTAATGTGAAGTGGTGGAAGATGTACTTTCTGAGGGTCAATAAGTGCTGGGTGTTTCACATTGTATTTACCAACAACATGTTCAGTTCTAGATGGCCAATCATGTTTTTTGTAGTGGTTCTTGTCATCTCTGCTGTTCCATAGACACAAAAAGCACATATGCTTTGTGTAGCCCAACTGTAACCCAAGAAGTAATGATACAACTTTAAGGTCGCCACAAATATTCCATGTGTGGTCCTTATATTTGATGAGTCTTAGCAGCAGTTTCATCGATTCATAAGTCTCATTAAGGCCAGTGGCATGTGCTACAGGTATTGAACGTTTTTCATTGCCGTTGTGCAGTAATACAGCTTTAAGGCTAGCTTTACTAGAGTCAATGAACAGTCTCCATTCTTTTGGATCATAGCGACAGCCAATCCCTTGCATCAGACCACTGATATCGTGGCAGAAACAAACGTTTTCTTCCTGTAAGTAAAATGATGAAAACTGCAAATGGCGATGGCGGAAATGGGAAACTTTGGTGTTTGGTTGGAGAAGATTAAATTCTTGAAGTCTTGAACCAAGCAACTCTGCCTTTTCTTTTGGTAATTCCAAATCGCGCACTAAGTCATTTAACTCCGCTTGACTTAACAAATGTGGGGAAATATTTGCATCTGGAACATATATGCCATCTTTCCCTGTTTCTATATCACTAGCAGAATCTTCAGATGAACTGCTGTCTGTTATCGTTGCTGGTGGAACTGGTGGTGGATTTGTTTCATCATGTGGTACTGGTTTCATTGCTGATTCGCAGTTTGGGTACGTGATCTTTGATTTGTTTTTCTTTGTGAAACCAGCAATCTTTGTCAAACAAAAATAACAATCATTGAAGTGAGTTTTCGGCTCACGCCAAACCATGGGGACTGAGAACGGCATAGCTTTTCTTTTACCATTCATCCAAGCTATTAACATTGCATTGCACTGTGCACAGCAAATATGTGGTGCCCTGTCCCTCTGTTGGTCTCCTAACTTACAATCAAAATAACACTTGTAGGCAAGTTTAATCTTTGTTGTTATGTTTCTACGTTGTGGCTTAGGTGTATATTGTCCACAGACAAGGCAGAAGTTGTCTGGGTGATTTACACAAGCACGTCTATTTGATGCCATTTTGAATTACCATACAATATCTGAAAAACGTAGAAAGTAATTATTACGATGTGCAAAATAAAAAGAAATACACACCGTAGTACAAAACAATGCTATAAAAACACACAAGTCACCACAACCTGTCACTTGCTCATCAGCAGAGAGCTTCAACAACCGTTCTGCTTGACTGTCACGTAGCGACTGACCGTTGGGCCGTTGCCCGTTACTATGCTCTTGACTCATTGTTGCCAACTCGGGATAAATTTTATTTATCAAAATTGTTCGAATTTGTATATAGTTGGCAAAAAAAATTGCTTTAACCTTGAAAAGCAAGTTTCATATTACTGGCATTAAGCCGATTAAAACCAAAATCTGGACGTGGTAGAAAATTTTACTAAAAGTGATTTGTATTTTACACAAAATCTAGACGTGATAGAAAAAATCTAATTATAGATTTGAAATCAGCATACCGAAATTAGCTAGGAACACCTATTTGGTCTTCTGTAACAAAATCTTTGTTGCCTAGTGTTATCAACCAAGATGACGACCAAATGAGTTAGATGAAGAGTTGCTGAAAGCAACAGTGGAAGAAAAGCCAACAGTAACTGTAAGAGAACTTGGCCCGCAACTCTGCGTTGGCCATATGACCATTCATCGTCATTTGAAGCTGTTAGGAAAAGTAGTGAAGGTTGGAAAATGGGTTCTGCATGATTTGTCACAAGCGAATCTTCAACATCGAATCGATATTTGCACATCACTGCATTCTCGGCAACTGCAGGCACCGTTTTTGAATCGGATGGTCACTGGGGATGAAAAATGGGTCCTCTATAACAATATTAAGCGTCGACATCAGTGGCTTAGCCGTGAAACAAAGCCTGAACCTCAGCCAAAGAATGGACCCCATCCAAAGAAAATTTTGTTATGCGTTTGGTGGGATACGCAAGGAATTATTCATTTTGAGCTTCTGCCAGATAACCAAACAATCACAGCTGAAGTCTACTGCCAACAACTCCAACGATTGAAGATGGCATTGCAAGAAAAACGTCCCGCATTAATTAATCGCAGAGGCGTTCTATTCCACCAGGATAACGCGCGCCCTCACACTGCTCGAATCACCACTGCCCAATTGGAGGCATTTGGTTGGGAAAAAATGCCTCATCCACCTTATTCTCCGGAGATCGCACCTTCAGACTACAATTTATTCAGAAGTCTGCAACACTACCTAGATGTACAAAAGTTGCAATCCAGTGAAGCTATCGAAAACAAAGTGATCACTTTTTTTAACTCGAAACCAAGGGATTTCTTCGAACGTGGCATAAAAAGCTTTTCTACAGGTGGGAGGAGGTTATAGAAAAAGAAGGGAATTATATTGATGATTAATTTGTCATTATCTCATTTAATTTTTGTTGTGAATAAACTAAAAATTCGAGCAAATATAAGGGGTCGCGCGTCTTAAGGTACCTAAGCGCCATCACAGGCGAAAACGTGTTTTTGATGGATATCACTATTTTCACCGTTCCTCTATCGCGTGGTTTGGGTTATAATGACCTTACGACACTAGAAGTATGGTTGAAAACCTTATGAAGCGAACTACTTTTTTCACCTCTATCGCCAGCTGGGCATCGCACCCAAAGTTCGGCATAATAAGAAAAAAAAATTTTAAAATATATATAAAATATGAAAATCTATTCCAAAAACTCATCAACATCTTCATTAGCATACTTCGAACTCTAATTTAGCCAAAAATGAACGTTCTAACTCAATTAATAACAGAGATACTTTTGCCAGAATATTGCTGAACTTTGGAGGCGATTTCTGGCGAATTTTAATTTTGGCGCTTAGGTACCTTAAGACGCGGAACCCCTCAATTATGTCCTTATAAGTCATTTAATTTCTGTTCTGAATGAACTAAAAAATCGAGCAGAATATATGTTACAACCTTATATTTAAAAGCGAGTTCTTTTCTCTTTTCCATTTATTGATTCAATAAATTTGTTAGTATTTACTGACTTTCATAATCAAATAAATTTAAAAAAGAAAAAGATGTCTATTTACTTTTGTCAAACACCTCTCTCTCTCTCTCTCTCTCTCTCTCTCTCTCTCTCTCTCTCTCTCTCTCTCTATATATATATATATATATATATATATATATATATATATATATAACAATAAACAATGGTCACAAATAAGATGGCAACATATATACAGTGAAAGGACGATATGCAACCAAAGGTTAGCACGGTACTTATTTATGTATGGCACAATTTATCATACATAGTGAATAAAAGCAATCACCGTTCCCTTTTCCAAATGTTTCACTTCGTAAATAAATGAATTTATGTAAAATAGAGACTCCTCTTTAGTTATGTTTGCTACATAAAAACATTCAAGGAAAATTAACTTATGCAAACTGTGCAAAGACTTTCGATGACAGTTAAACGTTTCTGGAAAAAGGCCTAAGTGCGGTGCTTTTACATACACACACACACACACACACACATATATATATATATATATAGGCAGGAAGGAGGGGCCAAGGGCGAATGCCGCAAAAACGCCCCACTAATAGAAGAAGAGAGCCAAAATCAAGATCCAAAGCTTTCGAGATGCCTGAACACTACGTTTGAAAGATTGGACAGGGGAAAGACGGAGTGAAGAAGGTTGTTTCAGAGGTGACAGGTTGAGTAGACGAAAGCTTGAGACTACCGATTAACCCTTGCATTAGAGAGTTGGACAGAAAAGGAATGAGAATGTGTCGAAAGTCTGGTACTGCGTGCTCTCCTTAAAGCGGAAGACATGCATTTAGAGAGTTCAGACGAGCAGTGTCCGTTATAATAGCAATAGTACAATAGTACACACTATTCCTCACTACATACACATGCATCTTACACACTACATAATCTTTTCAAAATTTAAAAAAAAAATGGCATCAACTTCAAGAGCCTCGGAGTCCCCTGGGGAGGGGACCATAAATGTCCCCACTTCTAGATCCCCCCGCTACCGATACCGGGAACGCAAACCCGGCAGCGGGTCTGGATCTGCTACCGCCCATTCGAGATGTTCTGGAGCTTTGTCTGATTCATTTTTCATAAACTTCTGCAACATTCGTGGCCTTTTCTCAAATTTTCAATCTGTTGAACACCAACTCTCCTCCTCTAAACCTCATCTTCTTTTCCTCACTGAAACTCTGGTGTCTGGAACGACTGACAGCAACCCCTTTTCTGTACCCTTTTACTTTCTCTATACTCAGTTTCACTCCAAGGGTGGATGTTGCGTATATGTACGCAATGACCCAGCTTGTTCTCGTATTCCCGAACTCGAATCTTCCGAATTCTATACCCTCTGGCTACGGCTTACATGCCAATCTCAAACTAAATACAGCTGCCCTGTTTACCTTTCTCCTAATTCTACTGACTATCCAAAATTCTTTGACTACCTCACTTCTAAAGTGGAATACATTCTTTCCCGCTCTCCCTTTGCTGAAATCTCCATTTTAGGAGATTTCAATGTTCACCACCACCTTTGGCTTTCCTCCCATTTCACTGACATCCCTGGTGAACTAGCTTACAACTTTTCTATCATAAACGACCTAGAGCAGATTGTACAGCACCCTACTCGTATCCCCGATCGCCTTGGAGATAGGCCCAACATTCTGGATTTATTTCTTACCTCTGATCCTTCTTCATATTCTGTGAAACTTTCTTCTCCGTTGGGCTCTTCCGATCATAATCTTTTCTCTGTTTCCTGTCCTATCGCTCCAGTTCGGCCTTTGGATCCTCCCAAGAGGAGGCGCCTTTGGCACTTCGGCGCCGCTGATTGGGAGGCCCTTAGACAGTACTTCTGTAATTTCCCATGGAATGATTACTGCTTCCGTGGCCGGGGCCCTTCTGAGTGTGCAGAGCGCATCACAGAGGTGATTCTCTCGGCATGGAGGCGTACATTCCATATTCTATTACTACTACTAATGCAAAAAACCTTGGTTTAACTTTACTTGTTCTAATGCTATCCGCAACAGAGAGGAGGCTTTCAGAAGGTACCGTCGCCATCCAACTCCTGACTCACTCAGCTTATATTTCTGCGCGGAATCGTGCAAAATCTGTTCTTCGACTCCCCAAAAATTCCTTCATCCGACAAAAATGTGAAAATCCATCCAGTTCTAATTCTTCTCGCTCTTTCTGGCATTTAGCTAAGAACCTCTTCAACAACTTTACTTCCTCTTCTTTCCCTCCTCTTTTCTATTCCGACGGCACAGTTGCCGTCTCTTCTCCTGACAAAGCTGAAATCTTCGGTCAAACTTATGCTTACAATTCAACCCTGGACGATTCCGGTGCTGCTCCTCCATCTCCTCCCCCCCCCTCTGTCTTCATTATGTCTGAAATTAGAATATCTTCTGAAGATGTTTTTTATGCCCTATCTGGGCTCAACTCTAAGAAGGCGTATAGTCCTGATGATGTTCCTCCTGTTGTTCTTAAGAACTGTGCTTCTGTGCTGACACCCTGCCTAGGCAAACTCTTTCGTCTTTGTCTCTCATCTAGTACTTTTTCTTTCCACTGGAAGTTCGTTTTCATTCAGCCTGTCCCAAAGAAGGATGACCGCTCTCAACCCTCCAACTATCGTCCAATTGCTTTGATTTCTTGCCTTTCCAAAGTTTTTGAATCTATCCTTAATAGGAAGATTCTGAAACACCTTTCTTCTCGCAATCTTCTTTCAGATAGATCGTCAGTATGGATTCAGCAAGGGACGCTCTACAGGCAATCTTCTTGCATATTTCTCTGACTCTTGGTCATCTTCCTTTCGGGATTTCGGTGAAACTTTTGCTATTGCGCTAGACATATCGAAAGCTTTTGATAGAGTCTGGCATAAATCTTTAATTTCCAAACTGCCCTCCTTCCGTTTCTATCCTTCTATCTGTGCCTTCATCCTAATTTCTTTTCTGGCCGATCTATAGCTGCAGTTGTAGATGGCCATTTTTCTTCTCCTAAAGCTTTTAACAGTGATGTTCCTCAGGGTTCTGTCCTATCACCCACTCTTTTCCTTTTATTTATTAATGATCTTTTAATTCGCACTTCCTGTCCTATTCATTCCTTTGCCGATGATTCCACTCTTCACTTCTCCACCTGCTTCTCAAAGCGTCCCTCACAGCAGTCGCTGTATAGAGTATGCTTCTCATGTGTGGGGTGGTTCAACCCACACAGCCGTACTTGACCGGTGGAATCAAAGGCTTTTCGTCTCATCAATTCCCCGCCTCTTACTGGTTGTCTTCAATCTCTCTCTCTTCGCCACAATGTTGCCTCACTCTCTCTTTACTATCGCTATCATAACGGACATTGCTCTTCTAAACTCTTTTCGCTACAATGTTGCCTCACTCTCTCTTTACTATCGCTATCATAACGGACATTGCTCTTCTAAACTCTCTAACTGCATACCTCGTCCTTTAAGGAAACCACGCAGTACCAGACTTTCTACACTTTCTCATTCCTTTTCTGTCCAACTATCTAATCCAAGGGTTAATTGGTATTTTCAGTTTTTCATCTGCTCAACCGGGCAACTCTAGAACAATCTTCCTCAATCCATTTTTTCTCCTGTGTATGACCTCCCATCTTTCAAACGCAGAGAGTATAGGCATCTCGAAATCCCTGGACCTTGATTTTGGCTCTCTTCTTCTTCTATGGGAGGGGCGCTTTCACAGGCATTTGCCCTTGGCCCCTACTTCCTGCATAAAAAAACAGAGTGAGGCAACATTGCGACAAAAAAGAGAGGGATTGAAGACACGCAATTCTAAGGGGAATTGATGAGACGAAAAGCCTTCAATTCCATCCAGTCAAATAGAGCTGCGTAGGTTGAGCGAACCTACACATGAGAAGCACACTCCATACAGGGACGGACAAAACTCCTGTACAGAGACAGCAACTGAGTTGGGGTGAAGAAACTGCGGAGCCGATACAATACACCTAACCTCTTAGAAAATGTTTTAGAAAGAGGGTATATGTGATCTTTCCATTGGCATTGAAAGCCACAAGGTTTTCTCTGCCCCAATCAGAGATAGAAGGAAGATTAGAGATCAAGTGCACCATAGCCGTCTCACGCGAAGCGAGGGACGCTTTGTGAACCGAGTGGAGAAGTGAAAGGGGGACTTATCGGCATAGGAGTGGATAGGACAGGAAGTGTGACTTAATATATCGTTAATAAATAAAAGGAAAATCGTGGGTGTTAGGACAGAGCCCTGAGGAACACCACTATTAATAGCTTTAGGAGAAGAACAGTGGCCATCTACCGCAGCCATAGATCGGCCAGAAGGGAAGTCAATATCTTTCCTGAGAGAGAGAGAGAGAGAGAGAGAGAGAGAGAGAGAGAGAGAGAGAGAGAGAGAGAGAGAGAGAGAGAGAGAGAGAGAGAGAGAGAGAGAGAGAGAGAGAGAGAGATATATATATTTAAATACCATATTAACAAGACCAGTCCAAATGATCACCAACGAAAGAACCTTATAATCTACTACAATCGTGGTCACTTGAATATAACGACCTCTAGGAAGAAAGTAAAATTATTGATATCTAGACCAATATTATATTTATATATATATATATATATATATATATATATATATATGCTGCAAACCCACAAAGTTTGTGGGTCTTGTGGGTTTGCAGCATCCTTGTGGGTTTGCAGCATTTATTCATTTCACGTGTTTTATTGTGAAATTCATCCCATATATATATATATATATATATATACCCTTCAACCTTTCAAATGTTCCGCGCGATGATTCCTCATTTCACGAAGGTCAAGCTTGTCGCCCCTCCTCTCGAGTTGGCCTGGTGAAGTATTGAGTTGGTTTCTTGTACTCTCCACCTCACATAGCCAGGTACGCCCGGCTCATCGGGGATTGTTTTGAGCCAGGCGTCTAAATCTTTTTTTGAAGATGTCCACTGCAACACCACTCGTGTTCCTTAGGTCTTTGGGCAGCTGATTAAACAGTTTTGGCCCTCTCACAACAAAACTATTTTCTTTCAGGGTTAAGGATGTTCCCTGTCTCGCGTTTAATTTGGGAACACGACACAGTCTTCCTTTTCTACTTTCCACTGTTGTTTGGGAAGTTACAGGGTTCAGAGTAAGATTAGGGACTAGTTTCTCCATTATTTTCCAATTGTAAACAATGGTGTATCTCTCTCTCTCCTCCTTTCCAGTGAATATAGGTTTAATTCGCGTAACCTTTCCCAGTAATTATTTCTTTGCACCCCTTGATCTTGGCCGTGAAGCTTCTCTGAATCCCTTCTAGTTGTCTAATGTCTTCTTTTTCATATGGGCATGTTAGGACCGAGCAGTATTCCAATTTGGGTGTGATCAGTGTTTTCAGTAGAGGAATCATTATATTCCTATCCCTTCGTTTAAAGGTTCTCAGTATCTGCCCAGTTACTTACTCTCTCTGCTCTGTTTATTGCTTATATATATATATATATATATATATATATATTATATATATATACAGGGTGTTTGAAAACTTTCTGTCCAAATTGTAAGGGGGGATAGGCAACACCAAGACAAACCCTTTTCGTCTATAAGTGTATGTCCGCTGACGTCACCATTCGGCGCGAGAGGGCGCCGCTGCAATTGGCTAAAAGGTGAAATGGGCTAGACTCGCGCTTGCCGCGGACATTCTTAAATCGGACGTAGTACGCGTAACATGGAGCGCTTCACGACTGCTGAGATGGCTGACATGCATATGGTGTATGGGGTTGCCAATGGAAACGGAAGAGCTGCTGTGAGGTTGTACCGACAGCGCTTCCCAAACAGACGTGTGCCAAACCACCAAACGTTTGCGCATTTGCATCGGCGACTGCGAGAAACTGGAACATTCCATGCAAACATGCATGACACTGGTCGGGAGAGAAACGTGCGCACTCCTGACATGGAAGAAGAAATCCTACGGCGATTTGAGGACAATCCAAGCGCAAGCACGCGAGGTGTTGCACGTATCCTCGGTGTGAACCACGACCTGGTCTGGAGAGTGTTGCACGAGCAGCAGTTACATCCGTTTCATCGTCAGAGAGCCCAGGCATTACAACCTCGGGATTACCCTCTTCGTGTGGAATTCGCACGCTGGTTTCTGCAGCAGACAGCGGTGCAGCCTAATTTTCCGGCTTATGTGCTGTTCTCAGATGAGGCCTGTTTCACACGTGAGGGTGTGTTTAACATGCACAATTCTCACGTGTAGGCGCACGCAAATCCACATGCTACACGGGTGCATGCTCATCAAGAACGGTTCGCCGTCAATGTTTGGGCGGGTATCGTCCATGGCAAGTTCATTGGGCCGTACCTGCTGCCTGCCCGACTCGACGGGCGGGTTTATCGGATATTTCTTGAAGAAACGTTGCCGGAACTGCTGGAAGATGTTCCCGTGGCTATTCGTAGACGAATATGGTTTCAACACGACGGGGCCCCCGCACACTCCAGCAACGATGTGCGGGATTATCTGAACGCCACTTTTGGGGACCGATGGATAGGCCGGGGTGGGCCCGTACCCTGGCCACCGAGATCGCCCGATTTAACATGCCTCGATTTCTTCCTGTGGGGACACGAAGAACCTCGTGTTCGAGACTCCCATTTACTCAGAAGAAGACGTCGTAGCAAGAATCGCTGTCGCCGCTGGAACTGTTCCCGAAATGCCGGGAATCTTTCGACGTGTACGTCGGTCAATGCTTCGACGCTGTCGGGCATGCATTGATGCTACCGGTCGCAACTTTCAGCACCTTCTTTAAATAAACATGTTACGCGTACTACGTCCGATTTAAGAATGCCCGCGGCAAGCGCGAGTCTAGCCCACTTCACCTTTTAGCCAATTGCAGCGGCGCCCTCTCGCGCCGAATGGTGACGTCAGCGGACATACACTTATAGACGAAAAGGGTTTGTCTTGGTGTTGCCTATCCCCCATTACAATTTGTACAGGAAGTTTTCAAACACCCTGTATATATATAGGATGTAACAAAAGTCCGTTACCAAAGGAAATTAGTCTTTCTCGGTTTTTTTTCAGGTTAATAATTGTTGGACAATATGGCTGATTCCACCCAACAAAAGAAAGTAAAATTAGCTTTATTTCATGTAGCTTCGTCTGGGGACATTTAATGTCACTTGTTTACCAGACAACACCACGAACTATTAAACATTTAAAAGACTATACAACAGAAATGTAACAGCATCAGTAAGGATGTTCCATGTAACGTTCAATGTTACGTAGAACATGTTCAGTTTGCATGTCATTCAGGTGTCAACACCCGAATGGCCTGCAATTTGAACATTTAGTTTCTTCGTAACAAATAAAAAATAATTCCTATGGTTACGGACTTTTGTTACACGCTAGATATGTATGTATGTATATACCGGGTGTCCGAGAATTATCTGTACAATTTTTGGCTGTTATTAAAAGTCAACCATGAAGTGTAGAAATTCCAGTTTTGTCCCATTTTACAGAGAATCTCATTAAGTTTTTTCTGACACCACGTTTTGACAAGTTTTTTAGAAATGTACGCGGGTGACAGACATTGATGATTTAAAAGCAAGAATCACAGCTGCTATTGAGCGAATTGATGTGGATATGCTGCAGCGTACATGGCAACATTTGGAGTATCGATTGGATGTTTTGCGAATCACTAAATTAATGGTGCACATATCGAATGTTTGTAACAACGTTACTTTAATAAAATAAACTTTTGGAAATACAGATTCTAAATAATCTTGTTTAAGAATTTTACGTGTTTTATCAAGAATTTTATTAAAAGATGAAATTGTACAGATAATGTTCGGACACACTGGAATTTCTAAAAAACTTGTCAAAACTTGGTATCAGAAAAAACTTAATGAGATTCTCTGTAAAATGGGACAAAACTGGAATTTCTACACTTCATGGTTGACTTTTAATAACAGCCAAAATTTGTACAGATAATTCTCGGACACCCTGTATTACACACTTAGCGTCCCTACCCATAAAAAAGTAGAGTATAATACGTTCCTTAACAGTGCTAACACTAAGTGAAACCAAATTGTAATAACTCAAATATTTTACAACTATAACAACACAACTACATGATAACAACACTTAATGTATTAAAAAAGAAAAACAACACAAACGCACGAACTGTCCTAAATATGATACACTAAAATACACAATGAAATATAATAAACTTAGTCGTAAATGACAGAATAACGACAATAATTACAAATTGTGTTACTATGTCACAGACGTTTGGTAAAGGTCCAAAGTCATATAAAAGAATTTACAATATAGATTTTCTCTTAGCTTTCGACTTGTGTGGATTCCTTTGGCTGTGACGTTCGTTCGTTTTAATCCAATAACAAAAATACTAACTGGTAACTTTTTTTTTAAACAAATATTATTCCCTTATATATATATATATATATATATATATATATATATATATATATATATATATATATATACAGTGTTGGGTGCATTACTTTTTAAAGTAACGGCGTTACCAGTTACCGTTACTTGCAACAGAAAGTAACGTCATTACTGCTACAGTTACTTCTATGGAAAAGTAATGCGTTACAGTTACCGTTACTTTTATAATAAACTAGAAAATATAGTATTTCTCAATATAAGAATATGAATGATATATCTACATCGCAGTTATAAAAGAATTTCTGATTATCGAGCAAATATTTAATTAAGGTCAGATATAAAATACAATGCAACAATACCTGATTTTAGACTTATACTTAAATAATAAGCAATACGATGTCGTAACCATGAAGTTGCAGGCAGAGATCTTTTATAAAATAAGTGAAGGAATGTTATTTTTAAGATTTCGTGGTGGACATCTCTGAACGCAGTGTGGTTTGGTTTTTAAACCCTCATGAACGAATAAATCCGAAGTGTTTCAGATTGTTTAAAGTTGTTCTATCTTAGTTCGGATTATCAGAGAAGTAATAAAACCAAACCACGTGGGGACAGAGGTTTATCACCGAGACCCGACCCCAGCGAGAAGGGTAATCCAACGGATTGGGACGTACGTGCAAATGCGTGGTTTCCTCTTTCGCTGGGTCGAAGATTTTAATCTCTTTTGCATGATGGTGTGACTTTTGTAAGACAGATTCGAAGACGCTGCTAAAGTTGAACCACGAGGGGGTCATAAACTTAAGACTTCGAATCTGTTAACGGTATTTAAATGTATTTTTGGGAAGAAGGAGGGGTTTATACTCGGAAATCAGGTCCCACTCCAATCAGGGGGCCCAGGATCCTGGGAAACGTAGTAAAGACGCCTTCTTTCCCTCTTGTATGGGGAATAGCCTCCTGGGGGGACGATCTTAAGAAAATCTAAGGGTTTGATAGGCTTTCAGAACATTGGAAGGCGGGGTCCTTCAAAATTGTAAAGTAAATTCGAAAATTGTTAAGTCAGTTGTAGTCGTTCCTCCTTGAAGTTAACTGTGGCTAAACAAACCCCCTGTAGACTTGTGGTGTAAGAAAACTTAAAACTGAAAGAATCAATTGTCACTAAAGTAAAAATTAAGAACTTATAGTTCATGAAATTCGTTTACGCGGAAATTTGAGCATAATCATTTAATTGTTAGCGACCGTAACCGAGAACTTGATTGTATCTTAATTTAATGTTAACCAACGGACCAAGAGTTTTGTGAACTTTCTCTTAATTTAATTTGGCTCCAAGTAAATGCTAAACGGGGTACGTCTGAGCCTCTAGTTCCTGAATCCGTCAATTTGGGTTCAGAAGAAAGTCCCGTTAGTGGATATACTGTAGAGTTGCAAGCTTTGTAGCGGGCCGTAAATCTACGGTCCGTACGCAGCACAAGTGGGAGTAAGTTTGTCTCCTGCCAGTAGTAAGTAAATTTATTCTTTGAAAATCTGGGTCGAATTGCGACCACTTCATTTCTTGTTATTTATTTTTGTTGCACTAAAATATAAAACCCCTCGATCTATAAATTATTGAAATTCAGATAACTATTAATCTTTTCTTTAGATTTATCATTGTTGATCAATTTAACGATTTAAATTCATCTAACTGTGAACTTTGTCTTTGCCGTTAAGATTATTGTATTGTCTGAAATTTTATAGATGTAATTCAGAATAAACTATTAAATACATGTACTGTGTCGAGTGACATTTAATAAAATTTATAAGAGGGCGTGTGTTGTTTTAAATACCTTGTGATAGACCCCTCTTGTTAGCTGGGGAAAATTAACGTTCAAAGTAGGCTTGTGGAAAGCCGAAGGAACCTAGCCTATCAATTTAAAGGGCCATCCGTCTTGGGTAGGCCGAATAATCCTGGACGAAAATAAGAGATAAAATCACCGGGTACGCCCAACTTAAAGGGTGCCCGTGAAGTGAATTAAAGTCAGAGAATGGGTGTTCAATACCATAAATAAATATACGGATTGGGCGCGTACATCATATGGTGTCAGAAGTGGGATTCTATTGCAAGGTATTTATCGCAAGAGTGTAACTTTTTGTTAAAATAAATTTGCGTAACAATAAAGCACGAACGTAGAAAGTAATTGTAACAGTAATTCTACGAAAGTATTTGCAACAGTAATTCGGTAAAATAATTAAGAACAGTAAAAAGTGTCGCTAACAGTGAGTACAGTTTTAAAACGGTTTTGAAATAAAAATAAATAAGCAAATAAGTTTCGCGATGTCGGTAAAGAGTGTGGAAATAACGAATGAGGAAAGCGTAAGTGACATGAGTGATACCGAACCAACGAACTTAAACGAAATAAGTACAGAAAGTTTGGAAAATTTAAAGAGGATGAATTTGGCCAAAATTATTCGGTTAGTAAAGGAATGCAAGGAATTAGGGGAAGAAATAAATCGAAGAAGGTCGAAATTGGAAGACCTTGTAATGATTACTCCGCAGCTGGAGTATTTGGACAACCGAAGATCGGGGGTTCGTCCCCGAAGAATCTCTCTAGTTCCTCCCGTTACAGAAGAACTTTCGAGGCAAGAAAGGATTGGGTGGAGACCAGAGAACCCAGAAGACATCCCAAAGAATCCTTGCAGAAGTGCACACACCACAAGAGACGAGAAACACCGCACCGACGAAGACCGGCAGAAGAATATAAAAACCGTCGTACAGGTATTAAAGAGTACTAGCTTACCTTTGCAACGTGAACAGGCAGTAAGGGGTCCTGAGCAAACGACTTTTGGACACACCTTGGAAGGAAGTTCGCCGAAGTTTGTGGGCGAACGGGCACAAGAGAACCCAGGAACCAGCCCAAACGCCGTCAGGAAGGAAAAAGGTGAGACAGTCAACCCAATTGCCACAGGAACATTAAGAGCAGGTAATGCCTTGGTTCAGGCTAATCCCACAAGGAGACATATTAAAATGGGCATACCTAAGGACGCGTTGAAGACCGTTATGCCGGAGTATGCTTGTAATTACATCAAAGGAACATCCTTTCGGGACTATTGGATGGAATCAACCCAGTTTTCGGTAAACAACCCAAGCTTAGGACTAAGAGATGAAGAGGTCCTAAGAGAAGAAACGCCACATGACAGAAGCCGAAGACTGCAGAAACTGCAAAATCCTCCCACATCCTGGGACTACAACTCACAACATTCAGAAAAAAGAACAGCCACAGCCACGAAGGAGGACAACAGCAAGGATGTGGAGGTGAACGAAGGAGACAAGTCCAGCAAGAGAGGAGAGCCCAGAAGGAAGAACTGTGACACTGGTCACAGGAGGAATAACACAACTCAAGAAAGTGACTACAACCCCATCAGAAACCAGAAGAGAAAACAAACCAAGTCAAATGAAGACAGAGACTCCAAAGAGGAAACAATGGAAGAAAGTGGCCGGAGCCAGTGCAAGATTTGTAAGCAAATGCGAAATTGGGAAGAGGCGTGCCCTCGAGCAAACCTTCGACAGGATTGGAAGGAGAAGCCTCCCGAATAGCTTCAGAGGAAGTAGCGGCGAGTCCGTCGGCTAGGACTGATCACCCTACCAGTACTCGTCGCTCAACAAGCTTCCACCGCGCTGAGCGATGGTGGACTTCCGTCACATTGACATAAGCTATGCACAAGAACATCGGGAGCCTTCATTGGACAGTGGCCAACTTCTCAGTCAGTTGCACCGGCCCCCGCCCATTCATGTAAGAGGAGTAGAAGTAAGTTTGACTATGGGAAGGGGGGTTGAAGAATTCTTTTGTGTTTGTATAATTCCAGAGGCTCAGCAAGACTTGACTATAGGCGTGTTGTTTCGGAGGATATGAAGACGAAACAAAGGTACGAAGCCCAGGTAGACCACCGGAAGAGGACAGTCACTGAATGAAACAGTAACCATCCAAGTAAAGGGAGTAGACAGTAAAGTGCGAGGGTGACTCTGGTAGAGGCAATCCCGCACGAAACACTAAAGGTGGCCGCCGTGATTCTGACGAGGGAAGTCAGAGACCCGGGGACGTAGTTCCCTGGACGTCTATTCTCCGCTGCACGGGATGTGCAGTGAAGCTCGGGGAAACTTAAAAATGTTACCGAGCAGGATCCCACAGAGGAAGATGAGGTTACTGATGATCAATCAGGATGACGAAGAATACCTTGGCGAAAAAGAGACGTCGTGGGCATAGTGACGGAGGCAGAGCTAATTGGGAGGGTAGTCGACGCTCACCCCAAATTGGAACGAATGTCACGGTGAAAGGAAGTCAAGCATCGAAGAAGGACTTCGAAGAACGAGTGACAAGCCTCAAGTCCCATGTCCTTGGTTGGAAATCTTTTCCGACAAAGAAAGGAAAATCGTCGAAGAGTGGCTAAGGGATTATTCAGATGTCTTCTTACTGGGTGGCGAGCCATTGGGTTATAATAACCTGATGCCAATGAAGTTGGAAACCCAGGACCATCCTCCCATCTTTAGGCGACCCTACAGGATACCTATTACACACGAGGAGGAGGTAAAGCGACAAATAGCAGAAATGCTGGATCAAGGAGTGATACAGCATAGCCGTTCCCTGGTCGTTTCCATTGGTAATCGTGGAAAAATGGGGATATGAGTTCCCCTGGACGTCTATTCTCCGCTGCATGGGATATGCGGTGAGGCTCGAGGATACTTGGAGAAGTTGTCGAGCAGATCCCCAAAGGGAAGTTAAAGGAAAAGGGAATAGACGAAGAAGAAAATTTGGGGTATGG
Source organism: Bathynomus jamesi (assembly GCA_023014485.1). Taxonomy (NCBI): domain Eukaryota; kingdom Metazoa; phylum Arthropoda; class Malacostraca; order Isopoda; family Cirolanidae; genus Bathynomus; species Bathynomus jamesi. Next base: position 102,730 of record JAJOZX010003140.1, read on the forward strand.
TTTCCCCTGGACGTCTACTCTACGCTGCAATGAATGTGCAGTGAGGCTCAGCGTGGTTTGCAAGTATCACAGAGCGGGAAATCTCAACGGGAAGTTAACCTTTCCAAGGAGGCGGTAAAGTTATCTTGAGAAATAAAAGTGACGACTAAAGAGTATCACCTTGAAGATAAGATGACATCGGCATGGTGGTTGAGGCAACGAGAACGGGGAGGTTCGTCGGAACAGCCGTTTGATTCCTCGCCCGAAACGAAAAAATGGAACAAGTGTCACGGTGAGAAAGAGCCAAATTTCCACAAGTGACTAAGAAGAGATTGAAAACACCTCAAGACGCATGTTCACCGATGTCCGTCGCTCTCAAAGGGAAGAAGACCGACGAGGGAAAGAAAAGATTAACTACTACCGTCCGGTAGAGTACCAGGACCAGTGATCACTAGGAACGAAGAGTGACCACAGGAGTCCAAAGGGGAAGCGATTGAAGAAAAGAAGCGTAGGGCCCTGAGGCTTTGTGTAGACTATAGACCTTGGGACGTCAATGGCAGCAAGGACAAATATTAAGTACCCATCATTGAGGAAACCTTGGCCAAGTTGCACGGGACTCATTACTTCTCGAGCAGGGATTTACGCTCGGGATATTGGCAGTTGGCCATTCACGACGATAGCATCTCGAAAACTGCCTTCCCCACGGGAAGCGGTCATTTCGAGTTCAGGGTGGTCCCGTTTGGATTGTCCAATAGTCCACCAGTGTTCCAAAGAGTAATGAATTTTATTTTGCCGAAGCAACTGGACAAGGAAGTACAGATTTACTTAGATGACCTCATTGTCCTTGGAAGGTCTTTAGAAGGACATGACGAGAGGGTACGACGAGCCTTGGATAGCCTACGCACCTCCAACTTAAAGGTAAAGAAAAATGTCAGTTATTACAGTCCCAGGTGGGGTAATTAGGCCATGTGGTCACCAGGAACGGGGTGAAGCCCAACAATCCAAAGAAGAGGAACCAACCAAAGAAAGGAATTGAAGCAATGTTATATTTGGGCAGAGAGTCATCGTCCGTTCGGACCATAAGCCGTTGAAGTGGCTTCTGAGGGAAGGACACCGAGAGCCCAAATGGAAGACTAGAGCGTTCGGTTATGACATTGCAAGACTGCGACGTTCTCATCGAGTACGTGAAAGGCAAACTCAACAGAGTGGCCGATTGGTTGTCCCGCCCGCCTGGAGTGACGAAGGAGTTTGTGAACGCAATATCCGAACAAAGCGATCATTGATCGCAAGGTAATCGGCAAACAACAGTAGAAGGACGTTGAAATAGCGGCAATTCGAGCAGCCATCGAAGAAGGAAAGGCTTTCAGCTGGTCCGTAACCAAGCCCATCCAGCCGTCGAGAGTCAAACTAGTGAGGAACCTGCTGGTTTACATCGATGCGAACGGAAGAGAGGTCATCGTAGTTCCTAAAAAGTTGAGAGAGCAGCTCATTTGGAAAGCCCACACTGACGTCAGGAGCATTCATCCGGGAGCTGCCGGGACTACAGAAATCCTACGGGACCTTTATTTTGGCCAGGTATGGTTCAACAGGTACGGCAGGTAGTCCAAGCGTGCGACACGTGCGCGCGGAACAAACGGACGCGGAAAGTGACTGTGGAAACAATGCCTTGTGTGCGAGGCCACAGTCCTTGGGAACTTCTGCACGTGGACTTAGTTGGTCCCCTTCCTCCGACCGTGGAAGGCAGCCATTATATCCTCACGTGTGTGGATAGTTTCAGCAAATTCACCATACTGGCAGCAATAAAGGACAAGACGGCCCGGGAGGTGGCGGACAAGTGCCATCGTTTGATACGGTGCAAACTGGGTGCCCCTTCAGCAGTAGTATCCGACCAAGGCAAGGAGTTCTGGAACTCTACCTTGCAGGAGCTCTTCAGGGTTTGGGAAGTACGACACCAAAGGACCGCCGCATACCAGCCCCAAAGCAACGGGAGGTCGAACGTCTGAATAAAGAGTTATGCATCAAACTCCGCATACTTTGTGAAGAAACGGGACGAGACTGGGATAAAATCCTCGACACCGTGGAATTGTCCTTGAACATCCGAGTGCACCGAGCCACGGGACATTCTCCATTCTTCTTGATGTACGGGCGAACCCCCAACGTACCTTCAAAGCTATTTCGCATGCCACAGGAGGCATGCGTGAGCCCGTACAACCCAGAGGAATACGCCGAAGACCGAAAGAGGAGTCTGAGCGAAATATATCGCCGAGTGGAAGAGTTCATGCGGAGATACGAGAAAGCTAACGGAATCAAGGAATTGAAGCCGTTCAAAGAGAAGGCGCCCCATGGCTTGGTGTACATTGATTACCCGCGACCGGGCAGAGGCAAGTTGGAGCCCCGGTACGAGGGTCCCTACATCATCATCGAACAGAAGACTCCAGTCACTTATCTCCTGCGTCACATGATCACTGGACATCAGATAGTGATCCATCGAGACCGCATCCGCCGCAGCATCGATGCCCATGGGACGTTGAGCGACAAGGCGGGGCGGACGACGCAGGGGATGAGATGGGGGAAGGGCCACGCCCCTCCTCTCGGGAGCTTCGCCCTCGACACCGGAGAAACATCAACAGGGGAAGTGAACCGGAAGGCGCCTCCCGCCCCCTGGCAGGACCGAGCGGCGGAACGAGGACCGCCGGGCGCTTCCGAACTACTTCCTCACGGAGAGCTTCGCCCAGGACAGGGAGAAACATCGACTAGGGGAGGTGAACCGGAGGGCGCTTCTTGCCCGAGGCAGGACCGAGTGGCGGAATGGGATCCGCCGGGCGCCTCCGAGCTACTTCCTCCCCGAGAGCTTCGCCCAGGGAACGGAGGAACATCGACCCGTGGAGGTGAACCGGAGTGCACCTCCTGCCCCCAGGCAGGACCGAGTGGCGAGCAGGAGCCGCCAGGTGCTTCCGAACTACCTCCTCGCGGGGACCTTATGGGAATAGGGTCCCCCGGAGAAAGCAGACAGGCTGCTTTCCCAGGGCCACCGTTTGAGCGTCAGTATGCTCTTAGGCCCCGACCTCGAGTACACTACGAGGAACCCGAGGATGACTAAAATTAAGTGTGTCAGTGTTGGTGTCCCAATAAAGGGGACAAATAAAATCTATCAGTGATAGTGTCCCAATCAAGGGGACAAGTAAATGGAAAGTTTTTGTGAGTAAAGTGATAATACCCGACCCTAGTTAAGAAAGTTTGCATCGGAGTGCAAAATTAAAGGAGGGGAGGGATGTCGTAACCATGAAGTTGCAGGCAGAGATCTTTTATAAAATAAGTGAAGGAATGTTATTTTTAAGATTTCGTGGTGTACATCTCTGAACGCAGTGTGGTTTGGTTTTTAAACTCATGAACGAATAAATCCGAAGTGTTTCAGATTGTTTAAAGTTGTTCTATCTTAGTTCGGATTATCAGAGAAGTAATAAAGCCAAACCACGTGGGGACAGAGGTTTATCACCGAGACCCGACCCCAGCGAGAAGGGTAATCCAACGGATTTGGACGTACGTGCAAATGCGTGGTTTCCTCTTTCGCTGGGTCGAAGATTTTAATATCTCTTTTGCATGATGGTGTGACTTTTGTAAGACAGATTCGAAGACGCTGCTAAAGTTGAACCACGAGGGGGTCATAAACTTAAGACTTCGAATCTGTTAACGGTATTTAAATGTATTTTTGGGAAGAAGGAGGGGTTTATACTCGGAAATCAGGTCCCGCTCCAATCAGGGGGCCCAGGATCCTGGGAAACGTAGTAAAGACGCCTTCTTTCCCTCTTGTATGGGTAATAGCCTTCTGGGGGACGATCTTAGGAAAACAAAGGGTTTGATAGGCTTTCAGAACATTGGAAGGCGGGGTCCTTCAAAATTGTAAAGTAAATTCGAAAATTGTTAAGTAGTTGTAGTCGTTCCTCCTTGAAGTTAACTGTGGCTAAACAAACCCCCTGTAGACTTGTGGTGTAAGAAAACTTAAAACTGAAAGAATCAATTGTCACTAAATTAAAAATTAAGAACTTATAGTTCATGAAATTCGTTTACGCGGAAATTTGAGCATAATCATTTAATTGTTAGCGACCGTAACCGAGAACTTGATTGTATCTTAATTTAATGTTAACCAACGGACCAAGAGTTTTGTGAACTTTCTTAATTTAATTTGGCTCCAAGTAAATGTAAAGGGTACGTCTGAGCCCTAGTTCCTGAATCCGTCAATTTGGGTTCAGAAGAAAGTCCCGTTAGTGATATACTGTAGTTGAAAGCTTTGAGCGGGCCGTAAATCTACGGTCCGTACGCAGCACAAGTGGGAGTAAGTTTGTCTCCTGCCGTAGTAAGTAAATTATTCTTTGAATATCTGGGTCGAATTGCGACCACTTCATTTCTTGTTATTTATTTTTGTTGCACTAAAATATAAACCCCTCGATCTATAAATTATTGAAATTCAGATAACTAATCTTTTCTTTAGATTTATCATTGTTGATCAATTTAACGATTTAAATTCATCTAACTGTGAACTTTGTCTTTGACGTTAAGATTATTGTATTGACTGAAATTTTATAGATGTAATTCAGAATAAACTATTAAATGCATGTACTGTGTCGAGTAACATTTAATAAAATTTATAAGAGGGCGTGTGTTGTTTTAAATACCTTGTGATAGACCCCTCTTGTTAGCTGGGGAAAATTAACGTTCAAAGTAGGCTTGTGGAAAGCCGAAGGAACCTAGCCTATCAATTTAAAGGGCCATCCGTCTTGGGTAGGCCGAATAATCCTGGACGAAAATAAGAGATAAAATCACCGGGTACGCCCAACTTAAAGGGTGCCCGTGAAGTGAATTAAAGTCAGAGAATGGGTGTTCAATACCATAAATAAATATACGGATTGGCGCGTACATCAACAATTTAACAATTTTACCATTTAAAATAATATTAATAGCGATCAAGAGATCTTAAGTAAAAAACTAAAAATGTAAAATAAAATTGCTCTTTGCATTTAGTATTACAAAAGCGAAAATTATTGAAAAGAATACATTAAAATAAATCGTGAATAAAAAATTACAAAATGCCTAAAGGATTAATGGATTATTCATATAAGAAAAAATAGAAATCTTAAAAGAAAGTAACGAGTAACGGAATAATGAATGAAAATGGAATGAAAAGTAACGGGGTTACCAATTTCGTTACAATATAAATAAAATAACGGCGTTACCGTTACAAAATAAATAACGGCGTAACTCCCACACTATATATATATATATATATATATATATATATATATATATATATATATATATACATACGAGGAGTGATCAAAAAGTATCGATAATTTTATTGCTACGGAAAAATTAATGCAAATAAGAAATAACCGTTTACATATATGAGTCTTCCTGCCCTCTGGCGTCTGCAGTCTGACTGAAGCAAAATCTGCTACCATGAGTCAGTAGTTGGTTGGAGCGCTTAAAAGGAGGGGTGTTTTTGCAGTACGTATAAATCTCTGAAATGGAGCAACGCGCGTTCAGAGACGAACGAAATGATTAAAACAGCTTTTGGAAATGATGCTCTCAGTGTAGCTAACATTTACAAATGGCACAAAAAGTTTAAAAATGGAGAAACATCGCTTGAAGACAAGGAACGCAGTGGCCGCCCTTCCACTTCTCGTACGGATGAAAATGTCCAACAGATTCAATTTCTGGTACGAGCAAATGTTTCTCCATTTTTAAACTTTTTGTGCCATTTGTAAACATTAGCTACACTGAAAGCATCATTTCTAAAAACTGTTTTAATCATTTCGTTCGTCTCCGAACGCGCGTTGCTCCATTTCAGAGATTTATACGTACTGCAAAAACACGCCCTCCTTTTTAGCGCTCCAACCAACTACTGACTCATGGACTCAGAGCTGCCAAATAATTTTCATCAAAAGTACCAAAATGACCAAGCAAAAAGTACCAAATATTCCAAAAAAGTACCAAATTTTCCCCCATCATTACATTTGCAAAACCAATTAGATTTTCAAATGGAATACTATACTTCTCAAAAACATTTATTATAGAACCGTAAATTTAATGTTCTTTAACTGAGAAACAAGATTGTTAAAGTAAGAATCACCAACAATACTGCGAAAAATACCATTATCTAGAGGGGTTTCATTTATTAGTAAAGAAAAAGCACAATTTTGAAGACTAGAACACTAACGTACCACAATGCTGCCACTGCTAACAGAAGTTCAGAACTGACAAATGAGACCGTGAGACGACGTGACTGTGAGCACGGTGAGCGTCAGATTTTCGAACGATGCCAAACGTCACGAAAGTAGCGACTAAAAAGCGCTAAAAGGCTGTTTTGGAGAAGTTGTAAGCTATAGTGAACTGTCTAACATTCGATCGCTTCTGTATAAAGTCAGAGTAGTATATCGCTTAATAAAATGTTCAAATAGTACCAAATTTCATGAAAGTCATACCAAACGTACCAAAGGGGTAAAACGTATCAAATTTGGTACGTTAGTACCAATTTTGGCAGCCCTGCTCATGGTAGCAGATTTTGCTTCAGACTGCAGACGCCAGAGGGCAGGAAGACTCACATATGTAAACGGTTATTTCTTATTTGCATTCATTTGTCCGTAGCAATAAAATTATCGATACTTTTTGATCACTCCTCGTATATATATATATATATATATATATTATATATATATATATATATATCGGCTATTGATTGGTGGCGCGGAAAACGCGCCTGTATATATACACGCCTGTATATATACAGGGTGTCCGAGAATTATCTGTACAAGTTTTGGCTGTTATTAAAAGTCAACCATGAAGTGTAGAAATTCTAGTGTTGTCCCATTTTACAGAGAATCTCATTAAGTTTTTTCTGATACCAAGTTTTGACAAGTTTTTTAGAAATTCCAGTGTGTCCGAAAATTATCTGTACAATTTCATCTTTTAATAAAATTCTTGATAACACACGTAAAATTCTTAAAAAGATTATTTAGAATCTGTATTTTCAAATGTTTTTTTATTAAAGTAACGTTGTTACAAACATTCGATATGTGCACCATCAGTGATTCGCAAACATCCAATCGATAATCCAAATGTTGCCATGTACGCTGCAGCATATCCACATCAATTCGCTCAATAGCAGCTGTGATTCTTGCTTTTAAATCATCAATGTCTGTCACCCGCGTACAAAAAGAAAAAACTTGTCAAAATTTGTTATCAGAAAAAACTTAATGAGTTTCTCTGTAAAATGGGACAACACTGGAATTTCTACACTTCATGGTTGACTTTTAATAACAGCCAAAAATTGTACAGATAATTCTCGGACACCCGGTATATGCTGCAAACCCACAAGGAAAAAGAAAAACGATTCCAAGGCCTTTCGTGTATTCAGAGCTACACCTCGTAATTCCCTGACGAGATGTAGCTCTGAATACACGAAAGGCCTTGGAATGGTTTTTTTTTTCCTTGTGGATTCGCAGCATTCATTCATTTCACGTGTTTAATTGTGAAATTCATCCCACATATACAGGGTGTCCCAGAATTAACTATCTATTTCAATGAAATCGGACAAATTTTTAAAAACACACTTTTATTTATGTTTATAATGTTTAATATGTGTTAAAAATGTATAAATTTCTAAAAAATTTCATAATTTTATTTTCATAATTTTTCATTATCTGGTCCAATGAAAGACCGTCTGAAGTCATAGAATGGCAAAGAGACTCTCCAAAAGTTAACGTGTGGCTTGGAATGACCAAATCCAAAATTTATGGCCCATTCTTCTTTGCGGAAGCAACTGTAACAGGTACCGTCTACCTTGATATGCTTCAGCAGTTTCTCGAACCACAGCTTCTTGATGATGGCATTCTTGATAATGTTGTGTTTCAACAAGATGGAGCACCATAAATTTTGGATTTGGTCATTCCAAGCCACACGTTAACTTTTGGAGAATCTCTTTGCCATTCTATGACTTCAGACGGTCTTTCATTGGACCAGATAATGAAAAAATTATGAAAATAAAATTATGAAAAAAATTTAGAAATTTATACATTTTTAACACATATTAAACATGATAAACATAAATAAAAGTGTGTTTTTAAAAAATTTGTCCGATTTCATTGAAATAGATAGTTAATTCTGGGACACCCTGTGTATATATATATATATATATATATATATATATATATATATATATATATCAGTGCTCGCAAGTAATTTTTACTTAAAGTAAAAGTATATTTTAGGGCAGATGTTGTGCTAAAAATTCTTTATATAATAAATTGAGAGGATTTTCAGTTTAAGCATTTTTGTCTCAAATTTTAGGATTCACGTCTCTTCGGAAGTGATATTTCGACCGAAATTTTGTTCATGTTTTTCATGTTTTTTTCATCAAGAATAAAATATGTCGGAATATACAAATTTTATTCTATGATATATATTTATTTTACTTTCATTATATATATATATACAGTATATATATATATATATATTATATATATATATATATATTATATATATTATCAGTGAGTCTCGTTTTCCATACATAAAAACGTATATAACTGCCACAGATGAAACGAACCAGAGGAATATGAAATAGTTTATTGCAACTTTTTGTGTTTCATAGAACGTTATGTCTGTATTTACACTCACAAGTCCGCAGAAGCCTGGTTACGTGTCTCTTGTGTGGCTTATAAATTCAGCAATTGTGTAAATTCTGAAAAGATTAAAAGAACGTGGGTTGTAAGAAAAAGTTGTTGTCAGAAAACCGATTATTCGTGATGTAAATAAAAAGAATATGAAAATAAAAACCCACTCTAATAGACAGAGTTTATTTCCACGACAGTTTCGACGCCCACTGGCATCCTCCTCGGGTGGATACAGAAACACGAATGAACCAAAACAAGAGGGAAAAACAGTCCAGGGACCGACCGTTAAGAAATTCGCACCTAGGTTAGATCCCATTCTCCCGACACCGGAAGGGCATTTTCATTAAGTACATTCGCGCAAATTTAAAACTATCTTCCTGTTCTAAACATACAGATTCTATTATATTTTTTTTTACATAATTATTGAATTTATTATTAATTTTATTACATTTAATATTGCATAATTATTTATTACAGAAATTATAAATTTATTATTACATTGGTTATTACATTATTGTTTATTATACAGAACTTATAAACCGAAAAACGAATGAAAAAAGCCGATTAGGAAACAATCCAGAGAAATTCGCACCTAGGTTAGATACCATTCTCCCGACACTGGAAGGGCATTTTATTACAGGGTCCGCTTATAAGTACATTCCCACAAATTAAAACTATCTTCTTGTTCTATACATACAGATTCTGTCGAAACTGTCGTGGAAATAAACTCTGTCTATTAGAGTGGGTTTTTATTTTCATATTTTGACCTTCACGTAGAAAAAAGTGAAGTTTTTTGCATTTATTAAATAAAAAGAAATTTGAGTTTGCGAAGGAACATCAAAAATGGAGTGGTGAACGGAAGAATATTCTGTGGATTGATGGGAACAAAGGTGAGTGAACTTTTTGGAAATGAAAATCACAAGTTTGTGAGATGACGTGGCTAGGAAAAGTTTCATACTGAGAAAATCCCGTGGTTAAAATAACTATTTGCGCACTGTACCAAATAGTTCATCCAACTATAATATATATGATTATTCGGAGCTATTGAAGAATGGGGACCCCAGCCTTCTTTAGTTAGCTTTATAAAGCTAACTAACGAAAATATCATGACCTAACCTAACCAATTGTCAAGGGCGTACAGTTAACCTAACGATTGGTTAGGTTAGGTCGTGATATTTTCGTTAGTTAGCCTTATAAGCCTAACTAAAGAAGGCTGGGGTCCCTATTCTTCAATAGCTCCGATTATTCTAATTGTATTACGTTCTCACTAACCATGCTTATCGTTCTCATGAAAACCTAAATAGGTAGCGCAATCATAGTATAGTAAAGTGGAATTAACTATTTGGAATAGTGTGCAAAGAATCATATATTTAATTGTTATAACCAACGATTTTTTCTCTGAGTAATCTAACTGTAGCAGAAGGACTGCGCAAGTTGATGATAGTTCTACTATAGTGTTTGGTTGCTTCCTTAGAGAGAGGCAGGAGCAGAGTGGAAGGGTCCGAGTGCTGAAATTTCCACCACAAAGTCTTCATCTAAACCCCATTGACAAGTCGTGAAAATAACAACAACAAAAATAAATAATATTTTAAAAATGGGGGCAAACAATCAAAGCTAACCTCAGGCGTATTGTCTATCGCAATTGGGAAGCAATTCTTATATGAAAAGCCTACATAGAAGCTTTGGTCGATTCGATGCCTTCGAGATATAGTACGTGTACAGGGCTATTTAAAATATATTCACCTGATTTCAAATGAGAATATTTTTTAATGTTACAAATACAGTGTGATTTGTGATACATCAACCAAAAGAAAAACTGTCCAAATTTTGTCTCACCTCATAAATGCTCTATGTGACTTCCCCTAGTTACACGAGCAACGTCGACACGATAGTCGAATTCCTCCCATACTCGCTCCAGCATGTCCGTTGTCACTGACTCTACGGCAGTAACAATGCGAGTTCGGAGCTCATCCAAAGATGTGGGCAACGGTGGCACGTACACAGTATCCTTAACGTTCTGTAACGTCGACGAAACTCACGCTGCACTGTGACTACCGATTTACAGCTCGAAAACTGCAACACACAAAACGCCTTCTGCTGTGCGGACGCCATTTTCACACTGACTGTTTGTTGCTAGGCTAGGCCACGGCGTGACTTTGGAGCCCTCTCGCGGTGATCTTGTAAAATTTGAGATTTCCTCTTTCATGTGGTGTATGCCCAGTTGATGCACGGTTGATAGGTACGGAAGTATTCTCAGTTGAAATCGGATGAATCAATTTGAATAGCCCTGTACTGTAAAGCCTTTATTTATGCTCGAGGTCATGATGAATATTGAATAGTGGCCTTTCTTTCTAAATTTCTAGTTATTTGCTGTAATTTATTTGCAATGTGTCTTGTATTTTATAATTCATCGTTTAACCATCATAATCGACACCGTATAAAAAGTTTAAATAATAAATTCATCGATTTGTTTCCAGAATTTTTAATTCTGGGGGCTTGGGGAGGGGTTTAAGAGTTGAAACACCAAACGTCGTTCTATAGCTTATGAATTATCTGTTATTAATAAAAGAGACAAAGACTTATTCATTCAGAAAGTTAAAGCATATTTTTAGCTTTATTTCAATGATGATACGAATACAATACGGGAAAATTTTACATTTAATTTCTAAAATACGTCCCCTGAGAATTGGGGTTTCAAGTATATATCGTACTACTTTTTCATATTTTAATTTTTCAGCTTTTTTTTTTAAAATTTGTGTAAAGAGACGTTTCTTGGAAAAGCTGCATTTGGTGACCAATAAAAACACCAAGGCGTGATACAAGGCTATTTCTGACGAGGAACAATTTTTTTTCTTTAATAAAATAAAACGTAGATCCCAGTAAAAAATTAAATAAAATATCGACCCATTTATTGTCTGCAGCCAAACATTGTCGGCGCAAAAACCTAATAATACGTTTCCATTTAGGCTCAACATTATCAGTCACGCATAGTGTCGGTTCTCGAAGATCCGATCGCGTGAGAATTAAAGGGTCAAGTACGTCTAGTCAGTCAATAAGGCATTGCACCCGTATGATCTATAGTATATTTAATAATATCTATTACATATACGGGCATATTTCACGCAGTTTCGCATTATGTACAGTTATGAAAGAAGTTATCCAAAAAATTTTAAAAATTGCTATTGGTTGAGAAACAGCTTCATATCACGGCTTCGCTTTTTTATGATTGGTTGACAAATACGCTGGTTTTCCGAGATACGACCCTTTTTCTCACCCCCGAAAAAGCATTACACAGATAAAAATTAAAATAGGAAAAATTAGTTAACTCCCCTCTCGACCATTCCTGTGGAGTGTAAGTTACAGTTCATGGGAAATTTAAATATAAATTCTATCAGGAAATAAAGCTGCAAATACACTTTAACCTTCTGAATAAGTGAACCCTCGTTCGAAAGTTTACTTTTATTAATAAATAATCAAAGGTAGTTCATAAGCCATATAATGACGTTCCTTCCTCAGTTCCCACCCCAACCTCCCTCATTTACCATTTCCAGAGTTGGAAATGCTACAGTCAAATTATCGTATTTATTATCTAAACTATTTATAAGAATAATTATACGAGTACTTTCTGTAGCTGGGCATTGATCAAAACTATAACCTCTTAACATTATTAGACCCTATACCCTTCACTATAAGAAATCAAATATGCCAAAATGCAGCTATAGTAAAACGTAGCAACAGTATTTATTTTTTGGCATTTGCTACCGCTGTTGCAAAAATATTAAAACAACGAAATTTGGAGAGAGAGAAAAAAAAAATGTATATATATATATATATATATATATATCAGCGACGTGCACTCAGGGTAGGCAAGGTAGGCAGTGCCTGCCCTAGCATAAAATCTAAAAATATAAAAAAGTAACTTTTTTCGTTATTTAAACTTCATTCTTTCAGTTCCTTAATGCTTTCTCTTAAAATACATACAAATTTCATGCTAATTCTGTATGTAGCATTATGTGTAATGCTGAAGCAGGCGCATATTGCTATGCCTTTTATCCTGCATATAAATTATAATAGCTAAATTCTTCGTAACGCGTGCCGTCAATCCAAGCTTTTTCCTTTAAAACAATAGGAAAGAAAGGCAATTTTTAACCTGCCTACGAAGCAACCCATGGGGCGGGCGTATGATGTAGCAACGTAGCAACGCAACTGCAGTTTCCAATTAAGGAAGAAAGAGAAAGAATTTTTTGTCTTATATTGAATGATATAATTAAACAAATGGAAGCTAGATATAATGACTTCAAAAATTTGCGGTTTATTACTTTAGTTGATAGTAAGAAGTTTGCCGAAATGGCTAGTCAAGTTGATAGGGAAGCACGAGAAAGTTTAGAGAAGAATTATGCTAACTTCTTTGATTTCGTAAGACTAAAAGCTGATTTGGCTGGAATCTATAATGCACCAATGTTACGAGACAAATCTATTAAAGATTTGCTCGTCTTCATTTTTAAAAATAAACTGGAACAAACATTTCCCGAAGCAGTGAAACTGCCGCAATTGGTCCTTACAATTCCAGCTACAACCGTTTGAGTTGAGCGAACATTTTCAGCTTTAAAAAGAATTAAAACACGCACTAGGAATCGAATGACGCATGAAAGGCTTTCATCGCTCGCTTTAATCTCTATAGAAAAAGAACGGTTCATGAAACTGAAACAAAGTACTACACACAACTTTTATGACATGGTTACAGAAATATTTCTTCAGAAGTAGAGACGAATGGACTTTATCTACAAATAATGTAAGTAAATACTTATATAACTAAAATTTTATTTTGAACTTTTAATATTTTTATTAATTACCGGGATATTAGTTGGTATAAAATAGCTATGAAATTCTGACCAGTTTTATTAAGTTGAGTAACATTGCGATGCATGCCTAATTTCTATATTTCGATGGTAATTATTGTTAATACAGTTTTCAGACCCTTTGTTGGCAATTGATTTTATTAGTGCCTACTTCCTACCCTGAGTTATTACGAACCGCACGTCCCTGAATTTATATATGGTACTTGTAGGTTATCTCCCCCGCCACCACCAATTTTGACAGAATATTTTCGTTAAAACTAACGAAAATATCACGACTTAACCTAACCAATTATCAAGGGCGTACAGTTGATTTATTAATTATAACATTGTTTGTTTCTGGAATAGTATTTACTAATAGATCAACTGTACGCCCTTGATAATTGGTTAGGTTAAGTCATGATATTTTCGTTAGTTTTAACGAAAATATTCTGTCAAAATTGGTGGGGGGAAGATAACCTACAAGTACCATATATATATATATATATATATATATATATATATATATATATATATATATTCGTTAAGCGTGAAGTAAAAGCGATAAAAGTTTTTAGTCCGTTTAGTATATGTTTCATGAAGGCCGGCCGCACACTGGATCGTCGTGAGTCGCAAGACGATCGTGTGTGCGGCCGGCCTAACCATTTTTAGACCTAACTACTTTAGAATACCGTGACATACGAAATAACACATTCTTTATGATATGTTTCTTAATATGTAATTTAAAGATTTAAAAGCTCCCTTACAAGTTACAGCGACTGCAATTTTACGTGATATGAAATTAATGCTTTTTCCCGTTTTGACATCCTGTATGGCCGTACTTACTATACAGGGTGGGCCGTAAGTTTCCATACATAGGAAAAATTAAACGTTTGTTTTTATGTTTCAGATACCCTAAGAATATACGTTTGACGTAAGATCTTGTTTACTGATGAAGCAAATTTTTACGTCAATGGAGAGGTTAATCGGCAAAACATACGTTATTGGAGTAATGCTAACCCTAACTGGCTGAGTCCGACGAAGATGCAAGGTGCCGGTAAAGTGATGGTGTGGGCCGGGATATGGGGTGACAGAATTATTGGACCAATTTTTGTCAGTGGAAATCTTAATGCCGAAAGGTATCTTAACATGTTGCAAGAAGAGATTTTCCCATCCCTGCTAAACGAGGAAGGTAACTTCCCAGTTTACTTCCAGCAAGATGGAGCTCCACCTCATTATGGTCTTCACGTGCGTCGGTATTTGGATCAGCAGCAGTTTCCGGATGCTTGGATTGGTCGGCGTGGTCCTGTGGAGTGGCCTCCCAGATCCCCAGATCTCACCCCCCTTGATTTCTATCTTTGGGGGCACTTGAAGGCCATGGTGTATCAGGAAAAGATACGAGACATAAATCATCTAAAGGAACGTATCACCAACGCCATTACAAGCATAACGTCAACTGTGCTAATGCGTGTTCATCAACAGTGGGGAACACGTATTGAAATGTGTTTTCAAAACAATGGCAACCATGTAGAGCATATTATATAAATAAAAATGGTTGTCCATAAAAAAATGTTTATTTTTCCTATGTATGGAAACTTACGGCCCACCCTGTACAATGGATGAAGGAACAACCAGAAATGTTTATCAAATAAAACTAATGCCATTAATATTCTATATTATCTATATTCTGGTTTCTGATTTCTGCATTAGTTAATTGTTATAATGTTATTATAATATTATTATAATGTTTCAGACCAACAAAGACCCTAGGATCCACTCATGGCTGGTCTACCTAACTGTGCATGTCCTCCTTTTTACTAATTCAAATTCAGATATTATATATATATATATATATATATATATATATATAATATATATATATATATATATATGTGTGTGTGTGTGTGTGTGTGCGAATGTATACTGCGGTTGAATACAAACAGCGTGAATAATCCTCGAATTGCCTCCCTGCAAAACAAACACACAAACGGACAAACAAACAAAAATTAACTTTATGTGAATTCTAACCTAATATTGGTATATGATAACTTTATCTCCTTTATTTTAGCTTAAACACAACGGTCGCGTGTTTTAGATTTAATGTTTTTATATCTAATGGAAAAGACATATACATTACTTTCACATTTTCAATGAAATTGTCATTACTGTAGTTACAAATTTTACTGTCTGTATTACATTATACTCGTATATTTCTATGTTATCATACATTATCATTGTAGTAAAAATTAGTCAAGAAAATACAAATACTTGGTTACGTTCTTTAAATTCGATCACCGTATACTATACTTATTTTCAAAGTGTACTGATTAGAGAGATATTGAATTGAATGGAAATGTTTATCGAAATACTCCGAACGTGAACGAAATTTTTAATTAAACACTTTATCCTGTCTACATCTAATAGATAGAAAAAAAAATTCAAGTCGGGTAATACATGTTACATTTACATTTCGGGACGTACTGGAGAGAGAGAGAGAGAGAGAGAGAGAGAGAGAGAGAGAGAGAGAGAGAGAGAGAGATATTTAAACTCAGGCGACTCATGGCAGTTTTCTAAATTTTTATATGCTACTGTTGTCCATGTAATAACTGAAATATTTGTCCTTGGTTATCACTTTACTATATACAGTTGAATGTTTTAAGTCAATATCGTTGTTTTTCATATCTACGGTTTGAATTACAGTTTTAAAACTATATTAATTACATTACTCGCTTCTAGAATGACATTTCATTTTATTTGACGAAGTTGCCTTATATAGTTATAGGAAAAAGTTGTATTAAGAAATAGTTGTATTAAGAAATAGTTGTATAACACTCAATATAGAGAGTCTAATGATAAATGCACTTACTTGCCTGGAAAATATTCAGTTCCGGAGGGCATTGGTGTGGATGTTACTAAGCAGTTTATGATTATCTTTGTTGATCAATAAAAGCAAACGTTCGAGCGAGAATTTATGTATTCAGAAAGCTAAAGCATATTTGCGGCTTTATTTCCTGATGCAGGGCTACGTCGTGACCATATTGTATTACCGCTTCCCATAGATCAGCGAAGATCACGGACATTGTGTCTGGGTAGTAATTGGATGGGTGACCATTCTTTGTATCTAGATGAAGTAGTGACCCGTGGTTCGGATTCCACTTAAAGTTGTAGGTCCCTTCCATCAGTGACTTTTGGCGTTACGAAGGACAAAACAACAACAATAATTTCCTTATACAGTTGGTGGGAAATTTTTAAGATAAATTCTAATTAATTGACATTTCCAGGGAGTGGAATGTTGGGGTAAGTGAATTTTACTTCTTTTAATTTCTACTTGTGTAACTTTTTCTTTGGAAAATCAGTCATGAAAAAGCGAAGGCAGTGAAAAGAACAAGGCTATTTCTGCACTATTTGTGCGTATTTTAAGTGTTATTTTTTCATTGAACCTTTTTAGGCAACTGTTTACATACTTTTTATTTTTTACGTAAATGTATCAATCACGTAATGATTGACTGCATAAACAGTTATGCTGCTGAACCTATGCGGATTACGTATATTATTGAAGATTATTTTTTTATTTTTGTATTAATATCCATACGAATACGTAAGTATATATATATATATATATATATATATATATATTATATATATATATATATATATAATTTTATGGAATGATTTTATTGCCTCCCTGAAGAGGGAATCGAAAGACGCCTATGATTTGTGGTGCATTCATGGTAGACCCAGATTAAGACCAGTGTACATGAATATGTGTAGAAGTAGGGGGTCAGTATAAGGCGGCCACAAGGCGATGTAAATAGGAAGAAGAGTCTATTCGAGCATCAAAAGCCTGTGAAGCTCGCATAAATAATAACAATTTTTGGAAATTTGTTAAGAATCAAACGGGTGTCAAAAGTGTCCTCCCTCCGACAATCGATGGGGTGTCGGGGGAGGATGAAATTGCAAAGCTGTGGAAAAACCACTACGCTATCATTCTTAACAGTGTGAGTATGGATAACACAGGTCAACAACAAAAAATTTTTGTTTCGTTGCCAAGGAAATTCGTACGAATTTAGGGTATTTTGGGGTTGCTGAATTCCAAAATGAAAGTAGTTTTTCCGATTTGGCTCTAGTTCTTGAGATAATGAATACCCTCAATTAATAGGAAACGTAACCATAACGCGTGCATATGGGAAACTACTGGAACATTCTAGATGGTGAGACACGCGAATATTCTTAGTGTTTACTCCGCGATCATTCTAGAATATTCCCCTCCGTATATAAGTCATCGGCCACCCAACCAGTAAGTAGGCTCCGCCTGAACATTAAATTTTTTGCATTTTTACGTGTTTCAATGGGTACCAATTATCTCATAAATTAGAGCCAATCTAGCAAAACCGATGTCATATTCGGAATCAGCACCACAAAGTTACCCCAAAATCACTCTAATATGATTGGCAATAAAATGAGTGTTGACCAGTGTAATCTTAAGATAGATTGCAGCGAAACGCCTATGGGAGGGACAAGGGAAAATACTTTGATATCAGTTCCTGAAGTAAAGAGATTACTTAAAGAGTTAAAGACTGGTTCTGCGTCAGGGGTAGATGACCTATCGAATGAGCACTTAAAATATGCCAATGACGTAGTATGTCTGCATTTATCATTGCTCTTATCAGCCATGCTTGCTCATAGCCATACCCCTGCAGAGTTGATGAGGGTATATAACTTGCCCCTGGTCAAAAATAAGTATGGAGACATTCTGTCCAGCAATAATTACAGGCCTATTGCTGTCGCTTCCTGCTTCTCGAAACTCCTTGAAAAACTCTTGTTACTCCGATTAAATAAATACCTATGGACATCTCCTAATCAGTTTGGTTTTAAAAGGTCCCACTCAACTGACCTGTGTATCTATGTACTTAAAGAAACACCATCCAAATACATTGACAGTAATTCAACTATTTATAGCTGTTTCCCAGATATAAGTAAGGCATATGGTAGAGTGAACCACAATATTTCATTTAAAAAAACTAGAAGACAGGAAGGTTCCCATGTACATATTAAATTTATTGAAATTTTGGTATTCCCACCAATCTTTTACCGTTAGGCGGGGCAATGTACTATCCGAATGTTTTGGCTCCTCTTGCGGGGTGAGACAAGGCTCCTTGCTCTCCCCTAAGCTATTTAATGTATACATATATTGATGGATTAATGGCTTCACTTAATGAGGCAATAGTGGGATGTTGTATACATAACACAAGGATAAATAACTTAGTTTATGCCGATGATATGGTGTTAATAAGTCCCTCTGTTAAAGGTCTGGACGGCTACTAAAAGTCTGCGAAGTGCATTCGCAGAAACATGATATTCTTTTTAATGTTACAAAAACTAAGGTTATGCAATTTCATCCTGAAAGCTATAATCAGCCAGCTGACATTAGGTTAAAATGAGAGGTGAAGTAATTGAGGAAGTACAAGAGTTTAAGTATTTGGGTCAAACTATTACCAGCTCCTTGAGTGATGACTCGGATATAAGAAAACAATCTCGAAGCCTTTGTGCTTAAGCGAATATGACCATAAGGAACTTTCGGTTCTGTACAAGTGAAGCTAAAAGCACTCTTTCATACTTTCTGCAGTAATATATACGGACAGCAACTCTGGGTGAATTATAAAAAAGGTTCTGGCAGAACTGTAAATTTGCTGTACAACAGGTCTTTTAGACTCCTACATAAATTACCCCCGAGATGCTCAGCTTCGAAAATGTTTTCTACCCGCAATGTCCCGAGCTTCCCGGAGGTAACAAGACGTGTTCAATCAATACAGTCTAATGCAAAGAATTAAAAAATCAACCAACCCGATTATCCAAGCTATCTATGAGTCCTGCCGTTTATCCTCTAAAGTCTAAGCTATGGACTTCTTGGTACGAAAACGTCTGTCTATAGCTCCACTTAACGTTGACATTACTGTATTATTTCTAATCAATTGTATATATTTTTATCCTTAGTATGTGAACTGTCATTGTATTAATAATATTTGTCATATGGACTATAGTCTGCCAATAAACCTTTTCATTTTCATATATACATACAGGGTGTTTCAGGTCGACCGTAGAAATAAATATGAAGGAATATTACGGAATTACTATAACAAACTTCAAATACCAAATACAAACTACAAATTCCGCCAATTTCCATATCTCTAGGGTTGACCTGAAACACCCTGTGTTTATGCGTATGTTACGATAGAGAAATTAGACATAACTCAAACATTCGTACTAATTTCCGTAGATTTATTCTGGGTGAGAAACCTAAAAGTTCTTTTTAGCGTAAACTTTAAACATTTCAAAAGAATCATTCCGAACAGTTTAAAATGTTAGAAGTTCAAAGAGTTCCTTTTAACTTCTTTTAAAATAATTAACGTAATATTAACATTAAATACGCATAGTTATATATTATATATATATATATATATATATATATATATTATAATATATATATATATATTACACACCCGGGTGCGGCAAAAGTAACGCCCTTTTAATAATTGTATCTTTATAGTTTTATACAGTATAATTTTTTAGTTTTATATTGTATCATTTTGTTATTTTTTAGTTTTTACTGTGAAAGTACTTATTATTTTCTTAAAATGCTGTATTTTTCTTAAAAACCTTATTATTTCTCTTAAAATGCTGTAATTGATTTATTTCCTTCAATAAAAGAGAATAAACTAAAAAGGGCGTTATTTTTGCCGCACCCGTTATATATATATATATTCCTTCGGTATTTAGACTCCCCTACCGAGCTCGGGGTTCAAAGCACGCGAAGAAAGACAAATATTCCTTGGCAAAAGAATGCAACAAAGCGTGTTCATTTGAGGCGCATGAACATACTGTAGGAATGAGCAATTTCTTTCCGGTCAAAAGAAAATTAGAACGTGACTCATTCGATAATTTGAGAATTACTGTTCACTCACAACAAATTGTTTACATTTATATTTTTTTTTTCGTTTTTCGGTTTTTCGGGGAAAAGGGGTTCGTGGTGACTTATTTTATCCCCACTTTGAGTCGCGTGAGGTGTGCCAATGAAACACTACTCATATATATATATACGTAAAGAACGACGCTTGTATAGAAGAACATTCCGCGCAAGATGAGGAGGGAGAACGAACAAATGAAAAAATGAGGTAACCACCCGGGAATCGAACCCGGGATCTTCCGATTGCCGGTCAGATATGATAACCACTACACCATGGGCCTCACTCGATCAGAAGTCGTAATTCTCCTACATACGCGCAGAAACCAATGCCCCGAGGGGGCACCTCCCGCATGCCGCACATATATATTTCAACTGCAAACAAACACACAGTATAATTAACGTAAAGAACGACGCTTGTATAGAAGAACATTTCGCGCGTATGTAGGAGAATTACGACTTCTGATCGAGTGAGGCCTATGGTGTAGTGGTTATCATATCTGACCGGCAATCGGAAGATCCCGGGTTCGATTCCCGGGTGGTTACCTCATTTTTTTATTTGTTCGTTCTCCCTCCTCATCTTGCGCGGAATGTTCTTCTATACAAGCGTCGTTCTTTACGGTTAATTATACTGGTGTTGTTTTCAGTTGAAATATATATATATATATATATATATATATATTATATATATATATATATATATATACACACCTTACCTTACCTTACAAAGGTTCCACGCGATGATTCCTCATTTCGCGAAGGTCAAGCTTCTCGCCCCTCCTCTCGAGTTGGCCAGGTGAAGTAGTGAGTTGGTTTCTTGTGTTCTCCACTTCACATAGCCAGGTACGCCCGGCTCATCGGGGATTGTTCTGAGCCGCCAGGCGTCTAGTCTTCTTTTGAAGATGTCCACTACAACTCCTTCGTGTTTCTTAGATCTTTGGGCAGCTGATATTATATATATTATATATATATAATATATATATAATCAGCAAATTCGGAAATGGCTTCATAAATTATTATTGAAATATGAAAGTATTTCCGAAAAATTAGTTAATCTTTTTGAAAAGGTGGAAAATGATCCCGAAACACAATAATAAATGCCAAAGTCAGTCTGTCTTCTGTCGAACATTTTGGAAAAGTTGAAAACTAAAGAGAAACAACGATCACTTATAACCATTGACGAATGTTGAGTGGTTTGTCGAAATGTTTTGAAAACGCCAAAATTGTTCATCAAAAGTTGAAAATTAAAAATCAAGACGTGCGAAGTTAAATTAACGTTAACGAAGTTATACCTAAATTACCTTAATTTTATTCGAAATAAACTAAATTATGCCGATTCGTGATGCAAAAACTTCATAACTCGGGAAAAGACATATACAGGGCGTCCCAAAAAAATGTATACACACTTTAACAGCTGATAGCTCAATTGATGTTTCTTTCTTTCCAAGTTAAACCCATTAGAATTAATAATGGCAGTCAGACTAAGCTTTGAACAGAGGAAATTCATTCTAAAATGCTACTGGAAGTGTGAAAACGCAGTTGAAGTGCAAAGACAGTTTAGGAGGGAGTTTCAAACAGATCCACCAACGCGACTTACCATCACTCGAATTAGAGATAAGTTTGAAGCGGATGGAACTGTTCAGAATGTCCACAAGAAGCGTTCCGGAAGACCACGGACATCGACAAGCCCCACAAAGCAAGAAATAGTACTGGAAACGTATCACCAAAGTCCAAGAAAATCTGTGCGGCAAGCGAGTCGTGAGGTAGGAATTTCAGAATCGTCTGTCCAACGCATTTTGAAGCGCTGTCAATGGAAAAGTTACATTCCAAGATTAGTCCATGCTATTAATGAAGATGATGATCCGGACCGAAGAGTGGAGTATTGCGAGTGGTACTTGGCACGATGTGGATGTGGATTGGACGAAGGGGTTTCGTAGAATACCCTCCGCGTTCACCAGACCTCACACCACTAGACTTTTTTTTATGGGGATACTTAAAAGACAAAGTCTACGCTATAAAACCTGCAACAGTCGCTGAATTGAGAGCAGCCATTGAACGAGAATGCACACAAATACCAAACGAAATGTTTCGTGATGTTTGCGATTCCATTGCTTCGCGTTATCAGCAGTGCCTGGACCAGAACGGACGTCAGTTTGAAAACAGGCGTTGACAAAACAATTAAATAATGTTTGTAGATTCTATTACATTTTGAAAATGAAATGTATTTTAATAAACACTGTCTTTATAAGTATTTAAAGTGTGTATACATTTTTTTGGGACGCCCTGTATTATATAATATATATATATATATTATAATATATATATGAAAATTATTTCACGAAAGTGACACGTGAAAAATATTTATGATGAATAAAACCACGAAGGAAAGGAAACACAGAATGGTGCTCAAGCGCTTTCGTCTAATGACATCCTCAGGAACACTGAAGTACATAAAGAGTTACAGCCTATATATAGGTTACAGAAAAAAAAAATAATATATATATATATATATATACAATAAACGGAGAAACAAAATTAAAGGATTGTGGGAGGGGCACACAAATTTATAAGGAAAAACTATCGATTTTTTAGCACAAGATTAAATGAATTGTTTCCAACCAATGTTATAGATAAAAAAAAATTATATACAAATTTATACTGGAAATCTGCCCGGGTTTAGCACTCTGCCCTTTTTGTATATAAAAATTGAAAAATAAAAGTTATTAGGGTGGCATACAAGTTTACCAAAGATTTAGCGTCCTACCTTTCTTATCTAAATCTGTTCTGAAGGAATTCAAAACAACAGGATCGAGTTGAAAAAGACCTTTGCTTATGTTGAAGTTATTTGTAAGTTGGATAATGGCAGACTCAAGAATATTTCTATTAACAATGTTGCTAGAGTGAAATAAAACTGAAGCATTATTCCAATCAATACAGTGGGATAACTCTGACAAATGGACAAAAAGGGCACTGGACAACTGTCCTGTTCTAACGGAATATTGATGCTGTTTTATACGTGTCTGCAAATCCTTTCCTGTCTGACCTATGTAAAAGGAATCACATTGTTTACAACCAATTTTATAGATAATGCCTGAAAGCCCAGGTTTTAAGTTTAGTATCTATCGGAAAAAAACAAACAATTTGTCCTACGTACACTTTTAATCGGGACATAACACCCCCACTAAGAAGGCCATTTTTCTTCAATGTTTCTCCGCGCCCTTAGGATCGCCAGTCCGGAATACATCGATGCCGAATTAGAAAAAATCAACGGTATTGGAAGTGATCTGTGTTATCCATCTGCGTTATGGAATCTTGTCTCAACAAGGCAAAACGAACTTTCTATCGTGTCAATAATAACACTCGTACTTTGTCAAAAAATATTTTAGTACTTCCATTTTTCCGGGCTTTTTAGGCATGCTAATGTACTAAACTTTTGGATATTAATGTAGTATTTTCATATAACAATATTGTGAAAAATATCATAGTAAAAAATAGCCCTACCAATAATTCAGGCATTATCTATAAATTGGTTGTAAACAATGTGATTCCTTTTACATAGGTCAGACGGGAAAGGATTTGCAGACACGTATAAAACAGCATCAATATTCCGTTAGAACAGGACAGTTGTCCAGTGCCCTTTTTGTCCATTTGTCAGAGTTATCCCACTGTATTGATTGGAATAATGCTTCAGTTTTATTTCACTCTAGCAACATTGTCAATAGAAATATTCTTGAGTCTGCCATTATCCAACTTACAAATAACTTCAACATAAGCAAAGGTCTTTTCAACTCGATCCTGTTGTTTTGAATTCCTTCAGAAACAGATTTAGATAAGAAAGGTAGAACGCTAAATCTTTGGTAAACTTGTATGCCACCCTAATAACTTTTATTTTTCAATTTTTATATACAAAAAGGGCAGAGTGCTAAAACCCGGGCAGATTTCCAGTATAAATTTGTATATTTTTTTTTTTTATCTATAACATTGGTTGGAAACAATTCATTTAATCTTGTGCTAAAAATCGATAGTTTTCCTTATAAATTTGTGTGCCCCTCCCACAATCCTTTAATTTTGTTTCTCCGTTTATGTAATATATAATTATATATATATATATATAATTTCTGTAACCTATATATAGGCTGTAACTCTTTATGTACTTCAGTGTTCCTGAGGATTGTCATTAGACGAAAGCGCTTGAGCACCATTCTGTGTTTCCTTTCCTTCGTGTTTATTCATCACATATATATATATATATATATATATATATATATATATATATATATGGGGCGAATTTCACAATTAAACGTGAAATGAATGAATGATGCAAACCACAAGGAAAAAGAAAAACGATTCCAAAGCCTTTCGTGTATTCAGAGCTACAACTCGTCAGGGTCTCATTCCCTGACGAGGTGTAGCTCTGAATACACGAAAGGCATTGGAATCGTTTTTCTTTTTCCTTGTGGGTCTGCATCATATATATATATATATATATATATATATATATATATGTGTGTGTGTGTGTGTGTGTGTGTGTGCGTGCGTGCGTGCGTGTGCTGGGATTAGCCTTGTTAATAAGATCAGGAACTGAAAAAGTTCGACTACGATAATAGGACATTATAACCAACGTAAGTATACAATTATATATATTATATATATATATATATATTACATATATATATATATATATATACACAAAATTAGTGTACGTATAGCATGAATGAGATCCGAAGCTTTACTTTTCATTATACTTTTCCTGTATAATATTGTATATACTTTTCCTGTTTTTCTGTACTATATTTTACTATTACTATATTTTACTATTACTATATTTTACTATTACTATTACTATGAGAGTTTTCACGATTCTTTGTTTTCGTTTGTCTTCCTTCCTTTTTGTTTTTACTAGCTTCTTTCTTGAGCTAGCCTAGAGTGGATCTTAAAGGTTTGTTAGCCTCTCTCTCTCTCTCTCTCTCTCTCTCTCTCTCTCTCCTCTATTGTCTCATCAATTATCCCTAATTACAAACAAACATATCTGGTTTTCTCTCGAAATGTAAGCAGCGTAAACAAAGGAAACAAATTTGTAAACAATTTTCCAATCATCTGTTTTCCGCAAATAGGTTTCACCCCTAATTATAATTTGCATTTGCCTCCCTAATTAGGTTCACATATTATTAACCATTTAAGACCTAACTACGTACGACGTACGAATGATCACCACAGACGAACTACGTACGCCGAACCGAACGATCTTAATTTCACACCCACATTTGAATGGGCGTAAAAGAAACGCCGTCTGTGGGACATACTGTACATTCCGTCAAACACACGCAATACCGAAAAAGTAAAAATAAGCGAATAAATAAATCGCATTTATAATTTTACTTTAAAACAGTGATTCCCAAACTTATGGTACGTGGAGCTCTTTTTGATGGTACGGAAGAGGGTTAGAAATATGCATCTCGTTAATTGCTAATTACTTTGATGATAATGTTTTCAAAGATAATATTTGTTGTAGATGAATAATATGTCACCTTTCGGCCGATGCGGGTTTGCGTGGCATCCATTTTGAGGTTTAGGTAAATTTCATTATTTAACGATAATGTACAGGTCAAAATCAAGCTTTTGATTCAATGCAAATGTCGATGAATATTCTTAGCATAAATATAACTTTTAGATAAGGTTCAAAATTCAAGGTTAAACACCACAGTTCCCTCCGTACGGTTTTGGTTAGGTGGAACCACCACCACCTTTCCTTAATGGTGGTATTTAGAAAAGCATGGTAGCAAAAAGTAGTACGTTAATCTAAAAAGGTTTGGAACCTATGCTTTAAGTTTATATATACTTCAACAACATTTTCATTTTTTAGAAGTAAGGTTAATTTAAAAAATTATAATTCTTTAATATATATACGGAGATGAAAGAAAAACTTGCAACACAGATGTAGTTTCGTCCATGCCTAAAGTGGCCACGTCCGAGTAAGTTTGCTACCACTACACCGTAAGAGACGTGCTCGGGACTTAGTTTTTTTTCTAATAACAACTGGAGGATAAGTAGTGCGTTTTATGAAAATGCACATGATAAAATGAAATGCGCTCAAAAATTGCACTTCAAAGGAAATTGTTTGGCTTTCTGGATGGTATAGTGGTAAGTGACGTGCTTTTTACGTGGTTATTCGACGGGGGGACGAAATCATCTCTGTGCTGCACGTTTTTTCTTCAGTCTCCGTATTAACATCAATTTAGGATAATATATAATATTATATATATATATATATATATATAATGCATAATATTTATGTACTTACTGCGAGGGGTAGGAGTGGAATAAACTTTAATATTAGTAGAGTTTTCATGCGATAAATGATGCTGATGTTGATTAACAATATCACCGTACTTAATCTTCGGTTCCCATAGAAACACGTAATAAAGGGAAAGTATGATCGCTGCCATGGAAACCGAGATAACGTACGCTATGACCGTGAGAAGACGGACAATTTTTTTGTTTTGTTTCTTTTCCATTTTGCTACTGGTGTGTTCCCTGAAATCATTATGTTGAATATTTTGTTGTTGTATTTGTTGTTGGCCGGGCGAGGGCAATGGCGAGGCTTTCATGTCATTTCCTAGTCCTAGGCTCATACTTTTTGAAGAGCGTGGCGAAAGAGGAAAAGCTGTCCTGCGCGTTAGGCGAATGATGTTGGTTTGAAAATGCCACACTTCCGATCAGTAAATATACAAAATTTTTAAAAAATATATAATAATCCTTTTAAATACTAATCTATAATAACGCGATAAACTGAGAAGATTAAGTTTAGGGTCACAAACACATCCTGAAACATCGAGTCCTTTAGGAAATACTGATTTCGATCGTGCCTCAGTTCCTTTACTCTCACGTGCTCTCTCTCACTCTTACTCTTTTGACCGAATTGGCATGCGCAAATTGTTTATTTCTCTCTCTCTCTCTCCTCTCTCTCTCTCTTTCTCTCTCTCTCTCTTCTCTCTCTCTTTCTCTCTCTCTCTCTCCGTGCTATCCACATTCACTCGTTACTGCTTCGTACACATTTAGGCCCACATTAATAATAATTGTAATAATAATAATAACAACCTTGGTATTAAACAGTTCAAAAAGAAAATAAATTTGAAAAGTTAGAATGTTTAAGTAAATAATTTAGAATTGGAGTATAAACTCTAATACACATAATTCATGGTGGGCATCTTATTGACAGTTGGTCTAATGTTACTTAAATACAAATCACATTAATCAAAGAATGTTTTATTCAGAAAAAAGTAATTACTACTTTAAAAAGTTATTCTGTATTATACAGGGTGGTTCAATAAAATGTTACCACTGTATTATAATCAGCCGGAATTTTATTATTTAGAAAAATTTACCACATTCATTTCTCAGCTCTTGATTGGAAAGGTTTGTGAAGCTTTATAAAAAAATTATTTGTGTGTATGTGCATGTATGTGTGTGTTGTGTAGGATTGCATCAGGTTGGCTATGCGTAAGTTTATAAGTAGTAAGCTAGCCCAGATAAGTCAATGTAATAGCGTAATTTAGTTTAATTTTGATTAGGTACAGTATATACCTACTGTACTGTATATATGATGCACACACTCACAAGGAAAGCGATTCCAAGGCCTGTCATGTATTCAACAGTACACCTCTCATTCCCTGAAAAGGTGTACTGTTGAATACACGAAAAACCTTGAATCGCTTTTCCTTTCCTTGTGGGTGTGCATCATTTATTTATTTCACGTGTTTAATTGTGAAATTTATCCATATATACTCGTGTGTATTATATATATATATATTATATATATGCTGATTGGTTTAGCTGCCATCCGAGTTGTCACTAGTATCCGCTGAATTCTCCCACAATCTGCTCTGACCGCATGGTGTTTTCCCCCTTTAAAAGAATTTAATTTGGAAGGACTAGTGTCGAACTTGTAACATGTCACTTCATTTGTCATTATCCATTTAAAAAAGTACATCCTCGAGAATATGATGGTATACAAAATGGATTTTCGCACCCATGTCGAGTTACGCCTCATAATATGTATACTTCTTTCAAAACTGAGGACACATATTGTTACAGATTGTCTTAGAAAGAGCAACACATGCACCTGTTTCCATCACAAATACATTCGTGTAACCTTAGGCTTTGTAATAAAAACCAGATGAAGAACTCAAAATATCTGCGATTTCAAACCTTCTATTTATACGGACCTGTATATTGTTTGAATTAGTAATGACACTGATTGTATAGTATAAACTTTGGTACTTTCCTGTTATCCCGGACCCCAGACTTTTTGCCGAAAATATCACAACTTAACCTAACCAATTGTCAAGGGCATACAGTTGACCTAACCGTATTTCTTGTATGTCCATAATGAGACTTTAAAAGATTATTAATAATAACTAGCAAAAATACCGCCCGACGGGCGTTTTTGCTATTTCTTGCGGAAGGCTTGGAGCCCTCGGCCAATTATTTCATCTGGGAAATGAATTTTCTTACCTCAAGGTATTATTTCCTGTTATAAAATATAAAAAAGAACACTTCATCATAAACTTATCTTTATTTCATTACTGAAGATCTCCTTGTAGACATAATTGTCAACAAATACTCCCTTTTCATTCCTATCCCTCTCACCTTGGGCCTCAGTAATTGGGGTGCCTGCGGCGCCCCAATTACTGTCGGTTCAATTATTTGGTCAATAAAACTATAGAAAAGAACGCAGCCATGAAAATCTAAAGCTTCACAAATCTTGATACAATGAGCTCAAATGTGAAGCTTAAGATTTTCATGATTGCGTTCTTTTCTATAGTTTTATTAACCAAATAATTGAACTGACAGTAACTGGGGAGCCTGCGGCCCCCCAATTACTGCCGGTTCAATTATTTGGTCAATAAAACTATAAAAAAGAACGCAGCCATGAAAATCTAAAGCTTCACAAATCTTGATACAATGAGCTCAAATGTGAAGCTTAAGATTTTCATGATTACGTTCTTTTCTATAGTTTTTTTTTTGTTACATATATATATCGCACTTACCTCCATTATAATCTATATATTATAATAAGAGAGCTGTCCGTCTGTCCGTCACACTTTCAGAAATTGAGAGAAAAAAAAATTCAGAAATTGTAAAAAAAATTCAGAAATTGTATTACGGGCGGCAATGTGAAGCTCAAGATTTTCATGACTGTGTTCTTTTCTGTAGTTTAGCAATGGGGAAGGGTGGAGGTGGGGGTAATCGGGGATGGGTGGGGTAATGGGAGGGGTGGGGGTAATGGGGGAGGGTGTTAGCCCCCAAGTTGTATGAATGGGGGTGAGGAGGTTCTGGGAGATACCAGATTCAGAAATGTTGACACAATGTGAAGCTCAAAATTTTCACGGCTGGGTTCTTTTTTTGTAGTTTAGCCTGTCTAACCGTCAGCGAAGCGGCGGGAACTGTACTATTTGGTCAGGGGAGTTTTGGGGGATATCTAATCAGATTCAGAAATCTTGACAGAATGTGAAGCTCAAAATTTTCACGGCTGCGTTCTTTTCTGTAGTTTAGCCTGTCTGTTTGTGAAATTTATCCCGGGAAGTAATGGTAAAAGGGTGGGGGTAATGGGGAGGGGTGGGGGTAATGGGGGACGGGGTTAGCTCCTAAGTTGAATAAAGGGGGGGTTTAGGTACCCGGAGGGTAGCTAACCTTAACCCGGGCAACGCCGGGTACCCCGCCTAGTATAGATAACAGAAAAACCGGTGCTTTCCTGTTAGATCAACTGTAATGTATGCCCTTGACAATTGGTTAGGTTAAGTTGTGATATTTTCGGCAAAAAGTCTGGGGTCCGGGATAACAGGAAAATACCTAAACTTTCGAAATTTTTTCAGACTCAAATGTGAGAATCTATAAATATAGAAGATATGTGAATATGTAAATTAAACTTAATATATGTGAGAAGTATAAAAATGAAAGGATTAAGAAGTTAATGCACGAGATAACAATATAGTACGTTCATCCTGTATTTTACAGTCTCTGCAAAATACCAGAGTTCGTGTCATAAAATATTCTGCAGCAAATTCAGCATTAAATCAAATAGACTAGCCTACCTATATCTAGTCAGATCAAGATTGGACAAACTTTTATACACGTTTGTTAAATCGAGAAGAAGCTAGTCGGTCAATAAATTTATGAAAATACTTCATCCATCAAAATTTGAGCTTCATATCGAAAGCCAGTGAAGCCAAATTTGTGAAGCTGCGCTCAAAATGTAAGTTGCTCATGAGCTTAAGTAAATGTTAAGGTTTCACTGGCTTAAAATTTTCTGTTCAAAATTGTTTGTATAAAATTATTTGCGTGTTATAATGCGAGCGTGAACCGACTAGATATACGCAGTGCCATATACTTTAGTTAAATGTGCATTGTGCTTAAGGCGTTAAGGCCCAAACACGTTTGACATTTATTGCTGGACTTTTACTGCAAATTAATGCAGTAGCCTACTTGTTCAGTGTTAAGAGATAACGCTAAATCATTTATAAAAATGTAAAGAAAATAACGTGCCAAAAAAATTTAGATGATACTAAAATACAAGCATATAAAAATGATAAATAAATGCATAAAATAAAAAATGAACCAATAAATCATGCCTTCAACGGACCGAAGCTTAGGCCCCTTGCTTTGAAATTGTGCATTACATATTACGTATGTTTTCTACAAACGCGGTATGTATTATAATTTACACGCTAATGGTATACGTATCATTAGCAACATACGAGAAAATCATTATTATGATTTTAAAAAAAATAACTAAATAAGAAATCTTAAAAGTTAGCTCGTTTCGCATAAACGTGTTTGAAATTTATTATTGACCAATCTCAAATTTATGTTTTTAATTATAATTAATTTAAAGTGCAATAAATCTAATTTATGAGACATGAAAAGGTGAATGCATTCTATCTGCACTGACTAGTTGTTTTTCTCCAAATCCTTACACCACCAATGGTACATCATTTCATACAGGGGCGTTTTTAAGGTTTTGAATTGGTTGGGGCAAGTTATGCCACAGGGGCTCGGGCCCCGTTTACCAGTTTTCTTTAATGGAAGTTCTCGAAAAACTCTCTAATGTTTTCACTAATCACTACATATTTAAGTAAAGTTATTTCAACCAGAGTGAAAAAACAAATACAAACGGCACTGATTTTTGTAAACTTTATTCAGGATGGAAATATATAAAGCAGAAGAATTATAGCAACCAACTTACATTATAGCAACCAACTTGGTCCTGTACACTAAATTACAGTATATGTAATTTTTTCATCTTAAACTTTTAATGCTTGGAAAAAAAGTGCAACAGTAAATATCTAGATTCAGATGACATATATTACAACAGTTTCAACCAATGACTTACATCCTCACAGGAAGGTAAATGAGTAAACATAGCTTAATGGTAAATTTTGTGAAATAAAGTGTGCTCACAATGGTTAGCATGACTGTTCAAACTACATTCAAGATTAAATAACCATGGAGTAATGATCAGTGATCTAAAACGTGCTTCCGCGCCTAGTCTTACAAGTTGCAAAAGTGTCTACAAAAATAGACAGTGATAGGCACCGTTACATTAAATTGGGCGGCGTTACCGTTACTCGTTACACGTCGAAAATGTACTCGGCGTTACCATTAATTGTTACTTTTGAAAATCCTTAAAGCGTTACCGTTACTCGATACATATAACGACGTTACAAGTAACTAGTTACATTTGATATTTGTTTATGTGCCTTCACACGTATTTTGAAACTACAGATAAACTTACAAATGGCAGCCATACCACATAAATTCTAATAGCTACTACTAGCAAAAGGTCGGCGCTACGCGCCGATTTTGCTAGATCTGCGGTGCTTCGGCTGAATTGTGGGCCTACGGTGTATTTTATTTTGAACATCAGTAGCCCTTTATCTGGATATCATTCCTATTCCTCTCACCTTGGGCCTCAGTAATTGGGGTGCCTGCGGCCTTCCAGTTACTGGCAAACCAATTATTCATTCAATAAAACTACAGAAAAGAACGCAGCCATGAAAATCTAAAGCTTCACAAATCTTAATACAATGAGCTCGGATTTGAAGCCTAAGATTTTCATGACTGCGTTCATTTCTATAGTTTTATGGCCGCCAAATCATAGTTTTCATTGTTTCGAGTGCATCAATAATATTGTTATAGTGTTCCATTAGTTGTGATAAGCATGATCTTCCTGACCGGAATCGATGTTGGTTATCATTTTTTTTTCTGAGTTTCCCCATTCCCACCCCCTCCCCCATTACCCCACCCTCTCCCCCATTACCCACCATCCCCCAATACCCTCCCCCACCCCTCTCCCCCAATACCCCCTCCCCCACCCTCTCCCCCATTACCCCACCCTTCCCCCATTACCCCCAAGGGGGGAAGGGGGCTGGCACCTTGCAAAGGATTTACTTTTTTTTTAAGGGGGCTGGCACCTTGCAAAGGATTTACTTTATTTTTTTTTTGGTTACATATATATATCGCATCTATTTTCTGAGTTTCCCCATTAACCCCACCCCCTCCCCCATTACCCCACCCCTCCCCCATTTTGTGCCAAAATTATGATTAAAAATGAAGAAATGGGAAGAACTGTACCCCTAAAAGGGGGGGCAGGATTTAGGTTCGGGAATTTTTTTTTAGCATGAGCACTGCACAATAAAAAGACGCATCGAATGGTGAAAACGCATTGTTCTACACCAATTGTAGCGACCTGTAGGTGTGGCGCAAAAAACTGTTACATAACTTACATATATACAGTATATATATATATATATATACATTCAACTGCAAAGAACACGCAGTATAAATAACGTAAAGAACGACGCTTGTATAGAGATATTCCGCGCAAGACGAGAAAGAGAAAACAACAAATGAAAAAATGAAGTACCACCTGGGAATCGAACCCGGGATCTTCCGATTGCCGGTCAGACGCGATACCACTACACCATGGACTTCACTCTTCCAAATGCCGTAATTCCTCTCATACTCGCAAAACCAATGCCCAAGGGGGCACCTCCCGCATGCCGTAACATTATATACATTCAACTGCAGTTGAATGTATATAATGTTACGGCATGCGGGAGGTGCCCCCTGGGGCATTGGTTTCTGCGAGTATGTAGAGGAATTACGGCATTTGGAAGAGTGAAGTCCATGGTGTAGTGGTATCGCGTCTGACCGGCAATCGGAAGATCCGGGTTCGATTCCCAGGTGGTACTTCATTTTTCATTTGTTGTTTTCTCTTTCTCGTCTTGCGCGGAATATCTCCTATACAAGCGTCGTTCTTTACGTTATATATATATATAATATATAAGGCTTCATTTCTGAAATAGTATATTAGATTATTGCCTATATAAATGTTGTTCTCTTAAGAACGATATATTGCACAATAATTTGCACCCCAATGATTTTTGGGAAAGATAAAGAGACCTAGAAAATATAAATTTAGTTGTTGCCACTAACACGGAATAGTGAATTGCATTTAATAGTCTTCATGAATGGAATGGCAATGTTATCAAATTCAAATTCAAGTATCGATTTATTATGTTAGTTTGTAAACACGATTCAATAGATATATATGATACAACTGCCTACCAACCACAATCCAAGTTCCACATCCACATCATGTGGATTACATCATACACATGGGCATAACAAATTAATAATGCCTAAATTTGCTATCTAGAGATAGCTAGTTCTGTAACGTTTTAAAGTAATGTATTACGTATAGGTTTATAGCACTAATGAAATATGAATGCATCTACAATAAACTTTATTGACAATGTACAGCTACAATAAACTTGACTAAACAAATAAAAATAACTGTAAGTGACAAAAAAAATTATAATGGGCGATAATGAGAAGTCTCCCATTTTTCGATTCGATTCTAAAATACAAACACTCTTATTATACTGGTGTCCCATTCGAAATGAAAACAACTTTGAAACCTTATAATTTTTTTATTGAATGATGCAAACAATGTAAATTCACACAGTAAATAGTCAATGTCATAAAGTTTCATATGATATATGTGAATTGTAACATTTAGATACATTAGATACATTGTGCATAGCATAATGTTTCCTTTTGTTAAGATCTTCACATGTTATATGCTGAACAATTTGAAGCTTATATGGATAGAGCTGCAGCCGCTTGCGCACGACTCTATGCACAGTTAAACGAGAAATCTGCAGTTCGACACTGGCACGACGGATGGATTTTCTCGGGCTACTACCAAAGCGCCGCGTATTCGTTCAACATCATCTTCCGATCTTGTTCGCCCTCCAGAGTGTTCCTTTAGAACACTGCCAGTCTCCTCAAATTTCTTGGTCCATGCATATAGATCTTTCTGGTGGGTGGTTTTGTGAAAGGTTGTACGGAATCGATCGCCGTTGCACCAGAGTAGGGGACTTCAACTCAGCCATCCATAACACACATTTCGCTTTTTCTTGTGGGTAAACATAATTCAATCTGAAACAAACAAAAAACCCAAAATCCACTCATAATATTTGAAGATAGTAATTGGTTACTATACACTGGCAGGGGTTCTTAACCTGTCGCTCGCGAGCAACATGTTGCTCTTCAAATGGGAAAATGTTGCTCACGAACAAAGCCTGCTTTTCTAATGCAAAACAAAAAGGATAATATTTTTCCTGAAATTTTTACTGCTGACTTCAAGATAACATTTTCATTCATGGTCGACATTTTTAGCCATTTAAACGACTTAAATCTGAGGTTGCAAGGAAAAAATAATTTGTTGTTGCTTTACTATGTGAGGAAATTACGGGATTTAAAAAAAAAAAAACTTTTTTCAGAGCCAAGTTTCTAAGGAGAATCTTAATCATTTTCCGAACTTAAAAAATGTTTGGTTGAAACTGCTAGCAAACTGTCCATCACTCGTATTAAAAGCACTCGAAAACATTAGTGACGAGTTCGAAGAGAGGTTCAAACATTAAAAGAGCATCTACCAAACTTTCAATTATTGACAAACTACATAAATTTCGAGATTGATGATCTGACACAAATTTTCAAAACAAGAGGAAATAGCAGCTGCAGAATTAGAACTTATTGATGTTTTTCAATATACCTAAAAATTTTAATTAAGCATTATGAAGTTTGCATGCGTTTAAAGAAATATTTAAATAGTTAAATATTTATCTAATTTAACTTTAAGTTTAAGTTAAAGGCTTTTTTTTTATATATGTTGCTCACTCTGTAATTAAGTGCCAAAAATTTGCTCACTTAATAAAACACGTTGGCTGCCACGCCCATTTCGAGAAAAATTCCCACGGCGCCAACATTTTTTTTTGCATAAAAAAATTCACTGCATCAGCAGTAGATGTTTGGTACCAGTTGTACTCATTTCTGAAATCAGATTAGGTAGATTGAGGGATTTTTATATTATTTCATATTTGTTACTCGTGAGCCACGTGTAACACATTTGTAATTTCAGATATCATTACCTATTTGTATTTGTAATAATTTGTAATAAAAGAAAAAAAAAGAGGGGTTCCACGTCCAACTGGGTCCACGTCCCGGAACCTGGGGTAAAAGCTAAACGTTGGGCAACACAATCTAAATTCAAACAATAATGAAAAGTATATTACCTTCCAGTGAGCGCCACAGAGTTTTTTGGGGTCACGCTTGGGGCCACGCTTTTTAAAGCCATAGAATAATCCATTGAGTGTATAACAAACGAGCAATACGCAGCGCTTTCGGCATGATTTGGTGTATAACACCTGTGTTATACTGGCGCCTTCAGAACAGTGACTGTATTACATATATTTAATACATGGCGGTCAACGTGTTAATTAATTAAGAAAAAAGGTTAAGAACCCCTGCAGTATACAGGGTGTTTCAGGAGGAAAAGTTAATACTTCGGGAGGTGATAGTATCGGTCATTGTGAGAAAAAAGTTCATATGAACATGTGTCTAATTCTGAATGGTTACGGAGATAGAGTTGTTTGAATCTGATGCGCGCGCAGCTCTTCCTCCCCCTTCCCTCCCCTATAACCTTGAACCATGTAAGCTGTAATGTAAGCATGTAACATAAGCCAATCGACAGCTGACTGTTGTGAGTGACATTGTTTGGTGTTTGAAGCAGTGTTAAGAATGCCACACACCTCACACATGCCAAATATGCAGATATGATGTATGTCTACGGTTTTTGCGATGGAAGTGCAACAGCTGCTGTTGCAGAATACCGTCGACGGTTTTCGAACCGCAGAATTCCGGATCGAAGAGTGTTTACCAGGGTTTTCAACGCATTGCGTGAGATTGATACACTTCCCAGCGCTCATGTTTCATCTGAACGTGAAGGTCAACAAGATGTGGATGAAGTGGAAAACATTCTTCAGTTGGTAGAGCGTAGTCCTACTACGAGTTGCAAAGTGCATTGAGGTTGACGGTGGGGTTTTCGAAAACGTATTGTAAACTGTATCAAATTTGTCATTTCTGTATCTGATACCATTCAAAATGCCAATGTTTAAACATTAAATGTTAGAAACAGTAATTGGTTTCTCTTTCTTGATTACCATTAACAATGCTTTTGTATTTGTAGATTTAAACAGCTCTATCTCCGTAACCATTCAGAATTAGACACATGTTCATATGAACTTTTTTTCTCACAATGACCGATACTATCACCTCCCGAAGTATTGACCTTTCCTCCTGAAACACCCTGTATATATTATTAATATTGTATAATTTCCCATATTGTTGATATGAAGAGAAAATCGTGTGATTAAAATTAAAACATGTAAAATTTGTTGTGGAGAACGCGACTACGAGATCGTTAGGAAGGATATCTTGTGCATTACTTAAAGAGCTGAATACTGTCTTCAATAACTTTCTCAGTCCCATGACAATTATTTATATGTATATTATGTGAGAATAATAAACTTGTATATCTACCAAGTTATTGTGTATCTGGTTTCACCCTAATATCATGGACATACAAAGGATGTCTAAAAAAATCCTTATTTTTTAGAATTTGAAGCCCTATAATTTGCCTTCCTAACTGCCTCCAGAAGGCAGGAAATGCTGTCCCAGACAACGTAAATTTAAAAAATTTCCCGTGCCCGGATCTCCCTGGAGCTTGGCAAATAATTGTGCTCCCTTATTTAATTGATCCTGTGGACGCCCCTGTGCATATGGTGTAGTAACTGGCAAAGTTTCAACATTCTCACATTTAATACTTTAAAAATTACAGAGTTTCAAAGTTGCTTCATTTCGAATGGGACACCCAGTATAATAGTGGACCGGCCAAAATTAAAAAATCGACTTTGAACGGCGTTTTTGTTAATAGCTGGCACCCATGCTAAATCAATGTACCTGTGGGTGAGGAATATAATGCAGGTGGATGCCACTCTCGCTTTTGGTTTTGAAGGTCACTTTCGAGGTCAAACTGCGCAAAAAATGATATTTTCTAATTTTAATTTTAAAAAAATATTCTGAGCCAATTGGTTTGACCAAATGTTTCATTTTTGCCACCTTTAGTGATAAAGAAGTATGATGACACGCTTATTCCATCCGAATTACCAACTCAATGTCAAATTAAGTTAATCACGACCGAAATTGTGCTAAAAATTTGTAATTTTTTATTTTAATTGGCGGAAAAAAACATTGAGCAAGTCTGTTTGTCAAAACAATTTATTTTAACATGATTAGTGCCTAATAAGTTTGATGGCATGAATTAAGTACTCACAGTAACAGAATTATCACAATTAAATCACAAAGCAGTAAATATAGCCCCATAACTATACAGTTTACACACTAGTAATATCTACAAGTTCATGTTTCTTGATAAACAGCACCGAAATGCTGCACTGACAGTCACAATTGTGTGGATTGCAATCACTTACGAACAGAGTTATTAGTTCCTTAGAGCACATTCCAGCTGCTCTCTCGATTTCAGCCCGGAAGGGAGACATAGATCTACTGTCCAGCTGGGTTACAGCAACCGCTGTCGTCACAACCACAAGCTGTCGTACACTTCATCCTTTTCCTGAAGCAGTTGCATCTAGCTGTCTTGCACTTTTTGTTTTAACCACAAGCAACAAGCTCCAGGCAGGCTTCAGGAATTGGAGGAAGTCTTGTCCACACTGGTAGGAGGCTCCCATCTTCTAACTTCCAGGCTGAAGTGTCCACCCGATCTTCAACATCTAAGTGCTCTTTGTCAGCCTGGAGCCATATTTTGGCCTGATAGTTTGCCCGCTTGGCGTGGGGCTCCACGGCATCCTTTGTCGGTGGAAGCATTTCCAGAGTCTTCTTGGCCTTCCCAAAAATGTGAACTCTGGCGTCATCAACTGTGTGTTGTTCCGGGGTGCCATACAAATGACACACAAACTTCTCAACATCTGCGATATCCCCATCTCGACCAATGGCATGCAGCAGGAGTGCGTGGTCACTGAACACCTTCCAACACTTCTTTTTTCCATGACCACTGAAGGACGAGACTGTGTCACACCCGGTCAAAGCGTGGAAGCTGACCAGGTTGTCCCTGACCAGGGGCGACAAACTCTTGAATACATCGTGCACGGGGTAGCATTTTCGGTTCTTGGCCGTTCCGCACAGCATCCACACTTCAGCGACCTTGGTGCAAATGAAGCGAATCAGCAGCACCATTACATCAGTATCTCTGCACACTACCAGTATTCGTTCATAGCCCTGGGACGCTGCGTCACATGAGTGAAGGATGAGCCTGGTGTCCGCCTCTTCATGGTTGCTATGCAGTGGAACGTCATGTCGCCTAGTTGACTGTACTTCAATGGCTTCAGAGAAGCCACCCCCTGTCACCAGCTGACACCTTTCTTGAAGATCTCTGCCATCCAGGGCCATGAAGTTTTTTCACACTTCAGGCAGTGGAACTTGTGGACCATCAATGACTTTCCGAATCGGTTTCTTCTTGCTTGCACGCTTTGTCCTGGTAACTGCTTTGATCGATCCTTCCCCTGCGTACCGATCAAAGATGACATCAACTCTTGTTGTGTGTTTATTGAAATAACTCGTCACGGCCTTGAAGAACATTTCAGCATAGTCGCCAAATGTCCGACAGCCGCCAGGCTTGCCAAGAGCTTGGATGAGTGCATGGCCATCTATCATCACATAGGTCTTCAGATCAGAGGTTGGAACCTCTGAGCTTATGGTCTGCTGAGCCATCAGGATGTTCATCAGCTCAGACTTCGATGCCGAATTCATCTCTCCTCCTGCCTTCGCCAGACTAAATGGGACTGGGGACAGTTCATGCTTCAAGACGTTGACCATCTCCAACATGCGACCTGCGGTCGTGGCATTCAGGAGCCGCTGTAGTAGCTCTCTGTCGTTACATTTGAAAATCTTTCAGACGTTACCGTTACTCGTTACTTTTGTAACGTTCGTTACGTAACGTCGTTATATGAAAACAGACAAAAGGGCCCGGGGTAAAGGGGCCTGTCGGGGCCGTGCCCCGCTTGCCCCTATGTTAAAAACGCCCCTGATTTTATAGCAGTTTGTCTGGGTGATACTTGGGTAAAAAAGTTGGAAACCACCGCTATGCATGATTCTTTATGGCACAATCTTCAAACGATAAATGGCTGGTTGTTCCGATTTAGGTCCTTCGTCCACCAAAGGGCGCTGAAACGGGCAGTAACGCCGCCAACCGGGAAAAATAAGTTCCTTTTTGAAAAGAAGAACTGAATCGAGCCAGATAAATTACATATAGCGGGGCTCGTCACTGCACCCCGTCCTTATTTCTTAAATTGACTTCGGACAGTGTTTGGCTTGGTTAAGAGATAAGTTCTCATGTATTGGGGTCTAATTTAGCAAATATTGTTCGGAGTGCTTACATAGCCGGGCTACTCGGTCAAATAATAAACAATAAACAATTTACGTAGCCAGGTCATTCATATATACTTTGTTGCACTCTTTGTATGGTATCTCGTGAAAGTTGCTTAAAATTAATCGAAACCTACGGGAAAATTATTGAACGCCTGGTTAGGTCAATTGTACGTCCTTGACGATTGGTTAGGTTAAGGCGTGATATTTCTGTTAGTTTTAACGAGAATATCACGACTTAGGTTAATTGAATGCCCGGTTAGGTCAACTGTACGCCCTTCACGATTGGTTAGCTTAAGTCGTGATATTTTCGTTAAAGTTAACAAAAATATGACCAGGCTATATGAACTGTTTATTATTTGACTGGGTAACCCAGCCACGTAAGCACTCCAAACAATTATTTATTTGACCGGGTAGCCCGGTTAGGTTACACAAGCTCTTCTAATATTGTTTGTGTTTAAAGTTAATATCTGACTATCATTGTAGGATATAGACTCTAATGAAATACTGTTAACAATTAATTTAATTATTATAATAGATATTGGTGTCCTGAATTTAAATTAATTTTGTAGTTACTGTATTTTGGGACCAATAAGGCCTACTTTAGCGTTTGGACTTCGGCCCACAAGTCCACCGCTGACGGCAACGAAATAAATCTTTAAACAGCTGATATTTCAAAACAGCTGTTATCACAAATTTGTGGTTTGCTTCCAGTTACGTTTAACGAATGGACTGGAAAAGTGGAAGTGTGAATATATAGGTTGTGACTGGTTTAACTTACCTTAAACTTCAGAAGCAAGCAGCATCTTTGAAAAACCATATAGTAAGGTAAATACATAATAAGTTCGGTAAGAGTAATAGATACAACTCTTGCATGAGCAAGTATGAAAAGTTTGGCAATAGTAACGCGCACATTCTAAACGAGGAGGCGACTTCAGGTCGTATAGAAAACAGGAAAAGTAATTCAAATTCCTCATATAATAATATTATTACTCTAAGATATAATAATAATATTAATAGTAATTTAAGAAGTGATTCCTTCAGATTTGCAACTAATATTTTAGTTTGAAACGTGATTCACCAGATCTTGTAAACTTCTGCAAAACTTCTCAGTTTGGATCATAAGTATAGCTTTTAGGCCTAACCCTAGACTGAGGGCTTAGACGAAGTTCTACTGTTCAGTTTATTTGAACTAATATTGGACCTAGGCTAGACTAAAAGCATAGCAGGCTAGTTCAAGTATGAACTTGGCCAAAATGGGATAACTAAGGCAAGGGTTGGGAACCTGCAAACTCTGAAGACCCATTTGTGTATCTCTAAAATTATAGGCTAAGTTTTGATATATATATATATATATATATATATATATATATATATATATATATATAGAGGTAAATCTCTAGGAGCACTCCATTTTTCAATATTAAACATACTCATAAAACATATGCCATTTGAAAGCTCACATTTTTCCGAGTCTAAAAATGTAGTAATCCAAAAGTATCAATAGCAAATAGAAAGTAACTAGGTTTAAATATAAAACCCTATACTGATCAATTTGTGATGCATGATCTTTACGGGGGCTCTGTCCCCATACCCCCGAGACCTAAATTATACAAATGATAATGTAATAACATATTCATCTTAGGTTAGGTTAGCGTAATAATTACCAAAAATACCATCTTAAACACAGACTGAAGATTTGTAACTTAGCCAACCTTTATAATGTAATTAATTACGTCACACGTCAAACAATTAAACCTAGTTACTTTTTATTTGCTATTGATACTTTTGGATTACTACATTTTTAGACTGAAAAATGTGAGCTTTCAAATGGTATATGTTTTATGAGTGTATGTTTAATATTGAAGAGATAAAAACATCCAATGCTTTCTCTTCATCTAAGGCACATGACAAATCAAGTTCTCAAAGTTAGAAACCACACAAATAGCATGTTATAATTTTATCACAAACACGACCAAACTGAATCCAGTTAGAAAAAAAAAAATAGACAGAACGGAATCTAACCAACTAATTAAGTTGCAGAGTAGCGAAAAAATAGCCCAATCAGGAAAAATATTTTATGAAAAACAGTACATTATATAGCCAAAACAGGAAATATTCACTATAAAAATGTAACTTGTAATTTTTTCTATATCTTGCATTGGCCATTGATACTTTTGGATTACTACATTTTTAGACTCGGAAAAATGTGAGCTTTCAAATGGTATATATATGTTTTATGAGTGTATGTTTAATATTGAAAAATGGAGCGCTCCTAGCAGGGCTGTGGAGTCAGAGTCAGGAGTTGGAGTCATGGAGTCGGTCAATTTTGAGTGGAAGTGCATAGTTGGATGGAGTTGGAGTCGGTGCAAATCCTTCAATTATAACCATAGTAGCCTAGGCCTAGCTCAATTTTATGAATAAAATAGATTTAACTTAGTTTTAATATATAATACCGGTATATAAATATATAAATATAAATAATACATAAATATAGTTGCTTATAATTAATAAGGATTATAATT
This sequence comes from Bathynomus jamesi, assembly GCA_023014485.1. Taxonomy (NCBI): domain Eukaryota; kingdom Metazoa; phylum Arthropoda; class Malacostraca; order Isopoda; family Cirolanidae; genus Bathynomus; species Bathynomus jamesi. The sequence goes on from JAJOZX010003140.1 coordinate 145,544, forward strand.
AATTAATTAACATAATTAATAATAAGGAAATTTAAAAATTTTGTACTAGCAACCCTAAATCTTTTTCAGATTTTTAGATTTCAATTTGATAATTTTGATAAGCATCACTGAAAGAAGATTTAATGGAAGCGATCCTTTTTTTAAGAACAAATTCAGTTTAGGTTAGTACATTTTGTTACGGATGTTTATAATAATACAAAAACATCTTATTAATTTGCTAAGCCAATAATAATCTTATTTTGTTTAAGTTTCAATCAGTTTGTATTTTGGGATTTATTGTAATTTTTGAATAAAGAGAAAAAAAGTCATTAAGGCATAGTTACAGCCACTAAGTACCGTAACCTGATGAGTCATGTGGTGGTGACGAAATGCCTTGTTTATGAATCTCCATTGGCCTAATAAAGCTAATCGTAATCAATTTGGCCTTAACATTCCATCAGAGTCGGAGTCGGAATGTTAAAATTTTTGGAGTCGTAGTTGGAGTTGGCAAATTTTATCACCGACTCCACAGCCCTGGCTCCTAGGGATTATCCTATATATATATATATATTTGACTAATAGAAAAATGGTTTGGGTAGAAAAATTATGTTAAGTTCAAGTTATATAGGCTACTTTAGTACGGTAGTAGTAAATGTTTGTATATTTATTAGCTGACTTGATGTTTTGCAAGATTTTGGTTAATATTGGATTTTACTCCGTCATAAGCAGTTGAATAAGTACGGTACTATATATTTAATTGTGATCAAAAACTGACTAAAAAAATATATAACTTGTGCAAATTTGTTCAAATGTACCTTTTTTTAATAAAATATATTTCCTGTTTTGGCTATAATGTACTTTTTTTTATAAAATATTTGGTAATAATCTACTTAGACTCCTGTCCTTCTGATTTTCATAATGGAGGAAGAAAGATCACTTCGGAACTTGTCACCATGTTTCTTTTTTGGATATCTATCAAACCTACAAAATTACCAAAACTTTAATGTTGTGAATGCAAATTTCAATTATAAACACTAAGTTAAGTTCCAGTTAAAACACTGGGGTGTGAAATTGGATAGACATTGCACCAAATCCAGTGTTCAATCAGACTTTGTGCAACCATATCAGCTGCTTGTCTAGTTGTTCAGTTCTCTTCTGCCATTACACATTGGATGATATCTTTACCAAGAGGAAGCTTTCCGTTGGGAAATGAGTCTGTGCTTGAAAATCTGTTACCTCCATCAAGAATTTTAACTATCATTGTGTCTTAACATCCTACTATGCAGTATTTTTTGGCAATAAGGTTATCAAAATACATGTATTTATCAATTCTATAAATTCAACCTGAAAAGAAAAATATAAAATATAATTTCAAATAAAAACCAAAATATTTAGAGGAAAAGGGTTGGAAAATTGCATTTTTTGAGCAAAAATAATGAAATTTGAATTTTTTGATGCATTATTAACCCTGCAGCCCTCTGCAAATGTTTTAATCTGCTTCAGAGGTAAAAAAAATACTGTACAGCATACAGTTTTTAAATTGTCTTTCTATCATGTCCAGAACTCAAGATAGGTCACTGGGTTCAAATTTTGGTTGCACCATATACAATTTGTATAAATTGGCTGGGAGCAGTCAGTTTTGTATGCAACCACCCAAAATTGGTTTTAGTTTAATCCTGGACAAAAGACAACTATCTAGATCCCCTCAATTTTGATCCTGGCACTTTTGATTTCTTCACTCCACCCTAAACTGTCCTCTACTGTATAGACAGTAATTTGGCCTACATTAGGCTTAGCCCTGCTGTATTTGGTAAGTGATGTAATTTTGATAGTAGGCTGTTAGACCACTTGCCCTAAGCTGCTATTGCAAGTAAAAATGAATTAGCTTTACAAGGCCAAAAAGAAAATGTATCTAATGCAGGGATGAAATTTTAGGAACTGTTATCATGGATCTATTCTTTAGGTATGGGGTATCACTGAGGATAAGTTTTTTCCTTGTAACTCTCTCCCTCACCACCTGTTTGTTTACCTGTATAGCCTATTGTAACAAAATTTGGGGATTTTCTAAACATTTAAATAGGGTTATTACAATAAAACCTCTATAATTCAGAATTTGCCTTATTTCAACTAGTGCAGCAGCATAGTAAAATTTTCATAAGAATTGTGCATTTGGGATAGAAGCATGGAACTTTGCACACTTGCAAAGAAACCTACAGTGAGCATATTCAGATATGGGGCCACTTGATTTTGCACATGTGCAATCATGTTCCAAAATATGGCCAAAAACATTGCATCAATCCACCTTTTTTACACATAGACCTAGTACTGCCTCCCTAAAAAAGTTCCAAGTGAGGCAATTTCCTGGAGTATAACTATTTATTAATCCCCGCAAGGGGGTTCTAAGCTCGTGCTCTTTGTGCTTGTTTGTACATGCTTGTTCCAGGAGGTTTCACGTGCGCCCTCCCGGCCCTAGCACCCAAGGATGATGGGGCTCGACCTTGCAGTCCTTGGTCTTTTTCCGCTTCGACTGTCCCCTCCACCCTTTCTTTTTCCTCTGTCTTTCATCTCACTTTTTCTTTGTTTTTCCACCGAGATATGCCCTTTTAAATAGAGGCGAATTGGTTCTTCCCGAACTTTAAAAAAAAAAACTATTTATTAATAATCTAGCATGCTTAATGTACACATTGCTTCATCTGATATCAGTTACATTTAGCAGAATCAGCCTTAAGCATACAAGCATTAAGCATTGGGACAAAGATCAATATGTGACATATTAAGCAAATTTAATGTCTTTTCTGGCATATCTTTTGTTAGTTTAGTGTTCTATCAACCAGACTAGGTTAGCAGTACAGTGCATGTAGAAGTTGAGTTTCTCATCAACTTATAATGCATCAAAGTTGACACCATGCACATATAAGACAATGTGAATTACAGAGTCGTGTAAAGTCCCCTGCAATAGTTTCACTCCACCTTGTATAGCCCTCTGAGATGTGGAAGCAATGCAGTCCCTCTTTACCTCCCTCCCTCCCTCCCTCCCTCCCTCCCTCCCTCCCTCCCTCCCTCTCTTTCCTTGTTATTTTCTTTTGATTTACCTTCATTACTAACACGTGACCCTTATCTCCCACTCCCTGATTATTACCTCCTCCCATGTCTCATTCCTACCACCCTGTCAACTACTTCTGTCATTTGTGTTTTTGCTTCTTTCCTTTTTTTTTTTTACCTTCCCCTCCTAATCCATTCCCTCTTTTACATAATAACTGACTCACTCACCCACTCATGCATTTAATTTTTAATAAAACTTTCTTTATGAATACTAAAAAATATATTAACAGCTTCTGAAAATGTTCATGTATATCAGTAATTTTTGTTTCTCTCTCAAATAATACACCAAAAATTATGATGACATGAGATCAAACTGTCTACATGGCATTGCACAATAGCTGAAATTAATCATAATGTAGAGAAATATAACACTTGTAAGTGTTAATATTGAATCACAGTATGACAAAGTATTGTATCACAAATTATCCCAAAACTCACAGGACACTAATTTGTTGTTAGATTATGGTTTGAATAGCATCTGATTTGAACCCAGCAGTGAAATATATTATACAGTATATGTAAGGTAAGGTAAGGTAAGGTAAGGTAAAGTAAAAAAAAAAAAAAAAAAAAAACAATTTTCTAGCCCATGCATAACACAATAGGGCGGGTCGTACTCAGGTGACAACATGAATCTGAAGGAAATCCTACCATCAGGGGTGTCTAAATTATGTGTTTTTACATGGGGAATTCAAATATGAGCTTCTTTTTCAGATAGGATAACTCTAACCTACATCATTTTGTATTTCTAAATTGCCAATTTTACCCTTTTGAACCCCTTTATAATATATTAAAAGATATAAGGTAAATCATTTATATTGACAAGGCCAAATCAACTTTACATATATTTATTAATAGGTGAACTGCATGTATATCACTGGATATAATTACAAAGATCATTCTCCTGACGTCTTGAACTTTGGCAGGTTATACAAATCCTGCTTTGACTCAGACTTGGACATCAGCTTCCTGCTGGTCTCCTGAGCCCTGATCCCTCCATCCCTCTTTTCCTGTGAGAAGTACTTAGCAGAAGCCTCAGTCACCATTTTAACAACCCTCTCAATGCTTTGTGTGTGGCAAGGCCAGTTGCGCACCGCCATGGGGGTGTTGATGAAGTTTTTCACCTCTGAGGTGTTTAGAGAGCAGGTGAGAGGTGGCTCTGACCAGGGTTGTGGAGTCGGTCCAAAATTTTCCGACTCCGACTCCACACATTGTCAAAAATTCGACTCCGACTCCGACTCCACACATTGTAAAAAATCTAAAAATCCGACTCCGACTCCTCACATTTTAAATATACGACTCCGACTCCTCTAGTGTTCACTTTATAATTATCATAATAATAAGACATTTCATCACCACCACACTAAGTGTGAAATTTTATATTTTATATTTTATATTTAAATAAATATTAATTGTATATTCTGAAAATGTAAAAAAAAAATATTAAAAAAACTTAATCTAGGGGCTGGGCTATCAATGAATAAGGTTTATTGACCAAAAAAACTAAATAACCTAAATGTTAGTATTTAGGATTTAGAAATTAAGGGTGACACAGGACACAGAAATTGGAGTCGGAGTCGGAAGTTTTTTTCCGACTCCGACTCCGCCCTGAAACGTGCGACTCCACGACTCCGACTCTCCGACTCCGACTCCACAACCCTGGCTCTGACACACCTTCTGACCAGCTGATCAAGTCACCGATGCTGGAAGCATCACAATTGATGTCAGTTGTCCTTCTGCTCCTAACAGAGGAGTCCCCCAGCTGAGTGTCCGGGTCCCCCTCTCCCCTGATGGCCAGGATTCTCTCCACCCCTTCAATCCTCTCCTTCTGATCCTCAGAGCAGAGTAGTGTTTGGAGGATGACTTCACTGTGGGCATACCAAGCAGATCTTCTCACAGTTGGCATCACAATATCCAGCACCTCCTTTCTCTGGGACTTGAGGCAGTCCAGCTGAAAGAGGATGTGCCTAGGCCCTTCGATCCAGGAGTGCTTGACCTTCACGTTGAACCAACATGGGTAATACACTCCAATGATGAATTCCACAATGAATTGCAGAATCTTCAGGTTCTTTCCTTTAAGTCCGTGCTTTGACACCCAGAGCCTGAGAAGTCTGTTCGCTGTGGTGAGCCAGCGGCTGTGGTTTACTGGTCCTATCTCTAACAGAGCCAGCCCTACAGGAAGTACTCCATCCCTGACTGCACAGACAATTTTATAGCCATAGTATTGATCAGTTGAGAGATCTTGAATGACCTTGTCAGGAAGCTTGATCAGTGGAGGGCCAACAGAGATTCGGGTGAAGTTTGGATTGATATCAAAGTCTGTAGCAGAATCAAAGAGCTTTCCTATTGGCCCAGATAATTTTTTGTCTGACAGAGTAGGGCCATCAAGGTCAACAATGAGATGGCGCAGGGGAAGTTCAACAGTGTGCAGGTTGCACACCAACCAGACCAGCTTTCTCCCCAGGTGCAGCTCCAGCTTCCGCATTACTCCAGCTTTCACACCAGTGTTGACATTTGTTGAGTCTCCTCCAATGGCCAACAAGGTCTTATCATAACCCCTCTCTTTCAGCCAGGCAAACAGGACCTTAGCACTAAATCTATCCCCTCACTGCAAGCCGAGGTGGTAAAATAGCTTCATAAATCATGAGTCACTTCAAATATTTCGCAAAACGTTTTAGAATGTTCTGAAACGTTACATTCTAGCCTCTGAGAAAGGTGGCTCAGAAAATGGCCTTATGCGCTCCAGAAAACTGTCAAAATATTTCATATACCAAACTGTATGATAATTACAATTAAGTGGAATGGCACACCTTTTTATTTGAGTATTTAAATATTATTATTATTATATGAATTACATTATATGTGTTTATATGAATTAGTTAGAACAATGCTCTATGAGAGAGAACGTGAGCAGCCATGATAGAAAACGTGAGAAGACATATTCTGGGGTAACTACAATAGTAAAATAATCAATAATTTAATAATAATCAACTGCAAAATGATGTAGGTTAGGGTTATCAGAATTAAATATTTTCTTCAGAATTGTGTTCTATACACCAAAATATGTCATTTGAACACCCCTCTCCATTGATTTAAAAAAAATGCATAGTATGACCCGCCTTAAATTAACACAATATCAAAATACCAGATTAAGTGTGTGTGTGTTCTGCAGGAACCCACTAGTCATCTACAATCGTATGGCATCTGTTCCAAATAGGCTACAAGAGGTCATTAATAATGAAGGATGAACCAAGCATTGAGAATTGTGTATAATAATGTTATGGTTGTGATGTAGTGTAAATATATATTTATTTACTTGAACAATTGTCAGTTCCTTATAATTTGAACATTGTTTTGTATGTTCTTAAGACAATCCCTAAATTTACTTGATTCATGTTTATTTTTGTAATAAAAAATTGAACTATGTTATCATTATCTCCATGGATAACAGAAATGTTATTGCCTGGAGAAAAAGTCAGTACTACAACTTATCTTGCACTTTAACTATAACATGGCCACATCAAAATCCTATGATTAATAGTTTTTAAAGTATCCCACATTTGTGAAATAACCTAACTACTCTATTCCCTAAATTTAGGAATAATGCATGAAAAAAATGCATAGTCGTCCTAGCATTACCACCAAAACTACAGTGAATAATATATTTATTCAGTCATTGTTTTTCAAAAAATGAAAGTACTGTATTATGATGACAACACCTGAGAGGGGGAGGAGGAGAGGGAGGGGGAAAGAAAGAGTGATGCATTGCTGTCATATTGCAGAGAGGGCTATACACACGTAGGGTGGGTCAAAATTTTATACTGAATAACCACGCATTGCAGGGAGTTTCTATGGCTCTGAAAAGCAGGGTTGGCACTAGTGGGCCCAGCCCGAAAAAACCTACCTGGTTTTTTTTTTAAAAAAACCCACTTGAAAAAACCTATTATTTTACCTACTTGTGGGTTTTTTCATGAAACTTAAGAAGTGCATATGCAATTATTTTTAAAAATTGTCATATAGGCGCCTATAATGATTTTACATGCAAAGCAAGCAAACATGAGTCAACAAATAGACCTACAGGTATAACTCTTTGGGTGAGGTAGCAGGTTATAGAGTGTAGACATCAGCCAATCAGGGTGTTATACATCCTGATTCTTCAGTCAACTGCATCTTCAAGGAATTTTCTACTTCTTCATGGATTGTATTTAAAAGTGGACCAGACAAATTTCGACGGGAAGGTGGAGTGTAGCCTGGTCTTAGAGTCTCTATCATTTCAATAAAATACTTAGACTCTGCACATAGAAATGGAATATTATTTGCATAAAAGAATTTGGCTTTTGTTATCAATGACATTTTTCTGCAAAGTAGTTGTTGTCATGCCAAAATCGCTTACTTTCTTTTGAATTTTTCTTTTTTTCATCTGTAATTGTGTCAGTGGTGGTGAGGATGAGTCTGGGTCATCTGAGAGGTCTATGTCATGGCAGTATGAAGATGATGTACTGGCAGTATTGTCAGTCTTGTTTCTTGATTCCATGTGTTTCAAACATTTCATTAAATGCATTTTTATTCGCTCTATTTTATTACTTATTTCATTACTGCAATGTTTGCATCTAACTTTACTAGTCCCATCAATAATATTGACTTCACTCCATTCATGCCCTGATTTTCTTCCTGATCCAAAGGTCTTTGGCATTATTTAATGCAGTTATAACTTCAAACAGACTAATTCTGTAGGCTAGCAGTAAAGATAAATATGCTGTTGCCAGTTTGTTTTATTTAACTGTGAAATAAAAGAAAAAATATTCAGTAATATGAATTAAATAGATATAACTAGCTGAATTAAGTTCCCTTTGGGAGCTGTAATTCGTCTACTTCCAGCAGAAGACACAGGGGCCTGTCTTCCATAGGAAGTATAGCCTAACAAATAGGATAATTTACCACACTAAATTTAGTTCAAATTGGTCCATGTTTTCCAAATTTTGTTGCGAAGCTCAATCTGAGAAAATAATAACTTTTTATGCTTAATTGCCTGGAAGGCAACCTTTTTGCTAAAAACAAGACAAATGTTATATTAATAGTGTATGGTACAGTACAGTATTATTATAAAAATAAGAATAGGTAGTAGGGTGCATTAAACGCCCCATGGTTTTCAAAAAGTTGTTGGATTTTAATGTCTATTCCCTCAAATGTTACACTTGTTGGTAGAAGTATGTATGCAAAAAATAAATCAAATCGGAGGTGGTCCTGGGTGGCAACCGGCCACTTTTATATATTTAGTAGTGATGCACCGAATATTTGGCAAATATTTGGTATTACTTATAATACTAATATACAAATATTCGGTATTACTATACTTACATTGATTGAAAGTTGAAAATGTATAAAACACAATGCCAATGTCACTACTCCAACTTTGCTCGTTTCCGCAAATTGGCCTCGCTTTGCGGTCACATTCAACCACTTGAAGAAGATTTTGGAAGTGGTCTTCTCTTGCAGCTGAGACAAAATCAGTTGTGAGCTTTACTGCTCTCTCCACAGGGTCATTCACAACATTTAACCCATCCACAATGGACTTGGCTGCCTTGAAGTGGTCATTGTTCTGCCAATTGTCAACATCCTCTGTTAGGAAGGTCATATCCAGGTGAAGAAGGTTCACTGTAAACCACGAGTCCTCGTTCACAAGATCAGCCAGGGTTGTCGCTTCTGTAATTTTTGGAAATGACAGTTTGCCATATCCAGAACTGTAGCGGTGTTTTGGAGTGCTTGGCATTTCATCTGGTTGTATGGCCAGTAACACATCTGCAAGGGCACGACGCTCCTTTTGAGGTACTGCATTGCTGAACAGTGCCAAAACAACCAGTTCTGGGGTTAAATACCACAAATGTCTATCAAAGACTTTCACAGCGCTGACTGAAATGATTGAGTTGACAGCTTTATAGTTGAGCAGAGTCTTGTATAAGCACAAATCAAACCATGGGGCATTTGAAGCAGACTGACATATGAGCCACCAATCACAATAAATATAAACAACAAACTCCTTCAGTTTTTCCTGTTGATGTTGTGTTGTTACAGTTCCTCGAGGTAGTACAGAAATTTGCTCTTCAAGTAGGCATATTTTGATGGAATAAAGAATCTTTGACATCCACCTTGCTTTATGCATGGCCCCAGGTCTGTGGAGTGTTCCTTGTTTTGTGACATCATCATCGAGGACTACCTGGCAGAGTTGTGCCATTTCCTTGTAGTCTTCCCTACAGTATGAAGCGCTTGTGCGGATTGTGCTTAAAACCTTGTTTTTGCAGGATAAAAGCAGTTGTTGTGCATCGTCATTGTACATTGAAATGTCAATTTTGGTTAAACTTTCATCCTTTGCATGCGATATGCGTTCCCAATTCTTCTGGAATCTTTGGAACAAAGATGCTTCTGGAGACTTTGATGTCTCAATTTTGAGAGCGTCAAACACATGATCCAGGATTACCTCCCAACATGATGGCGACATGCACACCACAGAAGAGCACGGTCCAGTTTTGATTGAATGGTAACACAGGCAGCTGTAACGTGTCCAGTGTTTGATGCTGTTGTGTCAAAACATAAGTTGACAACTGACTGTTTGCACTTCCATGAATGTAGAAACGTGTAAGTGTGCTCGGCAATGATGTCACCTGATGACATATCACTTCCACGAGGATATCTAGCCACTCCCAGTAGCTTTACATCAGTGGCATTCCCAACCAACACTGGCAATCTTTCTTCCTTGCCATTCTTGTTTGTGAGCGTATGCATCTGCTTGCCATCCCAGTGAAGTGTTGCAGCTGTTGGGGCGATCCAATTTTCTCAAATATCTTTGGCGATAGCACTTGTTATTGATCGTTGAGCCTTATCAATAGTTGAATACGACTTGGCCACACGACTTGGATCACCTCCTGCCTCTTGAATTACAGCTTCGGTGAGCACAGCCTGTTGAACAGGAGTTATGTTTAGTCGAGTAGCAACACACACGACTGAAGGCCTTTTCAGAATATCATGAGGAATAAAGGCAGACGTACCTGCATATGTTGATCTGTGGTGACTACGCTTCCTTTGAAGCTCTGGAATCGCCTCTTCTTCAGTTTCTTCCAAGCTATCTGCAGAGGCACTATCATCAGAGCATACAGAACTTTTCATCTCTTGTACACTGGATGATTCATGACGTTCTCGTCTTGAAGCTTCCGCTAAGATGCGTTTTTCTTTTCTACGATCTTTATCAGCTTTCTTCTTGTCAACACTACCAAATGAGGCTACTCTGTCAGATTTCATTGACTCTAAAAATGCTCTATCTTCCTCATTCTTAATGTTTGTCATTGCATCTTTTGTCCATACACCAAAGGTCTTATCAAGACATTCATTCATGGATTGCAACTTAGCCAAAGTGTTTGGAGATTCTCTGCGAGAAACAGGTATTTGACGCAATTTGTTATTGTCATTAAGAAGGTCAAGTATTAGTTTGCAGCATTGATGGTCTGAAAGCATAGGAATATTTGCTTTAGTGTAGAATGTTTTCAGCTGGATAAGGACTATGCTGGTAGATTTCCATTTGAGTGGCTGTGTTTTTTGCCTTCACATATTTCTTTCTGGATGTGCCACATCACGCATCGAAGAACCTGCCGGCAAGTTGGGAGGTGGACTCCTGTCAATGTACCATCTCCTTCTGTAAGAGCATTGACAAGACCAAAAATGGCACTTGCTAATCTGGTCTTCTTAGCTTCCATTGTTTCTGAAAGACAATAAAGGATATTACTAGACTATAAGTGAAGTTTCATTTATGGTACACGTTTTATGTAAATCACCCCTTTAGGGTGCATCAAACGCCCTTAGGTTCTTGGATTTTAATGTCTATTCTCTCAAATGTTATGTAAATCACCCCTTAGCAACTCTATATTAAAAGAAACAATGTAAGTAGTCAACTGGTTGGTAAATAAAAAAAATAGATATTTTTACATAGCGCAGCCCCCGAAAATTGCCGCGAAAATATAAAAGTGACTGGTGGCCACCCAGGACCACCTCCGATTTAATTAATTTTTGGCATTTTTGGAACCTAAGGGTGTTTGATGCACCCTAATAGGTAGGTCTAATATGAACTACCATATGGACATATGAAAAAACCTAATTTTACCCGTTTTTTTTCAGGTTTTAGGTGGAAAAACCCGAAAAAACCCACCTGGGGTGGGCTTTTTCAAAAAAAGTGGGTTTCTTGCCAACCCTGCTGAAAAGCCTTCTGATAATTTTGTTTTACTGTGCGAAGTGCTATAGGGGTAGCATAATTTTAGGGTTTTTTGCCTCATATCTTGTACTCTGACATATAACAACATTTTTCCTGGTGTTTTAAATCCTAATGCAATGATGCAAAATTAAATGCTAATTGAAATATGATATATAAATGAAACAAAATGTTTGTTATTTATTGACAATAGCCATTTAGTAGCCTTATATAAAGATTTTAAATTATAGACATTTTGAAGGAGGTGTAGAAAAGGTTAAAATTTAAAAAAATGAAACAATGTTATAACCAGACTTTTTTCTAGTGATCTTCCTTCATTGTTCCTATAAATTTTTACTTCCATTGCCCTTTCATGTTAAAATTAGGCATTTTTTCCCTAGATTCTAAAAGATTTAGAATAAATTTTTGACAATTTTCATAGCCATATCATTCTTCTGATGCTTTTGTCATGAGACTGACAGCGTTCTCCAGTTTCTGACCATGACACAGGTATGGTGGAATCATCAGTGACTCGGCATATGCTTTGATAATGTCACTGTTGCTGAATTCATTTAGCAAAGGTGGTGGATATATGGTTTCTCTCTCCCAATCAACCAATTTGGTGTAATCTTCTGCCTTCAAGTTAAGTGTTTTAGGAAGTTCAAAGGTTCTCAGTTTGGGGGAAGACTTTCTGGCCTCAATTATTCGCTGGATTGCAATTTCTCTCACTTGTTGTCTTTGATCTGTTATCATTGCTAAAAGAATATTTTCCAGTGTGGCAAAATAGGAGTTACGTTTTGAGACTGGTTCCATAATGTTTTGGAACTTTTCTTCAACATTTCTTACCAGTTGTGTAAGGTACCAAAAATTTATGGCTCCATCAATCGCTTTTGGATGTGATTTAAATTGGAACCACCCAGGAGCATAGCACTGCGTTATAATCTTCACAATGTCTTTGAAGCCCTGTTCTGGTTTCAATGTTGATACATACAATCTTAGAACATGATTAGCCCGAGTGAGCCATCGCTCATGATGAATATGTCCGGAGATTTCAAACTCAGGTTTTTGGGAATGCTGCCTGATTGAACTGATAGTGGATGTCATACAAGTACTTCTGGTCTGTGCTGAGCTCTTTTACAACATCATAGGAATTTGTTTTATTCTTCCAGTTACTGGAGTGAAATTAACTTTTTAATTTTGTCAAATCCTTTTTTATTGCTTTGCCAGTATCACCTTTGAAACTGTCTGGTCCACTAGTCTGCCCATCACTTGCTTCAAATACATGCCTGAATGGCAATTCATTCATGTGGAGCTGGCATACTAACCATTGCAAAGATCTATTTAGCTGAATCTCAATCAATTTAATCACATCACCAATTTTTCCTGTATTTAATGCTGTTCCATCACATAGTAAGGCTTTCAAAGTGTCATTACTGTCTGTATCCAAAATCAAAGTCAAAATTTCTTCTGCTATGGATCGAGATGTCCCTTTATCTGGCATGAGATGGTCTACATATAAACCTCCAGGTTCTTTGACAATGGTGTAGTGCTCTTCTTTTGTTTTACCTCCCCATGTTAATGTATCATCCATTCTAGATATAAGTTCTCCAATTTTGCCTTAACAATATTTCTTTTATCAACTCACTCTCTTTCTCTCTCCACTTTTTTCCTATCAAGCATGTTAGATTCATTCAAAATTCCCGTGTCTTTTAAAGCTGCATTTATAATGGCAGCTGATGCGATAGCGATCTGCAGTAACAACCAGCTCATCATAATGGTATCTGTTTTGTACATGATTTGCTAACTCTAGTTCAGATTAAAAATCATTATTTTCTTCAGTACTTGCATCCACTTCCATATCATCTAAGATGTCTAAACTTCCAGAAATGTCTTTGAAAGAAGCCTCCATTTTCTCTTGAGCTCTTTATTGAGCTCATTGTTGCGCTTCTCATCTAACTTCACTTCTTCTTGATGCAGATGTTGTAGCTCAACCAATTGGTCCCAGTTGATTTCTGCATTCTTTTTGTCCTATGAAAGATTCTTTCTTGGACTGGAATTCTTTCGATACACCTGCACTGTGGCCTTTCTCTCTTTTTGTCATAGCAATCGCAACTGCATATGTCAAACATATCATCAGATGTTGACAACTTTGTGAAGAATTCCTCCTTTCTTCCATTTTGGGATATTTTATTTAATTTAGATGCTGACATCATCAGTCGGCATACTTTTATGAAGATACCTTCTGTACCAATGGTAGGAAATGAAAATTGGTTCCAGATGACTTCAATATCAGTAACGACAATCCTGTAACATTCGTTGGCACTAAATGAACCTTTACCCTCAGCATCTTTTATTTGCTGAACAAAAAAAGTGCCTCACTACATCAGCTTTTGAAGGTATTATGACAGGTGGAAATAGAGTTGGCTGGCCAAAAGCAAAATTAGCCATCTTGCTGTGTGTGGCCATTTTTTAAGAGACAAATACTTAAATCATAAATCTATATCTGAAAAGAAAAAAAACGCATGATTAGAAAGCTGATCGCACAATATATAGCATATAAGTAAGTCAAAGGAAAATGATAAGGGTTCCTCAAATGGGTAAAGGGGGTACTTTGTGCGACCCCTAGTGGGGTAGCACAGTGCTTATTTTTTTTGTGTAATGATAAGGATATTAAGTGGAAATCCATGCATTACGTGGCTTTTGGATAAATTATTTTTTTGTGTTTTGACCCACCCTACTATACAGGGGTGGAGCCAGACTATTGCAGGGGACTATACAGTCCAACTGTTCAATACATGATTCACCACAGCATGGGTATTCACAGAGTTTAGTGCATGTCAGTCCTGCCTTCATGCACTTGCATCTCCGTGACTTCCTCCACAACCATTTTTGCACCCATTTTGCATCTCTTCTCCACCCACTCCTAGTCACATGGTGATGGCAGTGTGGACAAGAGTCTGTCCCCAACAGTGTCCACCCTGGTAAGTTGCTCTCTTCATATACAGTTCAAGGGCTGCCCATGTTGGAAGTATTCTTTCAAATCAGAGATTTTTCCTTGCCAGATTGAACTAGGAGTATGTCCAGTGGCATACTAAGGTGGGTGCGAGGGGGGCCGTCCTCCCCTGATGACAGCCAGGAGGGGGGTGCCATCGGGAGAGTTGAAATACCAGTACAAGTTTTCAAACCAAATGAAAAATTTGCCAAAGTAAGAAAATTTTTTTTAAAATGTTCAAACTATTACAACAGCTTAATGTTAATTTCCACTATAAAATAAATTATTTTTATTGGCAATACAAAATTTACAAATGAAAAATTAAATATTTGATAAAAATTACATCGAAAGGTGAATGTTTGTTGATGTTTTAGTCATCAGTTTGTTGAGCATAGCCAGCTGGCTACAACTGACATTCCAAGTCTTCTTCACTTGACACTGTGACTCCACATACATGAGGTATGTTTCATTAAATAATTATGATAAAGCATAAAGTGCTGGTGTTTATAACAATATCATGGTACTTATACCAGTGTCCAGTAATTTTTAACAATGTGGTATCAGTGATATTTAAGTGTTTATAAATGCATCATTGTGATGTTATAATACCCGGTAAATGCATTGTGGAGAGGGCCATTCATTATGTAACTACAAAGTGTGAGGAAATGGACATTTCTATGGAGAGAAGAGGGAGAGTAAAGCTCCAAAAAAGGATGCCTGTCTCACATTGCCAGAGGAAGTAAAAAGGGCTATGTTTGAATGTCTTGATTGCTTTCATCAAGAATTGGAGATTCATTCTAAGGCAATGGGTCAAATTCTGTCAATCTTCGCCGTTATTCAGCCAAACACTTTGGTTGTTGCAACAGAAGAACAACTTCGGAAGTATATTCCAAATTTGACTCAGATTTTTGATGAATTCTCTGGTGAAGATATCAGTGTGGAAATTGGACAACTTTGGAGGCATTTGGAAGCTGCCAAAATCAGCGTTGAAGAGGCAAAGAAATGGACAGCATTCAGTTTCTGGAGTTTATTGTGAAATGGGATTTTTGTGAATCTTTGCCAAGCTTGTCACTGTGTTTGAGATTCTTTTTGACTGTCTGTGTCTCTATTGTTTCATGTGAAAAGTTTTTCCAAATTGAAATTGATAAAAAATTTCTTTCGCTCGACCATGAGTCAGACAAGATTGGCAAATCTGGCTTTACTTTCAATTGAACATGAATATGCGAAGAAGGTGAATTTTGATGAGGTCATTGATCAATTTGCAGAAATTAAGGCTCGAAAGCAAAGACTGTGAATCCTGTGTGTTGAGACTGGATTTCCTGTGTTTTTTGTATAAAATAAAATGCAGTACAGTAATACCTCGCTTTACGAACTCCTGATTTACAAATCCCCCAGGTTTACAAATTTTTTTTTCAATAATAATAATAATAATGTCAATAATAAAACAAGCATGGGAAAAAATCACTCAGAAGAACATGAAGGGTGTTTGGAAGAAACTCTGCTCTTAGTTTGTTGATGATTTTGAAGGTTTTCAAGAACGTACATCTGCAGATATTGTACAAAATGAAACAGAAGCAATCGTGAACATTGCTAATCAATTGAATCTTGAAGTTTCTGCAACTGATGTAGATGAGCTGCTTCAATCACACAGTGAGGAGTTCACAAATGAAGACCTCATTGAAATGGAAAAATATGAACATGAAGAAGAAAATGAAATGACTGAAACCCCTGTTCATTCATTCACTCTCAAAGGACTTGCCGAAGCATTTCAGCACATTGAAGAAGCCATCAAAATTTTTGAGTCACAAGATCCAAATTTCAAGCGAAGTGCAAATGTTTCTGCAAATTTTACAAATGCTTATGCTTGTTATCGAGAAATTTACAGAGAAAAGCAAAAGATGTCTTCAAAACAAACAACTCTTGACTCATTTCTTAAGAAAAAAAATCAACAACTACTTCCTACGAGTCTAAATGGTATGTTTTGATAAATCATTGTTTATGCATAAACTATTGTTTTATTGCATTTTATGTAAGAATATCATATATTTCTTATGTAAAATTTTGTTCTGGGAATGTAACCCCAGCTTATAACATTACGTCTATGGGAAATAATATGACGCTTTACGAATGATCGCTAGGAACCACTACTCTAACATTCTTAACAGTGTGAGTAGGGATAATCTTGAGATAGACTGCAGTGAAACTATTGTGGGAGGGTCAAGGGAAAATACTTTGATATCATTTTCTGAAGTAAAGAGGTTAATTAAAGAGTTAAAGACTGGTTCTGCGTCAGGGGTAGATGACTTATCGAATGAGCACTTAAAATATGCCAATGACGTAGTATGTCTGCATATATCATTGCTCCTATCAGCCATGCTTGCTTATAGCTATATCCCTGCAGAGTTCATGAGGGTATATATCTTGCCCTTGGTCAAAAATAAGTATGGAGACATTCTGTCCAGCAATAATTACAGGCCTATTGCTGTCGCTTCCTGATTCTCGAAACTACTAAAAAAACTCGTTACTCTGATTAAATGATTTCCTATGGACATCTCCTAATCAGTTTGGCTTTAAAAGGTCCCACTCAACTGACCTGTGTATCTATTACTTAAAGAAACAATATCTAAATACATTGACTGTATTCAATTATTTATAGCCATTTCCTTGATATAAGTAAGGCATATGATAGGGTGAACCACAATATTTTATTTGCAAAACTGGAAGACAGGAAGGTTCCCATGTACATATTAAATTTATTGAAATTTTGGTATTCCCACCAATCTTTCACTGTTAGGTGGAACAATGTACTATCCGAGTGTTTTGGCTCCTCTTGCTGAGTGAGACAAGGCTCCTTGCTCTCCCCTATGCTGTTTAATGTGTATATTGATGGATTAATTGCTTCACTTAATGAGGTAACAGTGGGATGTTGTATAGATAACACAAGGATAAATAACTTAGTTTATGCCAATAATATGGTGTTAATAAGTCCTCCTGTTAAAGGTCTGGATCGGCTACTAAACATCTGCGAAGTGTATTCGCCAGGGCTGTGGAGTCGGAGTCGTGTAGTTGGTCAATTTTGAGTGGAGTCGGAGTTGGAAGTGCATAGTTGGATGGAGTCGGAGTCGGTGCAAATCCTTCAACTATAACCATAGCAGCCTAGGCCTAGACCTAGCTCAATTTTATGAATAAAATAGATTTAACCTAATGTTTTAATATATAATATAATATAATATATAAATAATATATAAATACCGTATAGTTGCTTATAATTAATAAGGATTATAATTAATTAATTAACATAATTAATAATAAGGAAATTAAAAAATTTTGTACCAGCAACCCTAAATCTTTTTCAGATTTTTAGATTTCAATTTGATAAGTAATGATAACAGCGTAATGTCACATCAAAAGTATAAATCTGCTGTTTTTGAATATTTTTCACTCACTGCTGATGGAAAATATTACGTATGTCAGTGCCAAAAGGGCACTGATGATCAGGAAAAAATGTGATGCCAAAATTAGTGCCTTCTCAGGTGAAGGATCCAATGCTCCAACAAGAGCAGGAAATCTAAAATGCCACCTTCAACGGCATCATCCAAAGGATTACAAAATTGTGAATGAAAAGGATGATGAAAGAAAGAAGGAGGCTGATGACAATTCAAGCACAAGTTCTCGTCAAACTACTGTCACAAAATATTTTATGAGTGAAAAAGTCAGTGACTATGACAGCAGACAAATTTAAGGCATGCATAATTGAAATGGTTGTAAAGAATTCTCTCCCTCTAACATTTTTTTTCAACCATGGCCTTTGCTAATCTGAATGGGGAAATGGCAAATATACTTGGCTTTTCATTAGAACGTGGCAACATTCGTAATATGATAATGGAAGAATCGCAAAAGCAGAAGCATGCACTAAAAGAATGTCTTCGAGGACGAATCCTGTTCTTAAAGATGGATTCCTGTACTCGTCATAGAGTAAACTATTTTGCAATTAATATTCGCTTTATCGATGATAAAAAAGAAGTAGTCACGCAGACATTAGCAGTAAGAGATACTAAAGCACAGCATACCAGTGATTATCTTGAAAAACTACTAATGGATGTATTAAATGATTTTAACATCAGAAAGGACCAGGTATTGTCAATTGTAATGGACAATACTTCCAACATGGTGAAAACACTTGAAAAATTTAACAAAAAAGAAGTTGTGGAAGATTCCGAAGACAGTGATGATTATGTTGATGATTATTCTGAAGATAATGAACAAGTAATGGTGGTTGATGATCATGATAGTCACGATACATTAGATTCATTTGTGGATACTGCAGCAAGAATATCCAAAGTCCATCATATGCGCTGCAGTGTCCACACACTGCAGTTGGCAATACGCGATGGCTTGAAAGGATAACATGCAGCTAATCTCATTGGAAGAATACGAAAAGTTGATGTGGCAGCTAGAACACCAAAACTAGACTCTATTTTGAAGTGAGGAGCTGGCAAAGGAGCAATTTTGGACCAAGTGACTCGGTGGGGCAGCACATACATGATGATTCAACGGATTCTTGAAATAAAACCTTTCCTTAACGACATGGCCTCCCTGGATGTCATCATGACTGAGGCTCAGTGGGATCAGGTAAAACAACTCGAGGGCTTACTTCGCCATCCTTATAACGTGACAAAAAAATTGCAATCAGATGATTTGACTCCTGGCTTATTCTATAAGGAGTGGAAGACGCTTATTTTCCATCTTTCTCAAACTGGTGGCATACTAGCCGATGATATAAGGAATTCGATGATACAGAGAGAAAAGCTTCTGCTAGACAATGATATTCTTTTGGCTGCTATATATGTTGATGCCATGTACAGAGTGACATTAACAGAAGCGCAGCAAATCAGAGCCAAAGCTGCCTTATGTGATGTAACCATACATATTGAAGGTCTACGAGATCATGGTCATGATGAATCTGAGGCAGTAGTTGGGCCACTTCATGGCAGTCATACGATTTCGTCGTCGTCATCAAATTCAGGCTCTGATGAAGAATTAGATTTTGAAAAACATCTGGACAGACAAGAATGATCAAAGCGAAGGCGATTGGAATTGGAACAGGAGGAACACCCCCAGAGTGCATTGGATAAATTCAAAATCAATTTCTATAAATCATTGGAGGAGGTGGAAAAGATTGATCGTTCATCAAAGTTGACTGTGAAAGAAGCAATTGCTAAATACCCCAAAATTGTCCAAGATGCTTCTATGACTGTTACGGTAGGCCTGTTCCAAAATCAACTTTTTCTTATTTTCATAGGTTTCTGTACATTTTCCCATGCTTTTTGACCTGAAAAAGCTGAAAATCACAACTATTTTGACCTAGGATGTTGGGAAGCATTGCCGCATGGAGCTTTAAATTTTCTGCCTTGAAATCAGCCAAAGTGCCAATTTCAGGGTCCCTTGAATTATGTTTTGCACTTTAACTTTTGATCTAAACAAGATAGAGCAACAAATTAGGTATCAAATGAAAGAGCATAAAATTAATAAATAATAATAATAATAATAATAAATAAATAATAATTAATAATAATCTATCATTTTTCAGGAAACAACAGAAACTCAATCAGAATCTAGAAAACCATCTACAAGTTACAACTTCACAATGGCATTAAGCAAGGAGCTGAGGGAGCTCCGTGGGCGCACAGTTGATATCTCAGAACCTCCACGTACTGTCCACAGGCAGGTGTCAACTGGGCCATCTACCAGATCTCTCACTGAAACTTTCCTGGTTGGATACCCTTCAGCTTTTATCAGTGGTTCCCAGCTTCCCACCAACAGACAGGCGTTCCAGTATTTCCTTAATCTTCAGAATTTACTGGAAAATGTAGGGAGGCCCATGGTTCAAGACCTTGCATATGAAACAGTTGAATCTATCATCCCATTCTGGCAGATGGCTAGGATCAGACAATGACCAAGTACAACGCAATGAAGCTCTTCATGAAACTACATGAGAAACATTGTGCTCTGGTGAAAAGCAAAGGAAGAGCAAGTAACCCTGGAGGAAAAAAGGAGCATTTGTGCTGGAATTAGACAGCCTGTTAGATATAGGAGCTCCAGATGCAATCCAGGAAATACAGAACACAGACTGTTATCCAGAGAGAAGAAAGATGAGGATATCAGGTTCTACGAAGACCAAAAGACTGAGAGGAAAGGTCATATGTCTGGTCATGACAAGATTTTTGAGACAAGATCCCTGCAGCAAGCAGCGAGGAATGAAAGACTGCAGCATAGACAAGACAAGGTAAAACTAATTACTTTGAACGTCAAAAAGTTTTAAGTTTTACTCCATTGTGATATTTAGCATGTACTTAACAATTACTGTCTTAACATGTTGTACTATTTTACAGCTGCAGCAGAACAAGAGGCAGTTGTTCATGTGGATGACATTACCTGGGGTGACTCAACTGACAACGACGCTAACACAGAGGACATGGATTACCATCAGCCTCGTCCTGGATGTTCTCACCATCAAGACACTGTGACTAGTGTGACTGATGTTTCCAAGGAAGGTCATGGAATGTGATGTCATCTGCAATACAGCTGATCGTCTTGGTTTATCAGACAATCAAGTTACTGCCATGGTTTCTGCCACCTTGAAAGCTGGAGGGGCTGATCTGGATAACTTCGTCATCTCAACCTCAACAACACGTCGCAACAGAATGCTGTCCAGGTATAATATCAGCCAGAGTCACATGTCCAAGTTTTGTGAAAACCCCCCACAGTACGCTGCCTTACACTGGGATGGAAAGTTGCTCAAAGATGTCTTGGGAAGTGAACCTGGAAGTACCTCAGAGACTTTAGCTGGGCTAGTGTCTGGTCCACCTTCATACACTGAAGGAAAGTTATTGGGAGTACCTGTCATCGACAATTCTTCTGGCACAGCTCAGGCTGAGGCTTCAATGGATTTACTGGAGACATGGGAACTTACGGATAATGTTACTGCCCTTGTTTTTGACACTACATCCAGTAACAGTGGAGTTCACAGAGGAGCTGCCAAACTGCTAGAGAAAATGCTGAACAAAAAGGTGTTTTATCTGGCCTGTCGACATCACATCCTGGAAATCCTAGTAGGAGCAGTTTGGGAAGGTGAAGGGGCCAGATAATCCCTGGTTTGAGCATCTGAAGGATGTTTGGACGGACTTGTCCAAGGAAAACCCAAAGATGCTGGCTATCAACAGCAAATGGCTGAAGGAAAAGAAGAACAGTGAAGAAATACTCCAAGACATTCTAACAGCAGAAAGGCTTCCAAGAGCTGACTACAGGGAAATGGCTGAACTGACAGTCATTGTTCTTGGAGGAACGCCGCCTCGAGGTATTCACTGGAGTCGACCAGGTGCCATTCATCAAGCCAGATGGATGGCCAGAAACCTGTACTCCATGAAAATGCTGATGTTTGCAGATCAACTTGAGTACGATGAAGACTGTATCAAAGCTGGAAAGACTCAACACCTTCCTTGCGATGCTCCTGTGAATGATCTAAGTCTAATCCAGGACATGTTGAAGTACAAGAAAACTGACCCAGAGCTTGCTGATGCAGTACTTAATAAGATGGAAAACCACAAATGGTACCTGATGCAGGAAGTCGTGCCATTTGCCCTGTTCAGCAGTAGATTGAGTGACACATTGAAGCACAACATTGCTGCCCAGTTACATGCCACTGAGAAGCCAGACAGCTTCAGAACAGGAAAGCCTCTATTCCAGAGAGTCACAGCTAAGACCACCCTGGTTGATCTCATTGGCCCAGAATCACATTTCCTGCTGGACACACTGAACATTGGATCTGAGTGGCTTCTGGAACCTGTCACGTCTTGGCCACAGAATGAGGACTACAGAAAAGCGTTGGACTATGTTAAGAACCTGAAAGCGGTGAATGACATTGCTGAATGTGGTGTCAAGATGATGAGCGACTTTGCAAATGTCATAACAACAGATGCCAAGCAAAGGGACTATCTACTTCAAGCTGTGGAGTTCAACAGACGCCGCTTTGACAGCTTCAAGAAACAAACTCTCAACAACTGACTGTGTAAATGTCATTATGAAATTAATCATCATGTAATGCTTTCACTTCTTGATCGATTAGACTTGACAAAATGTTAATCTCAAATTTGTGTCATGAATAAGGCGCCTTGTCTGCCTTGAGTGTGAGAAAACAAATTTTGTGATATTTCTGAAATCTTTGTATGTACCAATGTGCCATTTCTTGTTCCAAGACTATCATAATTGTATAAGTTAGAAAGAGGATTAAAAACACTTTAATTTGGTGCCTATTTTGTTGCTCTATCTTGTTTAGATAAAAGTTATAGTGCAAAACATGATTCAAGGGACCCTGGAACTGGTGCTTTTGGCCGATTTCAAGGCAGAAAACTTAAAGCTCCATGTGGCAATGCTTCCCAACAACCTAGGTCAAAATGGTTGTGATTTTCGGCCTTTTCAGGTCAAAAAGCATGGGAAAAAGTATAGAAACCTATGAAAATAAGAAAAAGTTGATTTTTGAACAGGGCTACTGTTACGGCCTTGCCACCTACTCAAATTAGTGTAGAACGCTTATTTTCAGCCCTTAAAATCATCCACTCTGACTTAAGAGCATCACTGAAAGAAGATTTAATGGAAGCGATCCTTTTTTTTAAGAACAAATTCAGTTTAGGTTAGTACATTTTGTTACGGTTGTTTATAATAATACAAAAACATCTTATTAATTTGCTAAACCAATAATAATCTTATTTTGTTTAAGCTTCAATCAGTTTGTATTTTGGGATTTATTGTAATTTTTGAATAAAGAGAAAAAAAGCCATTAAGGCATAGTTACAGCCACTAAGTAACCTGATGAGTCATGTGGTGGTGATGAAATGCCTTGTTTATGAATCTCCATTGGCCTAATAAAGCTAATCGTAATCAATTTGGCCTTAACATTCCGTCGGAGTCGTAATTATACAAGTCAGATTTCTGGAGTCGGAGTTGGAATGTTAAAATTTTTGGAGTCAGAGTTGGAGTTGGCAAATTTTATCACCGACTCCACAGCCCTGGTATTTGCAGAAACATATTCTTTTTAATGTTACAAAAACTAAGGTTATACAATTTCATCCTAAAAGCTGTAATCAGCCAGCTGATATAAGGTTTAAAATGAATGGTGAAGTAATTGAGGAAATACAAGAGTTTAAGTATTTGGGTCAAACTATTACCAGCTCCTTGAGTGATGACTCGGATATAAGAAAACAATCTCGAAGCCTGTGTGCTAAAGCGAATATGACCATAAGGAACTTTCGATTCTGTACAAGTGAAGCTAAAGAGAGAGACTTTTGTACTTTCTGCAGTAATATATACAGATAGCAACTGTGGGTGAATTATAAAAAAGGTTCTGGCAGAACCTTAAATTTGCTGTACAACATGTCTTTTAGACTCTCTCCCCCCCCCCCCCCCCCCCCCCCCCCCCGAGATGCTCAGCTTCGCAAATGTTTGCTACCCACAATGTCCCAAGCTTCTCGGAGGTAACAAGATGTGCTCAACACAGTCTAATGCAAAGAATTAAAAAATCAACCAACCCGACCATCCAAGCTATCCATGAATCCTGCTATTTATCCTCTAAGCTATGGACTTCTTGGTATGAAAACGTCTGTCTGTAGTTCCACTTAACTTCGACAGTGCAGTATTATTTCTAATCAACTGTATACAGGTAGCCCTCGATTTATGCTGGGTTAGGTATTTGGGGGCACAGGCGCAAATGGAATCAGTGCAAATGGAACCCTTTATATAATGGAGTCAATAGGAAATCACAGGGTTAGGTTCCGGGCACCAAAAATTTTATCTAACATTTTCAATACTGGAGTATTTAAAGCTCAGAAATAAACTTTTTTAATTAGTGTTTTATTTTTAACCTACATAAATATAATAAATTAATACATAAAACAATTAAATTTTGTACACTTACCTTCACATGTTTGGAGCCCACACGTGGTCTTATAAGCGCCACTGTCAGGCCCCTGCATTGATGTTTTTTGACAATGGTGTAATGCAGAAGTTTTAGTTGGCTTTTGAAGGTTCTGGTTGAGGATCTTCTGTTGAAGGACCTGGTTGAGAAGGTTGCCTTTTTTTGAAGAAAGAATCAAGTGTTGATTGCCTGGATTTCTTCCTCCTTTCTTTAACAATTTCAAAATAAGGGCTCAGGCTTGATATGACACGCCTTTTAACTGTGGCACTCCTCTCCCAGTCATGATCAATGTCACAGAGCTCATTAGTGAAAGACTCTACACTTGCAAGAATCCATTGTAGATCACTAGTCTTCATAATTTTTAGAGGAGGGTTGTCTTCTTTCTCTTCCTCCTGCTGTTGGCTAAGTTCTGCAGCTAACTCTTTAAGGTCTTCATTTGAAAGAGTCTCTGCATGACTTTCCAAGAGCTCAGTTACATCTTCAACTGTAACTTCTAACCCTGCCTCTTGTGCCAGCCTGCTGATGTCTTCTACAACATTCTGTTGTGGCTCGAATCCTCTGAAGTCATGCATGAAATCTGGGAGAAGTTTATGCCACACTCCATTTAGACAATTGACAGTCACTTCTTGCCAGGCTGTGTTAATGTGATTGATGCCCTTTAAGACATCAAACGACCGCCAGTATTCTTTGATGGTAATGTTGGACATGTCTAAAGCTTTTACCATTTCTCTAAATGTTTGCCGTAGGTAATAATCTTTAAAGGTGGCTATTACTCCCTGGTCCATGGGTTGCAAAACTGATGTCGTATTAGGGGGCATGTAGACAACATTAACTTTAAATACAGTACAGTACTAGCTGTACAGCACTTATACAGTATATATATATATATATATATACATACAGAGGTGGGCAGGACTGAGTTCCAAAAGGACTGAACTCCAGGAATTCGGTCCTTTTTAAGGACCGTGAGCGGGAAAGTTGGTCCTTTTCTCAATGAGGACCGAAATGAGGAGCGATGGTCCATTTTTAAGCAATTCCGGACGGTTTGGTCCGCACGGTCTTTTTTAGTGATTTTAGTGTGTTTAGTGTTTATTTGAAGTTCTAAAGAAGATGGATTACGTTAATAAAATTAAAGATTTCCGGTGTCTTTAATTTCATTTTTCATTTTAATCAAATTTTTCACTTATATTATATGTAAGGACCGAGGACCGAGTCGTTCCTAGGTCCTATCTTCAGAAAGGACCGGGACCGTCGGTCCAGTTTGAGGCAAGGACCGGGACCGTCGGTCCTTTTTGAGGCCCGGGTGCCCACCTTTGTATATATATATATATATATATATATATTGTATATACAGTTTATATATACAGTAGTTACATATTTTTACCATTTTTGACAATTTTAAATTTTTTATTTATAAAAAAATTGCAAAAATAAATATTCATGGCCTTGTGGATAGTGACTGGCGCAAATCAGACCAGCACAAAATGAGGGCTACCTGTATATTTTTATCCTTAGTATATGAACTGTCATTGTATTAATAATAATTGTCATATGGACTATATAGTCTGCCAATAAACCTTTTCATTTTCAAAGGCTGGGTATTACTGTATTACCTGTTCACTGAATTTTTAATGTCCTGCATTTTTCTCACTTCCAATTTGGTTATGACAGTATTGTACTGTTTAAAAATCTACTTGCAAATATAATATATTTTTCTGTGTGTTTAAATTTTAAAATTATTTATGGGGGTGGTGCCAAAGGAAGGATCCGCCCCGGGTGCCAAATACTTTAGGTACGCCCCTGAGTATGTCATGAAGTTCTTGTGCCACCCAAACAGTAAGGACCACCACATTTGTGTCTACAGTGTGGATGAGTATTCTGCAATGCCCATATTTCATGGCAGCTGCTGGATGGAGCATCATGCATGTGTCAACATCATGATTGCATGGGGTTAGATTCAAGGAAAGATTCAATATTATGTTGTACACCAACGCAAGTACATGCTCCAAGCTCAGTCTGGCAAGGAAAAAGCTCTTTGCACATGATTGCAAGTACATGCCAAATAGTGTAAAATCAAGTGGCCCATATCTGAATATGCTCACTATAAGCTCCTTTGCAAATATGCCAAGTTTCATGTTTCTATCTCAGAATACACAATCAGTTTGCTATGCTGCTGCACTAAGCTTGGTTGAGAGATGCTGAAAATATTTTTTAATTGAGCATCAGTGCCAAATTAAAACAGACAATTCTGAATTATATACAGATTTGGCTCCAAGGCAATCAACTCCTTACACTTTTTTATTCTGATCTGAATTGTATCACTCCAGATTTACCTGCAAACATATTTTTTTGCCTGATAGTGAGAGTACACAAAAATCACCTGTGTAAATACAGTATGTAGTATTCACGTGTGTACTGTATACATGTGCAGTAGTATAATTTATGTACTGTACTAATAACCCAATGTACCTCCTTGAAACCATTGCTAGCCATTATTTAAACCTCCCCTGGATGATGCCCTTAAATTATGGTAGTATACGTTTTGTTTGCTTTCTATTTATAGGTATTTTGAAAATATATTGCTCATGATTTGGAATTTGCCATAATTTGGGAAGGCTAGAGCCCCTATTGTGCTGAATTATAGAGGTTTTACTGTATGAGACTAATTATGTAAGCCTATATTTATTAAGTAGGTCTTATAGACTTGAAAAAATTGTAGGTCTGTGCAGAGGTGTGTTAAGCTAGTGTGGGACCCTTCACTTAAACTCAAATGAAATACAGGGTGGCCCAAAAGTCTGTTGCCCTGAAAAAAAAATTAGAATTCATTAGAGCAATATACTTTTTGGCCACCCTGTACATGACAGTTTAACTATGTATATACAAGTTATAGAGGAGCTGGTCATGGATAGGGGTGTGCTGGATAGTATTTTTTACTATCAGGCCGGATACTGGATAGCCGGATAATCAAAAAAATATCCGGCTGGATATCCAGCCAGATACCAGATATCATTCAAATAATTCATAATTTTTTATATATTATTATTTAGCTATTACTTGACTAATTGACTATACTATCAAATTTTAATCACTATTTGATGTAAATTATAGCTATCTTTCAATAACTTTACTAATTACCTATATTTTATCCTTTTCAGGATTGTTTCATTGCCTAAATCATATAGCTATATAGCTAGTTAGTATTAGTTACAGGCTTACAGCAATATTTTAACATTATTTGCCCCCTAAAATGGCTAGTTTTATTTGGAAAATATTTACAATACATGAGACTAATCCAACGATAGCTATTTGCTCCCTATGTTCCAAACAGATTAAAAGGGGATCAGAGAAATTGGGTGCTAGGTGCTATAGCACAAAACCTTTGCATAATCATGCAAAGATGCTGCATTCAAAAGAATATAAAGAAGTGTCTCAACTTAACAAATCATCTGAAAATCAAAATCAACCTATAGTGACCACCTCAATGGCTCTGAAGGAGAAAAAATTAGTTGCTATGGAAAAGCAACTCACGTTAGAAGAAAGTTTTTCCTTTAAGAAAATAGGGGATATATAAATGACTCAAAAGCTCAAGCTTTACATAAAAAGATAGGATTAATGATGGCATTGGACAACCATCCTTTTAGTTTAGTTGAACAAGATGGCTTTATAGGACTGATGGCCCACGTACAGCCAAGGTATTTGCTACCAAATCGAACATATTTTTCAGAAAAAGTCATACCCAAAATCTATGAAGAACTCAAAGAAATTGTTATGAATAAATTGAAAGAAGGGAAATACATTGGCTTCACTTCCGATATTTGGACCTGCTCTTCTTCAAATGAATCATTCATTTCCTTGTCAGGTCATTGGATCATGAATGACTACACTCATTATAATGCAGTATTGCATTCAGCTCATTTTTCAGGATCGCATACAGGAATTAATATAGCGGACAAATTGCAATCTATGTGGCAATCATGGAATATTGACAGATCAAGGCGTAATATATTGGTCAGAGATGGAGCTTCTAACATAGCTTTGGGATGTGACCTTGTGGAAATACCTTCTGTTCACTGTTCAATTCATTTGCTACAGCTAGTGGTGAATGATGCATTAATGGCTCAATGAATGGGTTTGATAACGTAGATAGAGATAGCTTTTTCGAAATATCTCAATATAATAGGACTAGAAATAACGGGTGTAAGTTGACAAGTAGAAGGTTCGAGACAGCCATTGCGAAAAACTTTTTTACGCATAGAATAGTAAATAGCTGGAATAGTTTGCTGGTAGAAGTAATTAGTAGCACGTCTATAAACATGTTTAAGAATCGATTGGACGCGCATGTTGATAGAAAGGGTATAGTTTAAGGTAGTAAAATTAAGGCTTTGTGGGGATAGATCCCACAGCTCAACACAAGTGTTGTGGGATATAGGGAGGCAGCGTCTTGGGTTAGGGGATACTCTGCCCTTACACACCCCATTTAAAGAGATTCCTCTGCCGAGCGGTGCCCCCCATAGTACTGTGAGGTATTGAAAAACTCATGATCTTCACTTGCCCCACAAACACCTTTAAATGGGAGACCCATAATGGGTACACACACATTTCTACATTACTGTACAGTCTTTACAGCCACACCTACACTTTTCCTCGTAAGTGTATATATTGTAATGTATATGGTTGTAAATTTGACTTGGTCCGCAATCGATATGAACCGTGACTTGATGGATACCGTAATGAAATTGACTGGATTCTTTGGATCTGATATATTTGCATGTCCGTTATATAATAGATATAGAGTGTAACATATTTGTGGATAGTAGTCTATTATGACTTGATCCTCTGGATCGAGAGATTCTATCTTTAGTTTTAAATCGATAATTAATTATTTTTAAATTGATAATGTATATGGTTGTAAATTTTGACTTGGTCCGCAATCGATATGGACCGTGACTTGATGGATACCGTAATGAAATTGACTGGATTCTTTGGATCTGATATATTTGCATGTCCGTTATAAATAGATATAGAATGTAACATATTTGTGGATAGTAGTCTATTATGACTTGCTCCTCTGGACCGAGAGATTCTATCTTTAGTTTTAAACCGATAATTAATTATTTTTAAATTGATAATTATTTAGTTTCGTAAAAATTGGTCGTTGCCAATTTACCCGCAGTTTTTAAATAAGTTTCTTATGTTCTTGTGGTTCGGAACCCACGTAAAATTGTAGGTCCCCTCCGCCCACCACGGAGGACATACACAATACACGATTACGAACACAGTTAGGTAGACAGCCATGAGTGGATCCTAGGGTCTTTGTTGGTCTGAAACATTATAACATTATAAAAGATCTTTTGGCAAAGTGTCGACGTTTAGTGACACATTTTAACCACTCCCCACTGGCTACTTCTGAATTTAAAGCTCTCCAAACACAACAGGGTCATGTTCCTCTTCTATTGGTACAAGATGTTTTAATGCGCTGGAACTCATCTTATTTGATGCTAGAACGTATGGTTAAGTTGAAAAAATCAGTTCAAATATACCTTGCTGATCATAGTGAATTACTTATTTCATCTAATGAGTGGCACTTGATTGAAAATCTTTTAAAGCTTTTACAGCCATTTTTTAAACTCACCCAAGAAATGAGTACAGAATATAGTTTACTCTCTACTGTTATCCCAAACATGTGCGCGCTTGAAAGGTTTCTTTCAAAAATTGGCCAGGATGATCAAGGAGTCCAAACTACAAAAGATGAACTGTTGAAGTCATTGCAGTCACGATTTTTTGCCAATGAAAGCAATGAAAAAAGAAAGTCTAAATGTCTTAACAAATCGGAAGTATGCTCTAGCAACTGTCATTGATCCATGATTTAAATTTTTGTTTTTCAAAGATCAACAAAAGGAAAATATTAAGACATGGTTAATTGAAGAAATAAATGAAATAAACAACCTAGAGAAAATTAGAGAAATATTTTGAAGAACAGGCTCACAGCAACGACGATTCTAATTCTTCTTCCTCCTCAACAGGAAGAAGGCAAAGTTTGATGATGATCCACTCTCTGCTTGTTTCAGGGAACTAACACAAGAAAATTCAGAAAAGATACCTGGTGAGAAAAAGTTTAAAAAAAGCCGCAAGATGGCTCCATTTGCAGAAATAGCAGAGGAAATTGAGCAATATGCAAAAAAACCCATATCAGACAGACGACTATCTCCACTTGAAATTTGGAAAAATGAAGAATCCTTTTCATCTCAAGAAAATTGCTCTGAAATGGCTAGTGACACCAGCATCTTCAGTTTTCTCAGAAAGAATGTTTTCCGAATACAGAAATATTTTTGAAGAAAAAAGAAGTACTTTGCTACCAAAGCGAGGGGAGATGCTTCTTTTTATCCATCACAATGGACGAAAATTTGATTTAAACTTGTGAATCTAGTGTCTTGAACATAGTATTAATTTTTATTGTTTAATGCGAGTTTTTACTTTTTAAAGTTTTGCTATTTTAATAATTTCACTTACCTTACTGGTATATTTCATTAGGCTGTGTTTTATTTTTATATCTCAAATCTTAATAAAAGGTTTCGCTAATTCATATTTTTTCATATTGTAATTTGCAATATATAAAAAAATAAAAAATAAAAATTAAAAAGTAAGGGAAGCTGGGATCTTAGCTATGCGTCACACTTTTAGCTGGACCAAACATTTTGCCTTTTTAGCAGTGTTAATATAGTTACATACTAGTAGTGGTACATGCTTATTTATCAATTATTTTAATTTTAGATTTTTGTACAACTATATTCAACTTTTGCTAGCTAAAGGCTATGCAAGCTAAGATTGGAAAGGGGCGGGCCCAGATGGTATTCCCATTACAAAAAAGACTACCATAAATATCCGGCTATCCGGCCGGATACAGGATACCGGATAATAGCTGTTATCCGGCCGGATAGTGGTATCTGGCACATCCCTAGTCATGGAGTGGATAGCATGCTGGGTTTACATCCAGTAATGGTCATGTGAAATATTTTATGATATGAATTTATTTCAAAATATCTTGCCTCAAAAAAATGGCTTAATGGAAAGTATCCTAAAAATTGAAGCACTTTTTGTAGTAATAACAGACATCCTCGTACAAAAACAAACAAACACAACCTTTTTTAACCAAAATATCTTCCCAAGACTCTTATTTAGAAATAATCATGAATTTTTCAATAACATAATTGAAAAAGCAATTGCGAGTGGGGGGCCCCTAGGAGTCCGGGGCCCACGGCACATGCCAAGTGCCCTGGCCTTAACATGCCCCTGGGCCTGTGAAGGTATCATGATATTTACATCACTCGTATGCATACTTCTGTACATAATTTTAATGTAATATAACTCTCTCTTATTTCATTACAGACATGCTTGAGAAGGTACCATATGTGGTTGGTGCTATTGCTGCAAGTGTCTTGGCAGGAGGGTATTATGGTTGGCCAGAGTGGGATTTTGGTGTCATTCTTCCAATGTCATTAGTGGCAGGAGGAATATCAGCAGTGGTATTTGGAGCAACAGTTACACTTGCCATTCATATCAGACTTTCTCCTCCGCATAAAGTGAATATCAACATACCCAAAGAAATAACAGCTCTCCAGACTTTAGTTTCAGTAAGTGGGTGGAACTAGTATACCTTTGAGCAGGGCATTCCTTAACTATAAAATAGAACTTCTAGTTAGTGTATGAGCTATGATACTGTTAAAAATTAATGTATGGTACTCTATTAGGATGGCTCTTAATATCCATTTTCTCTTAAATTATAGCCTTTGCAGCCCCAGCTTATTTAGCATGTCTCAATCTTGATACGTAGTTTGTTTAAACAATTAAAGAAGTCACATTAATAGTAAGCTTTACGCAACACTAATTTCTTATTAAAATTGATATTCCTTTCATTCTAGACCATTGATTGCTCATCTTCAGCTGGTATTCAAACAAGACAAGTAGTTGCTATTTCAAGGAAAATAGATGCTGCTATCAATGAAATTATTGACTGTTTTATTGATAGTAAAATAACCCCATGGTACTCAAAATTAGTTCATGATCTATCTCCCAGCATCAGTACACTCAGGTAGGGATGGATTTAATCACCATTACATTCAAGAATTAAAAGTTAGGCTTATCTAGAGCTTGGCACTTTTTATTTAAAATTAAATTCTTTAGCATGTTTGTTTGGCTAAGTTGTAGATCATTCTTGTTCTTCATTTTAATTTTCTAAATTATATAGGTCTTCTCCCAGTTCCATCATTGTCACTAGTGTGCTGGCATAGAAATTTTATTAAGCTTTAAATGATTCCCTCTTAATGTAAAAATTTTCACTTTAAAACCATTTAAGACCATAGGTTACTGGTATGGGCTAAATCCTAATCCATTATATTATAAAAAATACAGTATAAAAAATCTCATTTCCCAAAGACTTTTGGGAGAGAATGCAGAAACAACCTGGATGTAAAGTACAGAAGGTAGTTAAAAGGAGAAAAAGCAGGAAGTAAAGCATTTGCATCCATCCACACAGGTGTCCTGGTGAACCAGCACCCCTTCACATGGCAAAATTCCATACCTGCAGTGCTTCATACACTATGCATGGTGGTGCTTCCAGGCTTTGTCAAAAATAGAGTCCTGAACTTGCATATCTCTAACAAATTTCCTCCACTCCATCCTTCTTGCAGCCACTTCTTGTGTATCACCCAGATCAAGTCCACACTTTCTCCTGCAATCATTCACCATGTCCATCCATCTTCTTATCCTTCCTCTCCTCCTCCTACCTTTACAAATACTGTTTTACACTCTTTTCACAACTGTCCTCTTCCATTTTTTTCAACATGACCAAATCACCTTAGCACACATTCCTGTTTTCACTTCTACTAACTTCTGTATGCCATATCTTTCCAGAACCACTCCTCCGTCTACCTTTACAAATACTGTTGTACACTTTTCACAACTGTCCTCTTCCATTTTTTCAACATGACCAAATCACCTTAACACACTTTCCTGTTTTCACTTCCACTAACTTCTGTACATCATATCTTTCCAGAACCACACAATAATTTACTATATCAATCCGATGCACTCCACACATACATATTGGATTGTCCATTTCAATGCCCTTTGCTCTTGACTTCTCCCTTTCTTGCCATGTCAATGTTTCACAAACCTATACAGAAATGTTGATACCTACATGCCTTCATGTAAATATCTTGCAGCATCTCTATCCAGTCCCCACTTTCTCACAACTGCTACTTTTCTTCCTTGATTCACTCTACTATTAACTTCATCCACACTCGTGGATATGTATTCCAGATGCTTATAAGAAGACTACCACTTGTAGTATTTCACCATTCACCATCACATGACAGTCCGAAATTTCGTCCCTCTCCACATTCAATAACTTGTTCTTACCCATATTCACTCTTAACAATTTTCTCTCACTCACAAAACTCTTAACCTCTTGCATATCACTCACTCTGGGCAACATAGCACAGCATCATCCGTAAACAAAAAGCCTCGCATATTCCTATCACGCACCAGATTCAACCCTTTTTTGTTTTAGGCAGGAAGGAGGGGACAAGGGCGAATGCCCGCAAGAAAACGCCCCTCCCGTAGAGGAAGAAGAGAGCCAAAATCAAGGTCCAAGGTTTCGAGATGCCTGGACATACTGCGTTTGAGAGATTGGAGGTCATACAGAGGGGGGAAAGATGGATTGAGGAAGATGGTTTCAGAGTTGACCAGTTGAGTAGATGAAAGATTGAAAATACCAATTAATCCTTGCGCTAATCCTAAAAGGAATGAGAATGTGTCGAAAGTCTGGTACTGCATGCTCTTCTTAAAGGAGGAGGCATACAGTTAGAGAGTTCAGAAGAGCAATGTCCGTTATAATAGCGATAGTAAAGAGAGAGTGAGGCAACATGCCGCGAAGAGGGGGGGGGGGGGGTTGATGAGAGGAATAGGCAGGGAATTGATGAGACGAAAAATCTTTGATTCCACCTGGGAAAGTAGAGCCGTGTGGGTTGAGCCACCCCTACACATGAGAAGTGTACTCCATACAGGGCCGGACAAACCCCTGTATAAAGACAGCAACTGAGTGGGGGTGAAGAAACTGCGGAACCGGTACAGCACACCTAACCTCTAAGAAGCTGTTTTAGAAAGAGTATGTGAGCTTAACAGGAAAGATCACAAGAAAAGGAAACGACAAGGATGTTAAGAAGAGGAGGAGGATTGAGTTGTGTATGTGGAAGATTGTGACGAGTAGTCAGATAAAGGAACCGAGTTTTTGAGGCAGTGAAAGCCGCAAGGTTTTCCCTGCCCCAATCAGAGATAGTAGAAAGATCAGAGGTCAGGTGTATCATAGCCGTCCCACGCGAAGCATTGAATGTCTTTTGAGAGGGACGCTTTGTGAACCGGGTGGAGAAGTGGAGTGGAATCATCGGTAGAGGAGTTGATAGGACAGGAAGTGCGACTTGAAAGATCATTGACAAATAAAAGGAAAAGAGTGGGTGACAGGACAGAACCCTGAGGAATACCACTGTTAATAGTTTTAGGAGAAGAACCATGACCAATTTAGGGTGACAATAAAAATCGAAAGTTGGAGTTTTTTATTGGCCATTTGTTCGATGCTGTTACTACATGAGAAAACAATGTACTGTAAATATTAGGTCATTCAGATAATATTTAAGGGTGTCTCAAGTGAGGTAAATAATTCTCCTTATAACAAAAATTAATTATTCATTACCTAGTAAAAATAAATATTTTTTTTAATTAATATAAATAAACGTTAGTTTTAGTTCATAAGGTTTAAGTGCAGGCGTACTCCAATCGTAATAAGTAAATAATATATTTACTAAATATATTCCAGGGTGTCTTTCATTCAATTGTAGACCACCCATTAATTCTTGCTTTTCCTCAAGCCATACCCCTTTTTCAATGTACCAGGCTGAGACTTCCTATGATCCTCAACAACCTGCAAGAGATGTTGGCGCTGTTCTTCATTCTTCGTAATCTTTGTATTGAAGGCCTGGATCAAGGCAATTCCCCTCTCTGCCATGTCATTGACGACTTTTAGTCCTTCAACTATAGTCAAACCAGTCTTGAAATCTTCGTCGTCCGGCCAGGTCTCTGGTTCCTTGGACAAGAAACCATCATTAATTTTTAGAAGTTCAGAAAGAAGCTTTGATCCTTTCGAGGCAAATTCCGAGAGCTGCTTTGTTGAAATGGAAGAAACAGCAGGTATTGGGGCTTGCTTTGGAGGATCTTCAGCAGCTTCTTTTTCGAGGATTGATCGAGCGATATTCTTTTCGTCGTTGCATTGATACCTTTATCAAAGAGTGCGAGACCAATCAAGTACTCGCTGAGGTACCATAAGTGACGACCGAGGACACTAAGGCAGGATGCTGAGATCTTTTCATCGTGGTACTTTGCTAGGTCTTGAAGAAGCTTCAAATCATTCGCGGGAGCAGATGAAGGACTGCTGGCCGTGAACCACGCACTGACATATAACTCCAGGGCAAAAAATACAAATCGTTTTAAGCCAGACATTTCACGAGTTGTAAGTCTGAACTGATGGGAAAGCAGCAGGATTTTTAATGAATAAATTACTTTTGCCATCCAACGTGCTCGGTGAAGTGCTCCAGGTCGCCGAAACCTAAAGTTAGGTAAATTACCTCCAAGGATTGTAATCGACAACTCCAAGAATTCACGGTAATCATCCCTCGGCTGATGTTTTGTCAGATATAGATTCCAGCAAGCGATCAGTTCTTCTCGATTCTCATTCAGACTCGATGGAAGGTCTGACAGGGTCTTGTACTTATCTTGGCAAATTGTATTCCACGTCTCTTTGAAGCGGGAGAATAGGAGGATATCTGGACCAGATGATGGTCCCATGCATTCCATGTACGCCTTCTCAACGACAAGTTCTAGGATGTGATGGCGACATGCAAGGTATAAGAGTCGGCGGCCGAGTTTCTGCTCCAAAATTACGCATGCCCCAGACAAGTAACCAGTATTTGAAGCTGTAATGTCGAAGCTCATAGCTGATACCTTTTCTGACACATTCCATTCTTTGAGCGCAGCATGTACCACCGAGGCGATGACCTCACCCTTCCTGATGTCAGCTTAGGTACACCCAAGAGCTTCTAGGTATCAACTCCAGTTACGAAAATGGCTAGTCGGTCACACCGACCACCTTCATCGTCTGGTAGAATTTTTCCGTCCCAGTGAACAGTGAGCACTTCGTTGGGTGTGAACCTTTGTTTAATCTTTTCTGCCGTCGCCGAACGGAGCCTTTCTCGTGATTTTCTAATGGTTTCATAGTTGAGCGCGAGTTTTTGTGAGTTATGGCCGAGGCTTCTAGCCGTAGCGTCGATAATCCGGTGTGCTGAACGATGACTGATTCCTGTGCGATCCAATGTACTTGCCAATTCGGGAGTGATGACTTGGATAGTGCCACGAGCATAACACTTGCGTTTTTCAGGAGAGGCGGGCGGTGAGTCCAGATGATGGCGCAGAACTTGGTGCTTTAGACGTAGAAGAAGATTCCAGCTCAATATTTTCAAAAGTAATATTGGCTTGAGGTTGGTGCTGAGCTAGGCGTCTTTCAGTTTGTTCCCGACGCATGACAGAATGAGCCATTTTCTTGTCAACTCCTCCCATTACTCCCCTCCTCCCTTTTTCTCGCTGAGCAATAAGGAAGGCTCGATCTTCTTCGATGGTCAAAAGTTCCATCGCTTTAGGGTGGGCGACATCGAAAAGATTTTCCAAATTATCACGGAACTCATCTTCTTTTTTCCGCTGGGGGTTTCCGTAGCGCGAGCACGATTTTTCTGGAGAAGCTTCCAAGTAAGAAAAAGATCTACCACTTTTCGACCAATGCTCTTCTCTGTGATGGTAGGTATCCGGGATTTCTCCCAGTAACCAATGACTGATGATGCCATCTCCTTCGCTGAGTCGTTCACTGTCTTCTTGTGCTCTATATGAAAGTGAAAAAACAGACGTAAAACGTCTCCAATTGAAGGAAGCCGTGCGCCCTTGATCTCGGGTATGGGATGGCCAATGAGTCAAATTTGACTCGCTGTGCGGGTAGTCGCCATTGGGCCTGAGAAAAGAAAAGAAACGTATATTAAATTAAAATAAGAATCAAAGCATTAATTTTTTTCGTATTATGATTCCATTTTTAAAGATCTCATTTATATTGTAATATATATATATATATATATACACAGGGCCGTCGAGAGCCATTAACGGGCCCCAGGGCTAGCAAACATTACGGGCCCCCACACCAAGTGTCATGGCATTATAATATGCAAAAATATATATATATATATATATATATATATATATATATATATATATATATATATATATATAGTATGTATGTATATATATGTATAACTTTAATAATATAATATTTAACTTTATAAAAAATTAAGTAATTCAATAGTTCAAGTGTTTCAAAACTTTGGCAACACCCAAAACACAAGTGAGAGATTTGGTTAAATATTTCTCAAGTTTATTGACCTTGGCTACTTTCGATCATACCACAAAGCGTGAGAACGGAAGCTACATTTGAAAAAATGTGTCAGATTGATGAATTTTAGTGTTGACTTTTAGGATACTCAAGATATTACATGTAAGAAATTACATGTAAGGAGCTCTGAATGAAAAAAACGTCACAATTTCTTAGATTATTATGATCCTTATTTATTTTTTACGATTTTTTAATTCTCCTGCGGGCCCCCAGACACCCGGGCCCCGGGGCACTGGCCCCCCCTGACCCCCCTCTCGACGGCCCTGTATATAATTATCATAGGAAATCAAATTCAGTTCCAAATTTATATAATTTAAACATCAAACTATGCCAACAATTAATGAAACTTTTCTAGAACAATTTCCAATAATAATATAATCAATGTATCAAAATAAAAAATATTACCTTAGATATCTTAAAAGAATCGGGAGAGAACTTCTAAGCGTTGTTTTCAGTCAGGCAGTCGTATGCAAAATGAACTTGAAGCACCAAAAGCTGATCATCCAAAGATTGATACACATCATATTATTAACGATTTATTTATGAAAATTTTAATTTAATGAAATAAATTAACGATTTGCATAATCTATAGTATGAAATAAAGGAAACAATTCTATTAAATTATATAATACACTGCATTCTCGAAACATTTTGTTTTTGAAGCGTTGTCGAAACTCGTTCATTCTTGAAATTTCTTCCGCGCGACAGTTTCATTCATGTGACTCGAGGCACCCCTAAATGCTTTCGAATTCCATGAGATTTCGTCTACGGTGTTTCCTCATAGGGTGGCAGCATTGGACAAATGGCCGGCAAATGTTTTTGAATTTCAAATTTTATCCCTATAAGAAGTTGTCACCTTAATGACCATCTACGACCGCAGCTATAGATTGGCCAGGAAGGAAATTAGAAATGAAGGCACAGATAGGATAGAAACCGAAGGAGGGCAGTTTCGAAATTAAAGGTTTGTGCCAGACTCTATAAAAAGCTGTTATGTCTACTGCAATAGCAAAGGTTTCGCAGAAATCCCGAAATGAGGATGACCAAGAGTCAGAGAGATGTGCAAGAAAATCACCAGTCGAGCATCCCTTGCAAACCCATGCTGACAATCTGAAAGAAAATTGAGAAGAAAGGTGTTTAAGAATCTTCAA
Organism: Bathynomus jamesi; assembly: GCA_023014485.1. Taxonomy (NCBI): domain Eukaryota; kingdom Metazoa; phylum Arthropoda; class Malacostraca; order Isopoda; family Cirolanidae; genus Bathynomus; species Bathynomus jamesi. The sequence continues at coordinate 184,502 of JAJOZX010003140.1, forward strand.
TAGAAAGATTCTTAGGATAAATTAAAAAACTTTAGAAAGGCAAGAAATCAAAGAAATTGAAGGGTTGAGAGCAGTCACCCTTCTTTGGGATAGTCTGAATGAAAACGAACTTACAGCAGGAATGAGGAGTGCCAGATGAAAGGCAAAGACGACAGAGTGTCTACAGAAGCGCAGTTCTTGAGAACAACAGGAGGAACACCATTAGGACCATACGCCTTCTAGAGTTGAGCCCAGATAAGGCAGAAGAAACATCTTTGGAAGAGATTCTAATTTCTGACATAATTAAGTTAGGGGGGGAGGAGATAGAGGAACAAAACCAGAATCGTCCGAGGTTGAGTTGGAGGCGAAAGTTTGAGCGAAGAATTCAGCTTTATCAGGAAAGACACGGCAACGAGCATCAGAATGGAAAATAATAGTAAAAGAAGCAGTAAAGTTATTGGAGAGGTTCTTAGCTAGATGCAGAAAGAGAGAATAATAGATTGGATAGGTTTCACATTTTTGTCTGATGATGGAATTTTTCGCCAGTCGAAGAACAGATTTGCACGATTCTGGGCAGAAATGCAAGTTAAATAAAGTCATGAGTGGATGGCGACGGTACCTTCTGAAAGTCCCCTCTCTGTTGCGGATAGCATCAGAACAAGCAAAGTTAAACAAGGTTTTTTGCATAGTAGTTGAATAGATCAATAGAATATGGAATGTGTGTGTCCATGTCCGACACAATCACCCTCTGTGATGCACTCAGCTCACTCGGAGAGGCCCCGGCCAAGGAAGCAGTTATCTCACTCCATGAGAAGTCAGAGAAATACTGCCTAAAGACCTCCCAATCAGCGGCACCAAAGTGCCAAAGGCCAAATTGGAGCGATAGGACAGAAACGTATATAAGATTGTGGTCGGAGGAGGCCACCGGAAAAAAGTTTGACAGAGTAAGGAGGAGGAGTGGTAGTGAAAATAAATATCTCCAACTCGATCGGGGACACGAGTAGGGTGCTGTACAATCTGCTCTAGGTCATTCAGGATAGAGAAGTTGTAACCTAGTTCACCAGGGATTTCGGTGAAATGGGAGGAAAACCAAAGGTGGTGGTGAATATTGAAATCTAAAATGAAGATTTCAGCAAAAGGAGAGTGGGATAGAATGTATTCCATTTGGAAGCGAGGTAGACAGCACAGATGTATTTAGTTTGAGATTGGCATGTAAGCCGTAACCAGAGGGTGTAGAATTCGGAGGATTCCAGTTGAGGAATACAAGAACAAGCTAGGTCGTTGCGTACATATATGCACTTAGCAGTATCCACCTTTTGAATGAAGTTGAATATAGAGTAAGTAGGAGGGTACACAAAAGGCGTTGCTCTCAGTCGTCCCAGACACCCGAGTTTGTGAGAAAAAGAATGTGAGGTTTAGAGGAGAGGTGATGTTGAACAGATTGAAAATTTTAGGAGAGGCCACGAATGTTGCAGAAGTTTGAAAAGTGAATCAGGCAGAGGCTCAGAACATTTCGAATGGACAGTTTTAGAACCAGCCCCGCTGCCCTGATCTGCGTTCCCGGTATCGGCAGCTGGGTAGCCAGAAGTGGGGACATTTATGGTTCCCTCCGCCGAGGACTCTGAGGCTCGTGAGATCAATATAATCTCTCTTTCCTTCTAGCAGTCGCACTTTCACATCTCTCATGACTCCATCCTAATATTGAGGTTTTTTTTTTGTAGTTTAGCATTTAGAGTCTGACAGACTATGTAGAAAAATATGTTTAGTACGTCAGAGATTTGTCATTTATGCCTGTTGGCAGTTTGCCACAAATAGCCTTGTGTTCGTTGCTTTACTTTAAGAAATTTCACTTCCTACTTTTTCTTGAGCTAACCTAGAATGGATCTGTGGATTTTTGTTTGTCTATAACTTTAATAGCCTGCATCTTTTAGAAATCTCTGCATACTGATGCTGATTTTAGAAGTAGGCTATATCTTGAACTTAGGGTTATAGTGGCTACTTAGGTACTTCAGTTTCAGCATCAGTTAGACTTAGGTCTAAATTAATTACTGCATTCTCATCAGGAATGTTCTTTGGCATGTGATTACATCCTTTCACAAAAGACTCATCAAAGTGGACCATGTGCGTTTTGTGATGTGTGGACTTTTAACTTGCCTCACACACCATCTTGAAAGAATAAGACTAGCTGAAGCTGCTGGGTAAGCTTGGTTTTAAATCACTATAATTTATATGTATTTCCCATAAGCTTTTAAAAGCACTGTACCACCATACAGGAGGAGGAGATGGTAGACACTAGTCGACCAGGGAAGTACTCCGCGGGGGGGACGTTATGCAGGGGACAGGGAATGCCGGAACTCGCCTTTCCCCTGTCACTCCTCTTTAACTGATCTTTTTCCGTGTCTCAGCTACCCTGTGAGCAATCCAGCATGCTCTCAAACACACATTTCTTCACATTACACAATCTTTTCAAAATTTATTAAAGAAAAAGTAAATAAAATGGCGCTCTCCTTATGTAGGGGTGCATTTTTGCGGGCACTTGCCCTTGCCCCTTCCTTACTGCATAAAAAAAATATGCAGATTCTGAGGTGCGAGCTTAGAGCCTCAAACTTGGTGAAACATGTTTTTCCTGAACACAAGAATTGGAGTGTAGCCTGACATGAACTTTGGTTCTCTAATAGTATAATTATTTTATTAAAACTAGTTATTACATCTTGAGATTTTTCAGGATATTGCTTTATGGTTTTGGGCCTTATGTAGATTATGCCCCTTCCTTCATGAAAGTTGTACTGCTCTTTCCTACATGTTTTCCTTTGCAGTATGGACTTGAGGAACCCAAATCGAATTTAGGAGAGAAAAAGTACCATAGCTAACTGAGTAATTTCATTGTCAGGTTCACTAACACATTAGAAAATGTCAACATTTTCATGGCTTACCTATTCGGAAAATGACCTACCTTCGTTTTATTGGGTAATTTATTAACCGTTGTTACATCATTTCTTTGTAATAAATATCAGTTTTGAGATATTACAGTTTTTCTCTTTAAACACACTATCAAAAAGTACAAGTACTACTTGAAGGTCTTGTTCACTCACCAGTACCACTTAAGTAAGGCTTTTCTAAATCTCGTGGAAATAAAAACTGCACGTGACCGTCCACTGCTTTCTATAACGAACTGTTTAGAAATAGAATAATAAAAGATGTATTCTTTTATTTCGTTTACCATTGTTTACTCGGCGACATCGGGTTTTGGTATTTATTTTTTTTTCACTTTCAATACCACCGATTGAGAAGTAGTGCCGTCTGTCAGTCTCACGAATGTAGGATACGTTATTTTTGTTATTCCCGAATGTTGTGTATCGTTATTAAGTGAGAATCCTATCAATATTATCTTGTATTTCAGAGAAGCCAAAGGGGAACGAGGAGTCTTTCACCTTTCCCCTCAGTTGAGCTCCCCAGTAAGGGAAAGAAACTTTCTCCGTCTAGTGTCCGAGTTTTTGATCATGCGAACCTTTCCTCCGGAATACCACAAGTGCACTGCTCTGAGGATGCTTCTCAAGGAGTTTATAGCATGTAGATGTAAGTTTTGTAGTGTTAATTGTAGGACTGATGACAGTAGCTGGCCATGGCAAGAGGTTTATCCTATTATTTTCTGGCCCCTTTTAACGTGATTTAGGTTTGTTAGGCTTAATAATGTCGGTGGACTTATATGTATTTGTTTTACCTGCATTCGTCTATCCTTCATGTGAAAGGTATATGAGCATTATGTTCATGAAATTCCGTTCACTCCCCTTTCATTATTTTGCCTACTCTTTTCTCAAAAAAAAAACTTGGTTCACTTCTTTTCATATCACAAAATTTGTAGAATTTGGGGCATTAACCCTCGTCAGAAACCTTCAATTTACTTACGTTGTTAGAATCATGGGGTTTATATGACCGCAGGCCTAAAATCTTGGCAAATGGTGCTATAAAAAGTCTGCAATGAAACAATCGCATGATTGAAACATTGTATTTGATATTTAAGAACTTTTAGTGGATATTATCATCTCTCTCAATGTTTTGACTACTAATACAAAATACAAAGATAAAAAAAATCATCCTAATGGTATTGATTCTGGGACTGCTAGTGATTCTAGCAATTTTATAATTACTTTCGATCAGAAGGTAATTTATGAAATTAATCTCTGAATATGGGTGTGCATGAAATAAATCTGAAATAAAGTAAAATTCATGGAAATAATTACATAAAAATGAAATATACATCGTGACACGAGAGGAACCATGAGGTTAATTTGACCCCAAATGGATAAAATGACATCCCTCCTGATATAGGCTGACCATATTTCCTTGAGACAAAAACGGGAAATTGGGATGGCAAAAAAGGGACGGGGGTTATGTAATATTCTGTATTCATGAAAAAGTAAGTACATAAACATATTGAGCTTACAATTATTCTTCAGTGACAGAACCCATACAAAACGGTACTGTCCCGTTCAAAACGGTACGTATGGTCAGCCTACTCCTGAAGGAATACAGTAAAAGCAATGAAATTTTGATAATCACAGAAAAAAGTATCATGTTAGGATTACATGGAAGTGGCGGTAGCCACACTACCTAGTCAATAAGCAGCAACTATTTAAAAAACACTGGGATCAAATAGACCTCATGGTTCCTGACGAGGATTAAGATTGGATCACTGGTTTTGGGGCATTAAACCAGGGGCTAAGAGGAGCCAATTAGCATCACTAGCCGAACCTCTGGGAAAGAGCGGAACGAACGAAAAACGAACGCTCTTCGTTCGTATACTCGTCGTGGGTATTAAGGATGGTGCTTGCGAGACTTCTGAAAGAAACTATAAACGCTTAATTTCAGATTATGGAAAATAATTGGGTAAACAGAAATTTGGTTGATAATTGTAAAATGTTTATATGTAATCTACAGAAGCTAAGGCTAACAAAGACCCTAAGATCCACTCTAAGGTTAGCCTGAGAGAAAGGAAAGAATAGGGGGTTAAAAGAAGAGAATAGGAATAGGGAGTTAAAGAAGAGAATAAGGGGTTAAGTAAGTAGTAAAACCTATCATTCGTGGGTTAACATTCATTCAGAAAAAGTCACCATCATCATCCGCCGGCCACTGCCGACAAGTCGGAAAAATATTCGAAGAGAATAGGAAAGGGGTGAAAGATGAAAAGTAAAATAAGAACGCTTACAAACCATGCAAACTACAGACATGCAAGTAAAGAGAGGATAAGAAAAAAGAGTATAACAAAAAGTGGGTTAGTTTGCGCTACGAGCTCCATCTAAGTTCGTGTTAGTCTAATTTTTTTTTTTAATACAATTTTATTGGCGTATCACAAGCTGGCATTAATCGTCAACAGACTCAAACCTTGACCACTACTTCCAGAGCTCCTGTTGCTAATTTTATTATTATTTTAAGCGACGTTAATATTCTTAAAATGCCTATGTAAACGGTTTTTAAACATATTAACGCTGGTAGAGTTCACGACGGACGCGGGAAGATTATTCCATTTATCAATTACTTTAAACGTAAAGTTTTTAGCGATGTTAGTAATGAAACGTGTGCCACGTAATTTAAATCCGTTATTACGAGTATTGTTATTATTGAAAATGAACAATTTGTCAAAATTTTCATTATCGATTTTATTAACGATTTTGAAAACTTCACTAAGCTCCCCCCTTAATCTCCTAGTTTCGAGTGAATGCAAGTCTAACTCTTTAATCCTATCTTCTTAAGACTTGTTGCGCAATGACGGAATTAGTTTCGTGGCGCGACGCTGAACCCTTTCCAACCTATCAATATCCTCACGCAAATACGGACACCAAAACTGAACGGCATATTCTAAATGAGGCCTGACTAGGGACTTGTAAAGGGGCAATATTATAATCTTCGATTTAAATTCGAAATTACGCGCTATGAAGCCTAACATCCTATTAGCTTTTGCGCAAGACTTCAAGCACTGGTTCCTAACTTTTAAATCCTTATATACGCGTACGAAATAAATCTACTTCCTCCTCAACGCTCGCTAACTGTCTATCATCCATCGTGTACGTGTAATTGTTACGAGAACTTATATGCAAAACTTTACATTTGTCTACGTTAAATTGCATCTGCCACTTATCCGTTCACTCCATAATCCTATTTACATCGTCTTTGAGACTATTTCTATCGTTCACGTAAAGAACTTTACCGCCTATTTTAGTATCGTCCGCGAATTTTGGCACGTTACTGGCCAACCTACATCTATGTCGTTAATATAGATTACGAAGAGCAATGGGCCTAACACTGAACCCTGAGGGACACCGCTACCTACATCCAACCACCCCAATTCCCTACCATTAATAACGACCTTCTGTTTCGTGGCACGAAACCATTCCTCTAACCAGTTAGCTACCTGACCGCGTTCACCGTGCGCTTTAACCTTCGCAATTAGTCTTCTATGCGGAACTGTATCGAACGCTTTTTTAAAGTCTAAATAAATAACGTCAGCCGCTCTGCCTATCGTATTCGCGCACTATTTCATTATAAAACTCCAACAAATTAGTTAAACAAGATTTATGGCGTCGAAACCCATGCTGACTACTATTAATCAAATCGCGACTTTCTAAGTGATCGACGATACGATCCCTTACTACGGATTCCAAAAGTTTACCGACAATTGACGTTAAGCTAATTAGGCCTATAATTACTAGCTACTGTGCGGTCGCCTTTTTTAAAAATGGGCGTAACGTTAGCTAATTTGAAGTCTTCAGAAATAATCCCCGCTTCCAGTGACTTGTTAAAATTTTTGTTAATGGGCCTTCGATAACGTCTTTCAAATGTCTAGGATAAAGCGAGTCAGGGCCTGGAGCGTTGCTAATTTTTAGCTTATCGATATAATGCGCAATCTCACCCTCGTAAACAGTTATTTCATTCAAAATAGTCTCTACATAAATGGGGTGATATCGTCCACGTCGGGGACATTATTTACGTCTTCTACGGTAAAAACTGTTGCAAAGAAGTTGTTAAAAATATCGGCCATCGCCTGAGCATCGGAAGCCAAAGCGCCGTTAGCGTCCACTAGAGAGCCTATGTTATCTTTTATCGGCTTACGATTATTGACGTAGTCAAAAAACGTTTTGGGATTATGTTTACTATCTGCAGCTATAAGTATCTCTAAATTACGCTTAACATTCCTAACAGATCTTTTAACCTGACTTCTAAGCTCGATGTATCTATTAAAGTTAGCTACCGTACCATTGCGCTTGTGAAGTCTATACGCTCTGTTACGCTCGTTTATGAACTCTCCTATTTCCTAGTCCACCACTTAGGCCTACCATGATTTCTAGCGCGCTTGGGCCTACGAGGAATAAACTCCCGTTCGATATTTTAAAAAAACTTTCTTTAAAACGCCTCCCAATGAAAATTTGCGTCATTACCCATAAATAAATTGCCAGTCCACTACTCGCATCCTGCCCGCAAAACTATCAAAATTAGCCCTACGAAAATCAGGGACTTCTATTACGTTACTATCCTTACTGGTTTCTATCAATAGCTTAAACCTAATAATTTGGTGATCACTACATCCCAAACTCTCGCCTACTTCCAAACCTTCAACTATATTTTTGTCGTTCATCACCACGTCTAAAATATTGTCACCGCGCGTTGGTTCGGTAACCATCTGTCGTAAAAAATTATCTTCCATGAACTCAATCCGTCTCAAATGTTCATTATTACAGTAAAAGTCTCGTAATTAACGTTAGGGCAGTTAGTCTCCGACAATTATAGTATCCCGATTATTAATAAAGTTACCAAGAAGTGTGTAAAATCTCGTATCGAGGGTTGAAAGGGAGGTCTATAAACAACAACGAAATTAAAGCTAATACTACGCGCCCAACTTCAACCCGTATCGCATTAATTACTGCCGGGAAACTATCTTAACCTCGATAGCCCTAAGGGCTACCGCCACCAATCCAATGTAACCTATCATTAGTAAAAGTTTAAAACCCGCTATATCAAGTTCCCCCAAGTCCCGAGTCACGGTATTTAACCACGTTTCGGTTACAGCAACTATATCGTAGTTCCCGGAATAAATTATCTCCTTAAATTCGTTCAATTTATTTCTAATACTACGCGCGTTACAATAAAAGATGTTTAAATTATTTTTTACCACGGGACCGACGTTTTAAACTATTTTTCATGTCGGGCCGGCATTTCCTGGACCCACAACGTTTAAGGAGGCCTTCGACCTATACAGTTTTCGAACGTTATCATCGACTAACCTACCTAACCTAGCATTCCCTATTTCATTGAAATGCACCCCCATCTTTTATAAAAAGGCTAGGATCACTAACTTCTGACCACAGCTTTACGAAGGGTACATTTTCCTGAGCATAAATCTCTTCTAGCTTAGTGTTCAAAAAATAGTCTTTGACGTAATCTTAAAACCTAAATCGTGCCTAGGGTTAATACCTAGAACTAAAGACCTGTCTGACCTTGCCTTCATGGACCTAATTAACCCCCTCTATCTCCAAAAGGTCAGGCACTCTTGTATCGGGCCTATGCAAGTCGTTGCCCCCCTACCATCGTCACCAACATCGAGTGACGGAAGGCAACATCAATCCTATCTACTTCGTCTCTAATTCTGTCAACCCTGGCCCCTGGTAGACAGACCCTCCTCCTCTTGGTTGGATTCCGTTCAACGAACTCCTTATCCATAAGACGCACTAAGGAGTCCCCAATTAAAATCGTTTTCCCCCTCGTTCACATCCCTATCCAATCGGGCGAAGGGTTCGAAACCTCGATAGGGGGGAGATTCTTATCACCTAACGTACGTGGTCTCGCTCCACCCTTAACTACTTACTATAAATCCCTCCCCGTCTACTAATCCCGGACCAACCTTAACCCCGTCCTCAACTCTAACCTTTCCGATAAGCTACTCATACTAGAAACTAGGTTCCTAACCTCACCCTTCAACTTAATAACGCTTCAACGTTAGTATAGGTTCGGTCTTCGTCAAATGTAAGCCTACCCCTGCCTCATCAAGCGTTGCAAGACTTTCCGTCACCTCGCGTACACTACGTTTTAAATCCACTATATCTCCGCTTAACTCACAAAAGAAACACTGATATTTCGGTAATCGCCATAGGACCGCCGTTGTAACTTTAAAATCCGTATACCACCGATTAACCCCACACCTAGCGCACGACGCTTTCTGCGACGGCATCGCGCAAGTTAAAGTAGTTAACGTTTATAACCGTCACAAGTTTAAGTTAAATTAAGCCGGCACGCTATGAAAACTTCTAAATCGCTAAAACCACTAATATTCAGTTACTGAACTATAACAATGTTAATATAAACGCAAGTATATAAAATTCAGAGCTTTCCAACAGTAAATTTATCGGCAATATCCAAAAATAGAAACAATATCAGAGAGCCCAGGGAATGCGTCCGCTCAGTAAGGAGTCTGGCTGACGAATGAGTTATGATATCGAACGATATAATGATTTTGGAAAAACTTGGTTCCTTGAATGAGAAATTTTTTACTCTACTCAAACTAAGTTTTTATCCTGTCTCCAGTGCTCGAGCCGTTGATAGATCGCATTTGTAACCCGGATTGGATTAATCAGCAATTGCTGCAATATCTGAGGCAGCAGCAGGCTGCAGAAGAGTTAGGAAGAAGAACATACCACTATGCGGCAAGTTACGAGGAGTTCATCAACCTCATTCATGACTCCACCGATATTAACGATCTCAAACATTTGAGGTAGGAAGGAAATCGGGGCAGTGTTATGCTCCTTTTGATCGCGTTCCTATAACCGATGAGCTCATCAATGAAATGTTCCAAATGAAACCCGTTTGTAATGTTGGTTAGACAGGCTGTTAATTTTTCATTTTCATTTATTTGCGCGTGAAAATTGGAAACTATAATCGATCGTTGAGCTTATTTCCAGGGAATTCGATCAGAAGGTAATATCACTGATCAGGACTCGTACAATGTAGGTTTAACCGCAATCATTAAAATGTTTCTTTTCAATGCTCTTTTCGCGAATCACCTGTGATAATGTTCCGTTTCACTTGTATAAAGTGAGAGATAAGAAGCTGTATAATTATTTTTATTAATTATGAGTAGAAGTTTTACAGGGTTATTTGTTATTTTATAAGAAGTCACGGAGCGTCCAGTGGTTACGGTGTAGGGCTTTGGGTTCGCTTCCAGTGGTTACGCTGTAGGGCTCTGGGTTCGCTTCCAGCTGTTGGTATCGGGTGGGGTTGGGCCTGGCACTCCCCCTGTTTCTGCTCAGGTGACCCTTGAGGCACACACTCTCCTCCAACGTAGTGGAGGAATGAGCTTCCTGAATGTTACCTTTTAATAAGCCGTACTTTTGTATTTTTTTTGAGGGGAGACGAGGAACCCTTACGTCGTTATCGTTATGATGGGCCAAAATCATCCCCTTAAAATTTATTTCCCGTTCTGTCGTTAAGATATTTATTTTGCCGAGACGGTCACTTCATTTACGACCAGTTAACCCTAAACGGAATGAATTGATACCGGGAATAAGTTAAAACGTACCAAACGCAAAGCATTAAAGTAATAGTGTGGTCCAAAAGTCTGTATATTTTGCCGAAATAATTTTAGGATAAAAATGTAGTAATATAATTAGATGTATATTTATTTAAGCTTCGGTCTAAGATTCAACGTGAGCACCATCAGTGTCTCTGCAAATTTCAAATCTGTCCACTGCATTACGGAACACATTCTCAAGCATCTCGGGTTATTTTAGCGACTGCTTCGACAATGCGGGTTCGCAGATCCTGCAGGTTTGTAGCTTTTGTTTTGTAAACCTCGGACTTTTATAAAGCCCCATGCGAAGAAGTCTAATTGGTGTTAAATCCGGAGATAGTGCTGCCCAGGGCCTGTTTCCGCCACGTCCAATCTAGCGATTTGGTAGGAGCTCATCAAGGTACGCCCGAACGATGTTTGCATAGTGACGTGGAGCTCCATCTTGTTGAAAGACAACAGTGTCGAGAATGCCATCTGAACGAAGCTGGGGTTCAAGAAACTACTGAAGCATGTCAAGATAAATTGGCCCTGTTACTGTAGCTTCTGTAAAGAAAAAAGGTCCGTAAATCTTCAATCTTGTCATACCCAACCCGACATTAACTTTAGGAGAATATCTCTCCCATTCGTAGAACTCGGTTGGTTTTTCATTAACCCAGATAGGCAATTATGTCGATTAACCTTTCCGCATGAAGAGTGTGGGGTTTAATAAGTTTTTGGTATGAATTTTTTCAATCAATTCTGTGCACATGGCTGCTCGTCTTGGATAATCCTCTTCGTGTAACTCGTGTAGTACTTGAATATGGTAACTTTTCTTTTTTAATGTTGATTTTAAAATCCTTAGAACAGTCGTTTTTGGTATCCTCAGTCTACATGATGCTGTGTGGGTTGACATTTTAGGATTTGTTTCAAAGGCATCTTTTACCAATTCGACATTTTCTTGAGAGGTAGCTGGACGTCCAGGTCTTGCCTCATCATGAAAAGATCGTGTTTTTAAAATTTATTGACCAGCTCGCGAATTGCTGTCTGTAGGCCCTAGTTTGAAATCTTTCGAATTTTTCTAAAATTTCTTTGCACTTCTTCCCTTGGATACGTAGTGTTACTACCATCACACGTTCTTGTACATCCATCATCTCTGGTCTGTAGAAAATAAAATAGAAATATTATTTCAGCAAAATAGATAGGGACTTTTGGACCACACTGTATTTCAATCTAAGATGCGTGTGTTTGCTCTTATAGATATATTAGTCTTATTTGTTCTTTCCAATATTCCTCCAGACTGACGTTTACGAGCTTTCTCCCTTTTTCAAAATACCCTCGCTAATCCTTTTGACTGTACGACAGTCTGGTCGAGCGTCCTAGTCTTGGTCTTGGAGACTTGCGGCGGTATCATCTCTCGGAGCGCCGAATAGTGGGATGGCACCTATCCTCTTTCTTCCGTACTCAGAGAAGGAGCATGCTACCGCAGTGGCGGGACGTTTGTTTGTGGAGGAGGCTGGCCTCCTCCCTCTTTTGTAGTGCTTTTAATCTCATTTTTTCCTCATTCGTTCTTCATTCCTTCCAGCGTTATGCATTTAATTTTATATTATCTCGCTTTTAACTTTAATTTGTATATTCGACGTTATTGACCTCGGTGTTGCAATGCCCGAGATATTTCAATCAATCAGTCCTCAGTAGTAATAGTAATAATAATAGATTTTCTTTATTTTACTGCTCGCAGGAGAAATATTATAAATGAGATAATGCAAGCGACCGCCATTAATAATTTGAAGAAAGCCAAAGGAATAGATCCCAACAGAGAGACGACACCTCAGAGTACTGGGAAAGGAGACCTTCTGCAGGTAGCTCATTATCATTATGTATGGAAATAGTTATGAGTATGGGAACGAATTATAGCAGTTTAGTCCTTGGGTTCTCATGGCAGTTAAATAATTACTAGAGTATTCTGTTTGTTACTATTCGTGTTTTACGTCAACGCTCTAGTTCTGTGGGTAACCCCATTTCTGTATAAGTGAATGAAGAGATCTCTCCGGGTTCGACTCCGATGGTGCTGGTAACAATAATCCAGGAGTTAGCGCACTGGGCAGCATTAGTCTAGCCTGAGTTGTGTGTCAGTTTCTGGCCCCTCATTATTATGTTTTGCCCCCCTTTTATCGGACATTTCGGGGTACGTCGTGGCCACGGTGCAACACTGCTTCCCGTTAGATCAGCGACGCTAGGCGACGTTGGGTTTGTTCAGTAGTTGAATGGGGAACCGTTCTCTATATTCGGATGATGTACCAACCCATAGGTGGTTTGGGTTCCACGTAAAGCTGTAGTTTCCCTCCATTATCTAACCTTTGTAGTTATGAAGTAAGCTAAACAACCAATTGCAGTATTATTATTATTATTGTTGGGCGCGGAATGGATTACTTCCCACTCAGCATCATTCCCTTTCCCTTTCACGATAAAGGCGCCTAATGGGAATGGCTAATATTTGCTAACCTAACTTAATCAGTATAACGTTAACCTAACATGACATAAGTTAACCTAACCTGGAACAAAGCGGGAAAGCCGTGGATGAGAGTGAGAATGGTATGAACTGGGAGTAAACTGCGGAATGAAATGGGAATGACATTACGTGAGATGATACCATGTGGCCTGACTAGGTGTAGGTGGACTTTGGCAATTTCAGTATTTAATGAATCATTTTAATATGTCACTTTTCTAATATAAAACGGAAGAGTTTGTAATCTGACAGTAAGAATGAAATCACGCATTACGATGATACTTTGTTTTAGGAAGAGGTTGAGGAATACTAATTTACGAGTTCGACTACTAATAAAAGGTTAAAACTCGATAAGGATTTTTCACTTCAGTTTGAGCGTTTCGGAGAATGTACATTACACGCGTAGAAGGTGGTGTGCGAGTAAGGAGTTTTATTTGTAATAATTGAATGATGATACTCGTTTTCAGGCGCGCAATTTGAAACGTTACATCAACCAGTTAACGTACGCCAAGGCTCAGTGCGAGAGAAGGATCGCCAATTTAAAAGCTAAGTCTAGCCTTAGTTCTACCAGTGGTTCAAACTCAACTGGTGCAGCATCTAAAGCTGTTGAAACAGATGGTAGTGGTACTCTCTCAGGACAAGTAACCGATGGTAAACCATCTGAAGGGATAGCGGAAAAAAATCAGATTTCGCCACAATCATTGCAAAATTTACCTGGAAGAAAAGTAAGTTTTATTTTAATTTATAGGCTGATATCCAATAAGTATTCAAAAGCGGTAATGCATCTAGGGATTATATTCCGTCTTGTATTTGATATTTAAGTCTAAAGATCTCTGTGTAATAGTTTTGCAGTTTTCTTTTATAATTATGGTTCGTACTTTTAAGTTGTTGTGAACATTAAAAAAATACTATAAATAATATATTAAATTCTGACGAACTTTATTATTATTATTATTATTTCTCTTATCTTTCTCTTGAGATTCTTATGTTTCAAGTGCTTTTGGACTCTGCCTTTGCGAGGCGTTATTTTGCTATCTATCTGGACGAAATTGGCAAGGGTTCTTTGTTGAGTTTTTGGTCCGCCGTACAAGAACTGAAACAGTCCGACAAGAGGCAACATTATCAACTCGGTATGGAGATCTACCACACTTATTTAGCACCGCAACCGGCGCCTATTAAAGTTGATAAGGTAAGTCATCCTCGTGTTTATTATTTGTACAGAGCCATAAAATGAGTGGAGAACTTAACAATATTACTATTAACCTTTTACTGCGTACGGGTGTCCCCTATAATAAGACGGAGTAATTAAACTGGACGTTATGCAACAAAGGGTTAAGTTATATCTAAAACGATTTTCTCCTTACCTGTCAAGAATTTACCGCTTAAAAGTTAATACAAAATTTTAAGTAAAGAAAATGGTGACATACGACGACGCAAACCTATTTGAGATACAACATTTTAGCGAAACCTTATCCGTAATCTAATTTGTTTGGTAGAATAGATATTTAATTTGTATGACATTTTGAACATTTGGTAAGTCGGACTGTAGCTTAGCAAAGACGATTAAGGTCCGTTACGCGTATGAGTATATGACACTCGACCCTGTTCAAGCTTAAATACCGAATAATTATTTACATTGATAGTGACCGGTTAATCGGCTCGCGATGTTCCTGAAAAGAGCTCTGTCCACTATCATTGCTAGAGGAGTTTTCCTTATCCTCGAGTGTAAAATGCCAAAAGGTATTTCGCATGGCAGATAATAATTCGGAGGGCGTAAAACTCTCAATTTATTCTTCGCGAGTGAGTGAGATTTCTGAAGACTGAGTGCTGATTCGGGGAGTTCTTCCACGAGAGATTTAGTATTAGACAGGACAATATAAAAGTTGCTTAAAAATCACCAGTAGCTTTAACGGAGGTAGAACCCAAACCAATCTATTGATAAATAAAAAAGAGCGATGTTCAGTCCACTTAGCACTTTCATGAGGGTCCCACGATAGGTCACAACACGCATTCTCTTCATTCCAGTTCTTTCCATTTCCCTGCACAAATTATGCCCCTTCCTTCAGGCGTTCCTTCGTGGTGTTGAGGCTTTCCTCTTAGGCAATAGAGGCCCTGATGTCCTCTATGAAATCACAGAAGAGGTTGAGAGAACACTGGAAGACAGGCATTATACGGGCTTCCTCGTGTCTTCCACTTACCACGCGATGCTCACGCAGGCGCAGCTGCAGGGCATCGATTTCATGTCCACTGTTGAAGGTACTTAATTAAGTCTGAGCAAAATCCTGTCTGCGAACGTGTACTGTAAATATAATTTTTTTTTCTTTATTTGAATTTGTTGGTAATGTTGGTACTTTGAGTAAACTGTTCATTGCTGTTGTAGTTTAGTCGTTTAGATTAGTATGCCGAGTGGGTTTACAGTCCTTCATATTTAGCCGATCTGTGATCAACTATGATCTTGCAGAAATAAGCTTTAGAATAAATTAAAATGGAACCACTTTCAACACATTTTTACGAGTACATTACACAGAAAACCATTCTCCGTGGGGTGGCGCGATGTTTGAACTTGGGACCAGAATCACTCAAATCATTCCACATACAAGGATAGTCGTGGAATTAAGGTACTGCAAGAATTTTAATGAATCCAATGTTACCTTCAATGAAAAGATTGTGGGGGTGGGTCATACTTTTAACCCTTTAACTCCGAACTTATTTGTAGGGTTAAGTCTAAATGCGTGTATTTAAAAAGTTAACTAGAGGCAGCATCTGACGGTAAAGGGTTAATGGTGATAGACCGAGTAAAAATTGAATGAAGTACCTATGGGATGGAAATTTTCTCTTCTAACGACTTTTTTTTTATCGTGTACTATAATTCGTGGCTTATTTTTTAATTGCAGAGGATTGCAGAGGCGAGAAAGGCATCGAAGGGAATATAGAGACGGATGTTGGAATAGAAAACATTTCCCTTCAGCTTTCAGATCATTCAACGTATGCCAGAAACAAGTTGGCTCATTTGCAAGAGAGATTGACAAATAAGTTGCTCGTAAGTCACGGATGAGTGTAAGAATTGTTCACATTTGTTTTTCTTTAAAAAAATATTTTAATGATTAATATTTATTATTATTATTAAAAATTGTAAAATCAAATACGCATAAAAATATTAAATTAATAACATTTAGACACATTGAAATTAAATAAAAATTTCACCTTAGTTCAAGTTTAGCATAAAAGGGATTAGAAAGTAATCTAGAGACTGAGACGTACTCAACATGGCACATGCTAAACTAAACCTTATTTAACCCATCCTGACTTAACTTAATTTATAATTAACTCGTAAGCTCCGTCCCCCCATTAAACCCACTATTTGAGAACCAATCTGACTTAACAACTTTTAAATGAACAAGGCTTTACAAGCCATTCAGCAGACGAAGAAAGCTGACCCAAAAGTGATACTCCATTTGGAGGGAGAAATAGCCACTATAAGGAGGGACCACAGGCAGCTGGAGGCCCATGTGGAGAGAACGGCTTTGTGGAGTGAGCATCTCGGCCAGTGGAGAGTGCTTGTCCACAATGTACAGGTCAGTGTGCTTCTCTGTTTTTACCGTCATATATTAGCACATCGAATGAAACACACACACACATTATATACACACACACACACACACACACACACACACACACACACACACACACACACAAAATCTCTGAATTTCTGTTTTTTGTAATTGGTACGTGACTTTATTATCAAAAATGATAAGCAAATGATTGAAAGTTCTGTAATCAATTTTCATGACTGTACTCCATACACGTGTCTCCCAAAAGCCCCCAATCTATTTCTTGTAAGAGTTAACAAGAAATAGATTGGGACATTTGGGACAACCTGTGTTTTGCCTTCGAGTAAGATCGATCGCCGCGATTGGAATGTAATTTAACTCGGTGAAAGTTTGTACTTTTTATTTTTTTAATTTTTAAAAAAGATTCATAATTCTAACAAAATAACTTTTAATGATGATGCAATACCATTAACATACAGTATAAAATGGTTGGTAGCTGTAATTAGTGTGTACGGGATATAACCTTTAAAAATGTGGGTCTATATACAGTATTTCGGTTAAGAAGGCTCCGGAGCCTCGAAGTATTTTTGGAATAATGTCAGATTGTATTTTAGACGGTGTCCTAATTTTTGTAATAAAATTTACCCCTAAATTTTGCATTTTCTAAATTTACGATGTGATAAATAAGTGTACAGTTTCGGGAAAAAAGTTTGCCTACAAACAATTTCTAATAAGCGTGAAGTCACTTATCAGTAATAACTGGGTTTTTAATTTTTTTTTTAGTTATCAAAAAGAATGAAATATAGGGTGTACATAAAGTCAGGATCTATTTTTGTGAAGCACTTGGAAATTATATGGAATTCAATCATAAAATGATAAATGGTAACATTTATTAAATAATTAAGAGTAGGATTCGACGTGACGCCCATCAGTATCCCTGCACAGCTCAAATCGTTCCGCAGCATTTCTAAACACATTCTGGAGCATTTGCGGGGTTATGTTATCTGCAGCAGTTCGTATACGTGTACGTAGGTTTTCAAGACTCGTAATCTTCGTCTGATAGACGTGCGATTTGATAAAGCCCCATGCAAAGAAATCTAAAGGGGTTAAATCTGGTGATCTCGCTGGCCAAGGTCTGTTGCTTCCGCGTCCGATCCAGCGATTTGGAAAACGTCCATTTAGATAATCCTGAACAATTTTGGCATAGTGACAAGGAGCACCATCATGTTGATAGACGACGGTACTAACAATCCTATCCCCGCCGTCTATCAACATGATGGTGCTCCTTGTCACTATGCCAAAATTGTTCAGGATTATCTAAATGGACGTTTTCCAAATCGCTGGATCGGATGCGGAAGCAACAGACCTTGGCCAGCGAGATCACCAGATTTAACCCCTTTAGATTTCTTTGCATGGGGCTTTATCAAATCGCACGTCTATCAGACGAAGATTACGAGTCTTGAAAACTTACGTATACGAACTGCTGCAGATAACATAACCCCGCAAATGCTCCAGAATGTGTTTAGAAATGCTGCGGAACAATTTGAGCTGTGCAGGGATACTGATGGGCGTCACGTCGAATCCTACTCTTAATTATTTAATAAATGTTACCACTTTATCATTTTATGATTGAATTCCATATAATTTCCAAGTGCTTCACAAAAATAGATCCTGACTTTATGTACACCCTGCATAGCAAATGAAAAATGTATTACGAATTAGTAATTTTTTAAAAAAATTTTCTATAGGCTAATTTTTTTCCGAAAATGTACAATTTTGTGTGAGAAAAAATAGTGTACTTTAAATTCTTATAACTACGAGGGTTGTTCTAAAAGTAAATTTACAAAGTGTTTTGAAGAAACTGTTTTATTACAAGGCAAGTAATTATTGCAAGTATTTCAACAAGAAGTTATGGTAATTTTTTACTATCACTCCGGTCTCTGGAAACTGAAAATAAAGTTTACCATAAGACTCTCTACATTTTTTAAACAACTTTTATTAAGTACAATATGAAGGCAAATGCCGATTAAAGCTATAAAATTAATGTTACTAAAAATTTTTTTGAGCGATAAAATCGCGGATCATGTTTTTGGGAGTGATAAAATGGCTGATCCCACAAAGGTTAGGAAGGTACCGCTAACAAAATTGGGTGGTTTGACCTGAA
Organism: Bathynomus jamesi; assembly: GCA_023014485.1. Taxonomy (NCBI): domain Eukaryota; kingdom Metazoa; phylum Arthropoda; class Malacostraca; order Isopoda; family Cirolanidae; genus Bathynomus; species Bathynomus jamesi. The sequence continues at coordinate 203,236 of JAJOZX010003140.1, forward strand.
CTCATAAGATTTTAGTGTCACGATGGCGTCGTTTGCGATGGTTGTAATTATTCAGTGTGTTAAACTTCATGCAAATTTTTTGGTGATGAAGAGGCTGCATTTAATTTTTATGTAGAACACGGTGTATTGCTAAAAGAATTTATTTGCCCTAAGAAAAACAAGGAAGATAGTGTTTGTGGTAATAAGTGTGTTCGATAAAAACAGAAAAGCATTTCGTTGCCATAGGTCGGTGCGTGATAAGAAACGGAGAAGGCGAACACGCAAGGTTAGGTAGGTTAGGTTAGGTTAGGTTAGTAGTGTTTAGTTTTACGGTATATATAATATATACAGTGAATGGATCTTTTCCGTTTGACTGCCGCCATTGAAACATAAGAGGTGAGTGCCCCCAGCCTTCTTTACTTAGCCTTATAAGGCTAACTAACGAAAATATCACGACCTAACCTAACCAATCGTTAGGTCAACTGTACGACCTTGACGATTGGTTAGGTTAGGTCGTGATATTTTTGTTAGTTAGCCTTATAAAGCTAACTAAAGAAGGCTGGAGTTTAATTATGTTTCAATGGCGGCAGTCAAACGGAAAAGATCCCAGTGAATATATACAGTGTTCGTTTTACTACATATATATAAATGTATATATATACCTTTTAGGTCACTCATGTTGGCTGTTTCTACAATTTCCATAATTTATATATCAATGGATTTGTTTTTACATCGCGAATGCGCCCTAGATAGTCTCTACTGAAGGAATTACCCGCATTTTAGGGTATTTTTTCACACATACCCCAAAACAAACTTCGTGTCCTAACTTAGTTTTGGGCCAGTTCCCTCACTTGAGACTATCCAAATCGCATTCCTGGTGTAATAACGAATCCATTGATCTATAAATTATGGGAATTGAAGAGACCGGAGTGATAGTAAAAAATTACCGAAGTTATTACTACTTTTCTACATAATCACCAACAGATTCAAACATTTGTCGTAGCGTGGGACAAGCTTTCCGATGCCGATCGAGTAAAATGTAGTGTCCTTAGTTTTTAACCAGTTTCGTATGGCCGCTTCTGCATCAGGATCGTTTTGAAATTGTTTACCTCTGAGGTGTTCATTTAGGGCTGGAAACAAATAGAAGTCGCCAGATGCAAGGTCAGGACTATGGGGGATATGATCCATGACTTCTCAGTGCTTTGTCCTGCAAGAATACCGCACCTGCAGTAAGCAACCCGGGACGTTTTCTTCTGATAGTCGTACGAAGTCACTGTAAAGTTCACAATAAGAAGTGGCATTTATTGTTGTCCCTTTTTGTATGAATCCAACATGCAAAACGCCTTGATGGTCCCGAAAAATCGTTGCCGTCACCTTACCAGCTGATGGTGCAATCTTGAACTTTTTGATTCGTGGTGACCCCGGTTGTTGCCACTTTACAGTGTTGCCACACATACCTAACAAAATATTGTACTACCAACAACATTATTGTACTATGCATAATGCACCGGCAATTAACCTTGTAAACTTACTTTTTGAACAACCCTCATAGATTCAAAACTTAAGGAATTATTATTAAATAAATTCTTTATTTTGAAGGTTTCTCAAGAGAAAGAAGTGCCAAGTTTAGTTCTGTTCGTTCATCTTCAGTCGGATTCCGCTAAGGCCAATTCAGCCGAATTCGTGACCTTACTGACGGAGGTCATTAACGGCGGAGAGCCGTTTACGTATCCGACCGTGCCCGTCAATGGTTGGGTAGTCGTTCAGAAGATAACTCAGCTGACGGAGATGCATAGGAAGTTGTGGTGTGTATTGTGGTGGAGTTTAATTGAGGTTGTGATTTTACTGTTGCGGATGAAGGGTAGATAACGAAGGTAGAATTTTGGCGGTAAAGTCTTGTTTTTATTTTATAAAATCGGTTTAGAAAGAGTGAAATGCGAGTCGTACGTCAAATAATTAATTTTTTATTTCATATTTTAATTCAGAACATGGAATAGACCTTATGATTGCATCGTAATTAATTTCCCTTCGCTGAATGAAGTGTACGAAGCGTGAGATACAAGTCACAATGGATATGAGAGTTCGTTCTAAATCAGGGGTCACCAATGAAGGCCGCTTGGGTGTTTTTGTAACTCTAACTTTGGCTTTAAAGATTTAATACCTAAAAATTTTGAGAATTCCAACACATTGCCGTATTTATTCACTACTTCAGGCAAAATTTTACTTACTCTTCGCAGTCCATTATAAAGTCTGTCGGGAGTTCAGGTCCGGATAGAGGTACGCCTAATGGTGACCCTCGTTCGAAATGGTGGTTTTGGCATCTGTGATTGTTAAATAGTAGTGACTTCGAATAGATACCATGTAATCGTTACCCATTATGTAATACTAATGAGTCTGTTATATACACTGAGCGGCAGAAAAATCGGCCCACTTGGAATATCGCGAAAAGCAAAAAAGTGGGCAAGCTTCTGTTTCTGTTTTTAAAAGTTTTAAAATTCGAAAATATAGTCTGAGGCAACCAAATAACGAGACAAAACAACGTCAGCTGCGAACACACTAGCTGTAACGAATTTTCGACTTCTTTCAAGAATTCGACAGTGTGACATTCAGTTGCTCTTAGACTGCTAGTGCCACATTTTTCTTCCACTAGTTGGAGTAGACATTTGCGTTTAGTAACAGATAGACTTCTAATTCTTTTGGGTTTCAGAATTGGACATTTACAATGGATTTGAGTGCCGTGAACGTCGCAAGAGTCGTCGCCCTAATTGAAGATGGTCGGAACCAGCGTTACGTCGCCGATGCGCTAGGAATTCCAAGAACAACGGTTCGATGTATTTACCAACGTTATATGGAGACAGGAGAGTACACCCGAAGACGAGGATCTGGAATATCGCGCTGCACATCTGCCCGTGACGATCATTTCATCGTCTTGAGTGTTTTGCGAGATCGTCGCTTGACTGCCACAAACGTCCGCACTGAGCTGGATAGGTCTTGAGACGTCAGTGTATCGGAGCGAACCGTTAAAAGGAGACTTATGGAAAGTGGCTTACATGCTAGACGTCCAGCAATGGGTCCGGAATTGCTCCCACACCATTGCAATGCTCATCTTGCTTTCGTTCGTGAGCATGTCAATTGGACTCCTCCAAAAGCAACCCTCTCCGTACAAGTGCACGGGGCGAATCTTTCTCCTGTTCTTCTCCACACTCTTTCCCGTCCATTGGATGTTTGAAGATTAAATCTTGATTCGTCCGTGAACAATACTAGTCCCCATTGGACGACAGTCCAATTGACATGCTCACGAGCGAAAGCAAGACGAGCATTGCGGTGGTGTGGGAGCAATATCGGGCCCATTGCTGGACGTCTAGCATGTAAGCCACCATGACTCCAGATTTGAAAAAATTTACTGGAGCACAGCTCTGAATTTACTTTTTTCCCCTTACACCACTAGATAGGTTAATGATAGTAAACTCTTGAATTGACGACATACCAATTACAAATTGTTTTAGCTAAACATAATAATACAATAATGTACAGTTTATAACTCACCTTAAGTTTATTTATTCATTGCAGCAGCAACAGTGGACGATGTTAGACCTTGCATGTAGGCATTTGTTGTGAATTTACCGCCATGTATGCTTGGCCACTGATCAATGGCTTTCTGTGTGATCATTACAGCAGATCTAGTACCTGGAGCTGGACCCTCCTTCACAATTCTGCACAGCTTAGTCAAATGAGATGGCTTAATGGATCCTTTGTGTTCAACAATGTAACCAAGAATGGAGAATGTCCCTTCAGCTGGTGCTTCACTCCAGGCAGTTGATCCATCTTTATCAAAATGCTTTAATCTCTCTCTGATTCCTTTCCACAGCTGTTCTATATATTCTGTCAGCCAATTTATCACTGAGTATTTTGTAAAACTACTTTCAGATCTGGTTCTGGATGGTCTAGCAACTTCAGCAACCTGGTAGTAATCAGAACGTTTCTTGATGTATTTGTAAACTTCATTTAGGATGTAATCCTCAGCTGTTAGTTCCTTTTGCTGCCCTGTGGTATCGTGCTTAAATTCAGAAACTACATCATTGCATTTCCTCCATTAGCTAATTTGGAAATTGTTTCCATCACTCTTAACATAACAGTTTTCCCTCCTTTATAAAATATATTTTCTACAAATTCTGCACTAACTGTGGTTTTTTGAGCTACTTGCAACATAATCTTTGTTACATAGGAAATCAATACATAGAACTTGGCACTAATTTCTTTCTCTTGTGGATGATAAAAAAAAAAACAATTTTCCACAAATCTGTCAAATTGATCAAATTTGTAATTAACCATGCGAGTATCAGATTTGAGTTTTGGTCTCTTAAAACCAATGATATTGTCAAGAACCATATTGGTATAGTCAAGGCCTGATCTCAGATTTGAAGAGTGATTCTGAATAAAGTCTAAAAGCTCACTTAGTTTACAAATTTTCTTCAATGCATCAACGTGGGCTCTGTTCACAAGATGCATTAAGTCCCATCGAAATTTGAAATTTTCTCCAAACAACTTTTTCATTTCGTTTTTAAATGGCTCGTTGTCCTTACAAAAAGCCCCATCTCCAACCATTCCAGATACCTTGGATTTAATTGCTTCTTCAGATAGTTTCAAGTGATTAGGAGACTTCAACACATCAAAAATTTCATTGGCCAAATAAACTCCTGATTTGCTGCGTACTAAATTTATCCCAGCAAGTTTTACAGCCTTATCTTCTTCACTCATAACTAATACAACTAGCATGCTTAATCCCAAAATTGTTCCAATGTCAGCTGTTATTGTTACTGAAGTTTGTTCTAAGAACCACTTTACAGTTTGTTTTTTAAGTTGATTATCTAATAGCTCACAAATTGTCTCGCATGCATGTGTGCTATGATTCAAATTTCCAACCTCACAACCTGACCTATGTAATACAGCTAGAAGTACTGGATATAGAGCCCATGCAGTGTTTGTTTTCATTATGTAGTATAAGATGTTGCCACATAAGTCTTCTATGCGTTTAGTAGTGTTCCGAGAAGATGTTTTCATCACTTCATAAACAGCAGCTCTTTGATGCTGAAGTTTAATTAAATGTCTCTTCAGGTGGGTTTTCAGATTTCTAAACCATCTCTCTTGATTTTCTCCTTGTTTGCATACATAGGTTAAATCTTTAACATTGAAGTAACCTTTTATGTTAGAATGTTTGTCTGAAGCACATGCTTTGGGGTCTGTGCAAGCTATGCAATATAATGTAAACATTTTATCATCAGAAGCATCATCAATATCTTCTTGATTATAATCATCTTCATCCTCAACAGCTATATCTACATCAGGCATATTAGTGTCACTATTTGCAATGTTTTCCATTATATCACTTGGTACTGAAAATGAATCATCAGCATGCCCTAGATCCTTCTTTTCCACCAATTTGAATGTAGATTTGATCAAATCATTGTTCAGGATTTCTTGTATTGATTTACACTTGCTTAAATGGGCTATGGAAATGTCAAATTTGTTGCTTTTTGCTTTATTAGATTTGGATGCAACACTTGAACTTGAAGGCATATTTTGACTCTTCTCTTTATTAACCACAACAGCTTGGTGAGTTTCTTTTATTAGGCGCAAAATTGCATTCAATGTCTTCTGGATTTGGGAATTTTCAAATTCCTCTAAAGCAGTTTTGTTAGTCTGATGCGCAGATTCCTCACTTACCTTTTGTTTCTTAGGTGGAGGAGAAGCACTTTCTTCAGTCTGTGAAACATCTAGTGAAAAAGTTTCATTTTCTAGATTAGCAGTTGATGAAGTTGGTTCATTTTTCTGAGGTCTAGCACTAGCACATTTTGTGAACAAACTAAATGACTGCTTTGCCGTATCTCTTTGCTGCACTTCATCCTGGTATTTCTTTACTGCAATATCTAAGCTGTGGGCCCAAACTCTGGGACCTCTTGTATTGTAACAAATATTTTTTTTGGAATTAAAATGTTCCTCCCAGTTTTGCTACTTTGAATATTTGTTCTTGCATTGACCACAAAAGTAACCCCTTTTAACACCCTCACTTTTCTCTCCAACTTCATCAATATTAGGATCCATTATTGATTATTGACTACCTGAAAAAATACAAAATAAGTAAAAGTTAGTAAATATAGTATGGTAAAAGTGAGTAAAAGTAAGTAAATATAGTACAATGAAAGTAAGTAAAAGTAAGTGCTTTAAACTTAGTAAAAGTAAGGAAGAGTAAGTAAAAGTAGGTAAGTTAAAGTAAGTAAAAGTAAGTTTAAACTTAACTAAACTTTTCAATTCTAGAGTCATGGTGGATTACTTAAAACCGCACAAGTAATTATCTGGCCAATTTATCAAACCTGGCCGAGATCAATGGAACATAGTCCAATCCTGATAATTTTATATTAAAAAAATATAAGTTTTAATAAAATTTTAATTATCAAAACATTGAAGCTTAACAAAAAATAAAAATAATTGTTAAATATGGAATTACCAACTAAACTTAAAATAACTAAATTTGTAATTTAAAAAAATTGGTTTGTACAAGAACGTATACGCAAAAAAATTGCATAACGTCTAGCGGATGAACAAAACCCAAACCCAAATTTACTTTTTCTCATGGTCAAATTTACTGGAGCAATGCTCCCAAGATCGCAGGAATCTGGAGTCATGTAAGCCACTTTCTATAAGTCTCCTCCTAACGGTTCGCTCCGATACACTGACGTCTCGAGACCTTTCCAGCTCATTGCGGACGTTTGTGGCAGTCAAGCGACGATCTCGCAAAAAACAAACGACGATGAAATGATCGTCACGGGCAGATGTGCAGCGCGATATTCCAGATCCTCGTCTTCGGGTGTACTCTCCTATCATCCATATAACGTTGGTAGATACATCGAACCGTTGTTCTTGGAATTCCTAGCTCATCGGCGACGTGACGCTGGTTCCGATCATCTTCAATTAGGGCGACGGCTCTTGCGACGTTCGCGGCACTCAAATCCATTGTAAATGTCCAATTCTGAAACCCAAAAGAACTAGAAGTCTATCTGTTACTAAACAGAAAGAAAAATGTGGCACTAGCAGTCTAAGAGCAACTGAATGTCACACTGTCGAATTCTTAAAAGAAGTCGAAAATTCGTTACAGCTAGTGTTCGCAGCTGACGTTGTTTTGTCTCGTTATTTGGTTGCCTCATAGACTATATTTTCGAATTTTAAAACTTTTATAAACAGAAGCTTGCTTACTTTTTTGCTTTTCGCGATATTCCAAGTGGGCCGATTTTTCTGCCGCTCAGTATAGGTACATGATAGTCATTTTCTCAGCTAGCTATGTGACGGTAATTATAATCAAACCGCGCTAATACAAAGTCATTTTCTCAGCTAGCTATGTGATAGTAATTATCAAACCGCGCTACTACAACTAACATGTATATTAATTATCAGCCAAATAGCCCCTTGGATCAAATCAATAGAGCTACCAAGCAACCACACAAAACTGCTCTTCAATAACAGTTGGATAAAGCTCATTTAGAGAAGGTAGCGTCGACCAGTCAAAACTATTTCGGCGTCATAATGAACGATGAGAAACTGCAAGGATCGGAACTCATTTACGCCTTCTTGTCTCCTTCACCAGAACACCTGAAGCAGATCATGGGACCGACTAAAAAGTCTAGATTCTCATTTTCGACCCTGTTTAAAAGGTATTGCAAATGGCCCCAGTTTGGGGTAGGGAGAGTTTTGGTACTGTATGTTTATCGAATAGGGTGTGTCAATTTTAGTAAAGTCAACAATTCAAAAACTACTAATGCTCAAATGATGTCATATTATCTAGCAAACTTGGAAATATCTTGTGTTGTTTAAAAAAGCCATTTACCTACTTATATTTGACCATAAAGGTTTGAAATATAACCTAAATATGACTAGCATCGTATATCAATGTGCCATTGATACGTGTGGTCAACTTTGGTCGTTTTTGGTGTGCAGTATGGTTTCTAAGTTTCACAGTCACAAATGCTGGAGTTTTGATTGTAAATGCGTGTTTTTTCCCTCCTTTTTAACAATTTTGATTACTTCGTAATGTAAATATTGTGTAATTCAAATTATTCAAAATGTTGTGAGAGACCCAAACTTTCTGTATATTTTGATATGATAGATATATGAAATTGTCATTACTTTGAACAATTAAGTCTTGTACCTATAACAACACAACCTTTTATCTGAGCTTATAGGAAGATATTAAGAATTTCAATTAACTTAATTTTATGTAATCATAATCAGTAGGCCTATCCAAATTTCAATGACATTTCTTTTGTTCACAGGTCCACAGGATGAGTCAGAAAGAAATCAGAACCCGAAGCAAATCAAGTTGTCACCTAAGTCATTTGGTGGGGACTGGGAGGGAACTTCCCCCTGCTGAGGTATGGTTTGTTGAGGAGAGAGATGAGTGAGGAAGACAGGAGGAATTACCCAGTTAATGACCTGATTAACAACGGCATTGTTCCAGGACTACTGGCTCAGTGGAGAAAGGCCAACGCTCTATTCACAGGACCTGTAATCAACACTGAGCTCAGGATCAGGGCTAAAGTGAAGGCATTGTGGGATGAGGCAGTAAAGGTGCCCATTGGCAATGTGAAGCTAGAGGTCAAAGATAGGTTCATGATGAAACTGGACAAATTGGTGGACATCCTGACCTGTCACTGTGATCAGGAGCTGCAGTGAGCTTGGGTGCAACCCTGTCTGCAAACAGTGAGGTTCACATTGACTGCAGGAGCGAGCAGAAGATACCAGTGCAGGAGCTTGCCTTCATTAAAGGTCAGAGAGAAAAGGTGGGTAGTGTGGGGCCACACCAGATGGGTCTAGCTGATCACCCTGAGACCAGGAGACAAGAAGCAGTGCTGCAGAGACAGGAGCAGAGAAGGAAGGCAGAGGAGTTGAGGAGGAGTCACTGCTGGAGATGGAGTTGGAGGAGACTGGAGATATACTGGAGGAGGCAGGGAGGAGAGAAGAGGACGAAGACTTCATACCAGAGGCTGCGACAACTTCTTCCTTGCCTGTAGCTAAGAAGAAGAAATACAACACTGAAGATATCACCAACATAGCTCTGGTTAGCTTGAGACATCACATTGGGCTGAGAGAGACTGCAGAGATTGCCACTGCTGCCTGGATTGATGCTGGTCTTATCACAGAGTTTGACACAGCACTGGTGATTGACCACAACAAGGTGAGGAGGGCTCAGGAGAGACTGACTAAGGAGCTGGTCAAGAAGTTTGATGGAGATTAGGGAAAATGGCATCACCTGTATCATCTTTGATGGGAAAAGAGATGACACCAAAGTGATGATGGAAGCTGAGGGCAGTGACAGGCAGTTTCCTGGCCTCATTAAGGAAGAACACTACACAGTGTGTAATGAACCAGGTGGGAAATATTTGTGGCATTTTGTACCAGAGGAGAGAAGTTATGCTGAGGTCATTGCTGATCTGGTGAACTGGCTAGGAGAGAGAGGAGCAGACCAGACCCTTTTGGCCATAGGAGGTGACAGTACTAATGTGAATATTGGCTGGGAGGGAGGAGTAATGCATTATGTGGAGGCCAAGCTTAGCAGGAAGTTGGTGTGGATTGTCTGTGACTTGCACACTGGGGAGCTGAGTCTCAGACACCTGGTGACTGCACTGGATGGCAAGACATTGAGCAACAAGAAGTGGTCTGGGCCCCTAGGGAAGATGTTAGACACTGCCACTGAGCTGGAGATCAACCCAAACTTCACGAGGGTCACTGTTGGTCCTCCTCTACCCCCCTATCTCAGTCAGGAGGTAGGCAAGGACCTCAGCACAGACCAATCATATGGCTACAGAATCATCACTACCATCAGATCGGGAGAGGTACCTCATCGTCTAGCTCTCCTGGAAATTGGGCCAGTCTGTCACAGTAGGTGGGTCACCACGGCTCTAAGGTTCTGCAGATTGTGGATTTCCAAACATGGGCTGAAGGGTAGGAACCTGAAGAATCTGAGGATAAGTGTGGAATTCATAGTGGGAGTCTACGTGCCAAACTGGTTGAACATCAAGTTAAATCACAGCTGGGTGGAGGGTCCCAGGCATGTACTGTACCAGCTGGAGCTGCTCAGAAGTCAGAAGAAGGTGATAGGAATAGTGATGCCTACAGTGAAGAGATCAGCCTGGTATGCACACACTGAGGCTGTGCTCCAGGCCATGCTGTGCAGTGAGGTGGAGGAGGAGAGGAGGCAGTAAAGAGGATACTGGAAATCAGAGGTGAAGGAGATGAGGACACACAGGTAGGAGACTGCAGTGTCAGACCCAGGAAGACTCCTGACATCAACCCAGATGCCACCAAACTCTCGGAGCTTATTGACTGGAACTCTGGCGTGACTGAGCCTCCTCTGACCTGCTCCCTCACCACTGCTGCAATCAAGGAGTTTCTGGATAGACCAATGGAAGTTCCTGCATGGCCCTCACACACACAGTCAGTAGAGAGGTGTGTAAGGATGACAACTGAAACAGCACAACATGTTTACTCACAAGAGAGGAGGGAGGCGTACATCAGTGGCCAGGTGGCCAGTAGGGAGCTCATATCCAGGAACAAGAGCAAGGCAGACATGGTATCCTTGGCAAAGTTCAAGAAACCTATCTATATTTCTAAGTTTTAATATTGAAATACAATCAAAATGTCTTTAATTGTATGTAATGTAGGTAAAATGTAGTTATGTACAATAAAAAAAATACTTGCAAAATTGCTGATTTTCGTAAACTTCAGCTTCAAATATAAGTAGCTAGGAGTGGTAAAATCTGGATTTTAAAGCCATATTTCGATTTAGCACATAAAAATGCATCATTTGGTCACTATTAGTCTTCGAAAATCTAAAGATTTCACTTTGCTCCCTAAAATTGACACCCTATTTATCCAATGTCTTTTTCTTTTTTCTTTGAAACACTATTATTATAGATGTTCTTTTCGAGGGGAGGGTTGTTGGATTTGATTTTTAAGATGTAATTATGTGTCCTTTGTTTGAAATATACTTCCCAAACTAGATTTCGAGAGTGATCACTTTGTTCTTGTGAATAATTTTGTTTTCCATTGTTACACCCACGCAAGGGCATCCCTGATGACATAACTAACTGGAATTGTACAATGAAAATTTGTTAAATTGGTTTGGGCCATAAGTCCCTTCTTAGGATAATTTTTTTTAACCCTTGGACATCAATAGACGTTATTCATATTTTAATATTTTTTGCGCATACAGTGATATCAGAGCTAACGAAAGCCGCAGGGCAAGGGTTAAAGTCTGGGTTAAAAATTCGAGTGAAATAAGTTTTGATGGCTGGGTCATTTGATTTTGATTCCCTTTTCACTTTGATAATCTGCCAAAGCTAATAGTTAGTCACGTACAGCGTAGAAATACTGTTTGTGTAAAACTTTTTTCCCTGTAGCAGTGAAGGAAAGGGAGACTGCGAAGACGATGACATGGGCAATCTTATCATGATGGACAGTGCCAGTGGGGAAACCGTGGCAGAAGGTTCTGACGGTGCCAAGGATTCTATTGCAGAACCTCTCTTTGCATTCCTCGAAGAACTGTGCGAGTTAAGAGGTGTCGGGAAATGGCTGAGAAAGACTCTTATTTCATTCGTACAGATCACTTATGGCAAGAATATTACAAGGTTGAGTAATTGGTTTGTTTGGGGAAACAATCTGGGATTTATGCCTTAAGTCTATAATATACTGAACGGATACGATGGAAGATTGTTTGATCATGTGATGAAATACTGTTGAGTAGTATGGAAGGAAAAAAAACACCCACTTTTTTTTTTTTTTTTTTTTTTTTTTTTTTAAAGCGGATCTTTTCCCGTGTCTTGTGTGTCTTATCTACCCTGTGAACAGTCAGCATGCTCTCAAACACACACACCTCCCAATTCCTCTACAAATACATGCATCTCGCATACTACACAATCTTTTCAAGAACAAAAGACAAAATTACATCAACCTCAAGAGCCCCCGAGCCCCCGAGTCCCCTGAGGAGAGGACCATAAATATCTCCACTTGTGGCTTCCCCGCTGCTGATACCAGGAACACAGACTCAGGCAGCAGGGCTGGTTCTGCTACTGCCCACTCGGTGTCTTGGGCCTCTGTCTGATTCACTTTTCATAAACCTGCAATATTAGTGGCCTTTCCTCAAATTTACAATCTGTTGAACACCACCACTTCCTCTAAACTTCACCTTCTCTTCCTCACTGAAACTCGGGTGTCTGGGACGACTGACAGCAACCACTTTTCTGCACCCTCCTACTTTATACTCGGTTTCATTTCAAAGGCGGATGTTGCATGTACTGTATGTACGTACACAATAGGGTGGGGTGAAACGCAATTCTTTGTGGAATATTAATTTGCTTCACCTATAATTTGCTGTATTGGGTTCTATAGATGACATAAAGTGATATAAAAGAAAAATCAATTTTGCCCTACTAGCGCATTTTTGAGAAAAACAAAATGGCCGCTAGTCAAACATAAATGCTCATAACTTGAAAAATATGCATCCAATTAAAAGATGCTATAGAATAAAAATTATCCAAAATAAAAAAAAAACATTAGAAAGTGCCCTTTTATAAGTTTTCTCAATTTTAAATTTTATCAAAATTTACCTCGGTAAATCACAAATAAATCACTTTTTTCTAAATAAATTAAAAATTCTTTGATGACTGAAGTATATTACTTTGATAATAGTTAATAACCTTATATAATTTTGAATATTCAAACTATAATCTACAACAACACTAATCAACGAGAGAAATTATTGACATTTTATTACCACAATTGCAGAAACATATAATTAATACACTTCCAAAAAGATCCCTTTTCGAAAATAGTGAAGTGTTTGCTTTTATGAAATTTTGGTGAATTATTTCAGTCTCTAATTAAAAGCTAATTGTCAAAAAGTGAAGTTATTTCTTTCTTGGTTTCCATACATGGCAGCAATGAACGAGACCTAATTCTTGCTCTTATAAATCAATCACGGGATTCTTGGGAATATACAAATGAGGCCGCATCGGGGGGGGGGGGGGGGGGGGGGTTATGGGGTACTTAGGATGAATTGAAAATTTTTTAATTCTCATATTCTTTTTTATCACCCTTCAATCCACCTTATTACCAGTGAAGCAATAGTTGAAAAAATTTTCAGCCCACCCTAGTACACAACGACCTAATTTGCTCTTATATCCCCGAACTTGAATCCTCCGAATTCTACACCCTCTGGCTACTGCTTGCATGCCAATCTCAAACTAAATACATCTGCGCTCTCTGCCTTTCTCCTAATTCTCCAGACTACCCAAAAATCTGACTACCTCGCTTCCAAAATGAAATAACATTCTATCCTACTCTCCTTTCCTTTCGCTGAAGTCTTCATTTTAGATTTCATTGTTCACCACCAGCTTTGGCTTTCTTTCCATTTCACTGACATTCCAGGTGAAGTAACTTACAACTTCTTTATCCTGAATACTCGTATCTCCGTTCGCCTTGGAGATAGGTCCAACATTCTGGATTTATTTATCAACACTACTCATCCTCCTTGTTTTATCAAACTTTTTCTCCGTTGGGCTCCTCCGACCATAATTTTATATCCGTTTCCCGTCCTATCACTTCATTTGCCTTTAATACCTTACTGCCGCTGATTGGGAGGCCTTTTGGCAGTAGTTCTGTGATTTCCCATGGAATGATTACAGATTCCTTGGCCTGACCGCATCACAGAGGGTGATTCTCTCATGTATGGAGGCGTACATTCCATTTATTTTTCCTACTACTAGTGGGGAAAAAAAAAAAAAAAAAAAAAACTTGGTTCAACTTTGCTCGTTCTAATGCTATCCGCGACAGAGAGGAGGCTTTCAGAAGGCACGGTCGCCATCCAACTCCTGACTCTCACTTACCTTATTTCTGGCCGGAATCGTGCAAGAGCTGTTTTTCGACACGCCAGACATTCCTTCATTAGACATAAATGTGAAAACTTTTCTAATTCTTCTCGCCCTTTCTGACACCAAGCTAAAAACCCCTCCAACAACTTTACTTCTTTCTCTCCTCTTTTTTCATTCTGACGGCTCAGTTGCCGTCTCTTCTCCTGGTGAAGCTGAACTCTTCGCTCAGATTTTCGCCTCCATCTCACCCATAGACGATTCCGATGCTGTTCCTCCATCTCCTCCTCCTTCTGACTTAATTATATCTGAAATTAGAATATCTTCCGAAGATGTTTTTTTCTGCCCTATCTGGGCTCAGCTCTAGGAAGACGTACAGTCCTGATGGTGTTCCTTCTGTTCTCAAGAACTGTGCTTCTCTGCTGACACCTACCTTGCCCAGGCAAACTCTTTCGTCTTTGTCTTTCATCTGATATTTTTCCTTCTTGCTGGAAGTTCGCTTTCATTCAGACTCACGAAGAAGGGTAACTGCTCTCAACCCTCTAACTATCGTCCAATTGCTTTGATTTATTACCATTTTGAAATTTTTGAATCTATCTTTAATAGGAAAATTCTTAAACACCTCTCGACTCAATCTTCTTTGAGGTCGTCAGTATGGGTTCTGTAAGGGACGCTCTACTGGTGATCTTCATGCACCTCTCTCTGACCTGGTTATCCTCCTTTCGGGATTTCGGTGAAACCTTTGCTGTTGCGGTAGACATATCAAAAGTTTTTGATAGAGTTTGGCACAAATCTTTAATTTCGAAACTGCCCTCCTTCGGTTTCTACTCTTCTATCCGTGCCTTCATCTCTGATTTCCTTTCTGGTCGATCTATAATTGCGGTTGTAGGTGCCCACTGTTCTTCTCCTTAAGCTATTAATAGTGGTATTCCTCGGGTTTCTGTCCCGTCGCCCACTCGCTTCCTTTTATTTATCAATGATGTATTAAGTCGTACTTCCTGTCCTACCCACTCCTACGCCGATGATTGCACCCTTCACTTCTCCACCCGCTTCACAAAGCATGCCTATCAACAATCACTCCATGCTTCGCGTGATATGGGTATGGCGCACCTGATTTCTGAGTGGGGCAGAAAATCTTGTGGCTCTCGATGTCCATGTTTTGAGCAAAAGAGTTTTTACAGTACCTAACTGATTCATCACATCGATATACAATTTCGGAAGAAAGTGCGCCAAGAAACCTTAAATTTCTGAAAAAAAAATTCTACTTGGTTAGTATTGTTTCTTCAGATTTTTTTTTTCCCCAAAAACAAAAAACAAATCGCTTTTTATTAGTAATTTTTTATGGTTTTTAGACGAATTTTTTTCCTAAACTGTACAAGTACTTCTCTTGAAGACACGTACGGGAGACTGTGCAAGGATTGCTGAGTGAATCCATGGTTATCTATTACCTTCAAACGCTTCGGAATTCGTTTTGGCCTGAAGAGGAACTCTCGCTGCCTGCAGTCACGCAGAGAACTGCAGAAGAAGCACTGAGGACCAGGTAATTAAGGAGTATAAACTAAACTAAAGAACTTAAACCTTGCATTTCGGGAAATCTTCCATTTTTGTCTTCAGTTCTAATTCTCAAACTACTTTTATTATTCATCTAGAGCAGGGGTCGGGGAACCGGGGTAAATTGCCCCAAATGGGGTAAAAATGAAAATCTCGGGGGTAATGAAGGCTCAATAAACATATAAATAAAATTGCACAAAAATTTATTATTTAATAAGCGAGGCTAATTATCAGTTATATTTTTTTCGAACAAATAATTTTTAGTTTCTTAATAAAATAAAAAATCTAATTATTATTAACTTTCAAGTCTAGGGGGTAATATCGTACACAAATATATTTTGGGGTAATACCCAAAAAAGTTCGCCGACCACTGATCTAGAGCGTTCCGTGGCTCGATCAGTTAGGCGCCGTTCGGCATTGCTGAAATTCCTCCGAATCGTGAGTTCGAACACCAAAGCTGGGCGGTTGTCTTTTCTGTATCTTACGTCGCGGCGAGACGGCGGGTCAGCCATTCCCATTTAATTGACTCTGGCTAAGGTATCCCTGGCTCGGGCCTCTAACCCCCACTTCCCGAGGATGAGGGACATCGGATGTTACCTTCACAACATTCATCTCTCACTTCATTTAAAGCGAGTTCATTTGGTTTACATATAAATCATCATCATCATCATCATCATTGGGTGGTTCGATGTCGGTAGTGGTGTCCCACAGGGTTCAGTGTTAGGCCCATTGCTATTCGTAATTTACATTAATGACATAGATGTAGGATTGACTAGTAACGTGTCAAAATTCGCGGACGATACTAAAATAGGCGGTAAGGTTGTTAACGAGGACGATAGAAATAGGCTCCAAGACGATGTAAATAGGATTATGGAGTGGATGGATAAGTGGCAGATGCAATTTAACGTAGACAAATGTAAAGTTTTGCATATAGGTTCTCGTAACAATAATTACACGTACACGATGGATGATAGAGAGTTAGCGAGCGTTGACGAGGAAGTAGATTTAGGCGTACGCGTATCTAAGGATTTAAAGGTTAGGAACCAGTGCCTGGAGTCTTGCGCAAAAGTTAATAGGATGTTAGGCTTCATAGCGCGTAATTTCGAATTTAAATCGAAGGATATTATATTGCCCCTTTACGAGTCCCTAGTCAGGCCTCATTTAGAATATGCAGTTCAGTTTTGGTGCCCGTACTTGCGTGAGGATATTGATAGGTTAGAAAGGGTTCAACGTCGTGCCACGAAACTAATTCCGTCATTGCGCAACAAGCCTTATGAAGATAGGATTAAAGAGTTAGACCTGTATTCACTCGAAACTAGGAGATTAAGGGGGGAGCTTATTGAAGTTTTCAAAATCGTTAATAACATCGATAACGTAAATTTTGACATTGTTCACTTTCGATAATAATAATACTCGTAATAACGGATTTAAGTTGCGTGGCAGACGTTTCATTACTAATATCACTAAATACTTCTTTGTTTAAAGTAATTGATAAATGGAATAATGTTCCCTCGTCAGTCGTTAACTCTACCAGCGTTAATATGTTTAAGAACCGTTTAGATAGGCATTTTAAAAATATTAACGTTGTTTAAAATAAAAAAAAAACAATTGGCAACAGGAGCTCTGCTGGTGGTGGACGAGGATGAGTCTGTTAACGATAATGCCAGCGTGTGATGCCAGCAATGAAATTATTTAAAAAAAAAAAAAAAAAAAATTTAGACTAACACGAACGTAGATGTAGCTCGTAGCGTAAACTAACCCATTTTTTGTTTAACTTTACCTACCTTTTTTTCTTATCCTCTCTCCTTGCATGTCTGTAACTCTCTCTACTTGCTTGTCTGTAGTTTGCATGGTATGACAGTGAGTTAAGGCTGTTTGCATGGTTTGTAAGCATTCTTATTTTACTTCTTTTCATTTTTCACCCCTTTCCTATTCTCTACGACTATTTTTCTGACTTGTCGGCAGTGGCCGGCGGATGATGATGGCGAGTCTTTTTTCTCTTTTTCTGAATGAATGTTAACCCACGAGTGATAGGTGTTGCTACTTACTTAACCCCTTATTTTCTTCTCTTAACCCCCTTCTCTTTCCTTTCTCTCGGGCTAACCTTAGAGTGGATCTTAAGGTCTTTGTTAGCCTTAGCTTCTGTAGATCTGTAGATCGTTATTATTATCATGATGATGATAATTATATTTTCATTTTAATGTACAGGGTATACATAAAGTCAGGATCTATTTTTGTGAAGCACTTGGAAATTATATGGAATTCAATTATAAAATGATAAAGTGGTAACATTTATTAAATAATTAAGAGTAGGATTCGACGTGACGCCCATCAGTATCCCTGCACAGCTCAAATCGTTCCGCAGCATTTCTAAACACATTCCGGAGCAATTGCGGGGTTATGTTATCTGCAGCAGTTCGTATACGTAAGTTTTCAAGACTCGTAATCTTCGTCTGATAGACGTGCGATTTGATAAAGCCCCATGCAAAGAAATCTAAAGGGGTTAAATCTGGTGATCTCGCTGGCCAAGGTCTGTTGCTTCCGCGTCCGATCCAGCGATTTGGAAAACGTCCATTTAGATAATCCTGAACAATTTTGGCATAGTGACAAGGAGCACCATCATGTTGATAGACGACGGTACTAACGATCCTATCCCCAATCAGCTGAGGTTCAAGGAATTGCTGCAACATGTCCAGATAACTAAGCCCCGTAACTGTAGCTTCAGCAAAGAAAAAAGGACCATAAACCTTAGATTTTGTTAAACCCATCCAGACATTAACTTTAGGTGTGTGTGTCTCCCAATTTTGGACGAAATCATTCGGTCTTTCATCTGCCCAAATTCGACAGTTATGGCGATTTACTTTTCCACACGTATGGAAAGTGGCTTCATCACTAAAGAGAATGTTGTCCATTAAATTATCACTCCAGATTTGTTCTACGAGATCAGCACACACAGCACTTCGTCGAGGGAAATCTTTCTCATGTAAATCATGTAAAACCTGCAAGTGATAGCTTTTCTTCTGCAAATTAACTTTCAGAATTTTGTGCACAGATGACGTCGGGAGGCCGAGTCTGTGTGATGCAGCACGAACGGACGTACGTGGCTCCTCAGTGATAATTCCGCGTACTGCATTCACGATAAGATCTGACATACACGGTCGTCCTGATCTTGCTTCATCATTTACAGATCCCGTTCGTTTAAATTTGTTCACCTATTTTCGTATTGTCTTGTCTATTGGCCCCGGCTTATGAAATCTCCTTCTAAACTTCTCTCTGATGTCATTGTATTTCTTTCCCTCGATTCGCCAAATTACTATTGCCACACGCTCTTCTGTATTCATTCTAAGGGCTTCTGAAAAGAAAAATAGAAAAAAATAATTATTTCACAAAAATAGATCCTGACTTTATGTACACCCTGTATTAAGACCGAAGTAATGAACAAGTAATTAACAAGCATAAAGGAAATTTTGGAGGACATAGCAGACCTCCACTTCAAATATTTCTGTTAATTATAGAATAATGTTAGCTAAACGCTAACGAATGATGATAGCTAAAATTTGAAAGAACAAACACTTAAGTCTTAGTTGGTACTGATAACTCTGTATGAAATACCGGAAAAGCTCATAGTAGTGTTTGTAAAAGTAGGTTCAGTATAGTTGGATTAGGTTAGGTTAGGTTAGGTTAGATCATTTTCTTTTGTCTTTGTTAGTAGAAGCCCAGACTTTCGTCGATTTTCTGCATTTGAGAGAAATTTCTCAACGTTTCGAGAATTTCTCCCGCTTTGTAAAAACTTTTCTCTCTCAAAAAGCCTCACCCAGCCTCAGTTCTAAACATAATTTTTTAAAAAGAGTATTTTGGCTGAATAGTGTTAGTAGATTGTGTATAGCGTGTGACAATTTACTTTGAACCAGTCAACCACAAAAGTTTAGCCATTACAAACGGTTAAATAAAAAATCGGAAAAATGGTAACAAGTGTAATTATTAACATATAAAATTTATATTATTTATGTCAACGTTTTTATTTACATACTTGGTTTACTAAAGTTTTAGACCAGGGTTTCCCAAACTGGTCCGCGATGGTATCTCCAAACAGAATTCCAAATATTTCTACACTAACAAAAATAATACAATTTTGTTTGACATTTGTTATATTTATACGCTTTTTACTGTAAAAGCTCGTTCTTGTAACCATAAATAATAGTCATACACTAGTTTCCGCAGGGTTTTTTTTAAGCAGCAAATTAGCGCAATGCAGGAGTGGTTACTAGGGTTAGAAAGGGTTCCGTGACCGCAAAAGATTGGAAAACCCTGGTTTGGACAACCTGCCGAAATGCGTTCTCTCTAAGTATATATTACATTGTATTGTGTGTGTCAAGTATTTTTACTAATGCTAGTTCTTATTGGATAAGAAACGAAGCCCAGGACCAGTTCGTTCGAAATCTCCCGGAGTTGCTTTGTACTTTGGTCGGGCAACAGAACGCGAGGAGAGGCGCTGCCAGACTTTTTTGTACCCTTCAACATCATGCCCTGAACAAAAATCTCTTCTATGTTAGTTATTTTACTTTCTTAATTTATTTTAGGTGTTCGTATGTACAGGTTCGGAAGAAAAAATTAAAAGATTTAAAAAACAACAAAGTGGTCATTATGGATCAGTAATTTTTTATGCTTTTTAGAAATTTTGTACGTGAACTTTGTCACAAAATTGTACAATAACAGTCCAAAGCTGCTGTTAAAGGACTTCCCTAAGGTGATGAAAAATTAAAAACTACCATAGAAGTTAACAGAAGGGACGAAGCTTTTTGAAGGGTAAATGACCTCCAATGTTTATGCATGTGCAAATTCTTTTACTTTCATTTTTAAGCGTGTTTGGACCTGAACAAAGGGAATGTTCATTCTTCGAAAAACTTGGTCCTTTGTAATAGGTTTTATCGCAATTGTTTGTAATCAAGAGAAGTCTGAAGTACGAGGGGCGGTCAGAAAATAAGTTTACACGGCGTATAATTTCGTAACTAAAGGACCTACATTGATTGCTTGTATCAGGTGAATTTGTTAATCATTGTTGGCAACACTGCACGTCGATTCAGCTGCCATCTATCGTACATTGGTTATACGAATCAGTTGAACAGGGCGGCTCGACTGGAACAGTGCCCTGTCATTTCTGCGACGATATTTCGAGTCTGTCAGTGGTCAAGAATTTCTCGAGCGCATTGTCACAGGAGACGAGACATGGGTTCATCACCGTACTCCGAAAACAAAACGTGCCAGCATGGAATGGAAACACCCTGGGTCCCCGCGACCAAAGAAGTTCAAGATTGTGAGGTCCGCTGGCAAAGTGATGGTTACCGTGTTTTGGGACCACAAAGGTGTTTTGCTCGCAGACTTCATGCAAAAAGGCACAACAATCAATGCAGCTGCATATTGTTCAACACTGGAACGTTTACGAGCGGCCATTAAATGTAAACATCGTGGTTTGCTCCGTAGAGCAGGGCACTGTTCCAGTCGAGCCGCCATGTTGAACTGACTTTTATAACCAATGTACGGTAGATAGCAGCCGAATCGACATGGTGTTGCCGACAATGATTAACAAATTCACCTGATACAAACATAATCAATGTAGGTCCTTTAGTTACGAAATTATACGCCGTGTAAACTTATTTTCTGACCGCCCCTCGTACAATTTATTATTAGTGATGTATTGGAGGGCGATAGTGAAATTTCTTAAGTTTAAGAAAAACTCGTCTTCGGTGCCAAAACAGATTGATGTTCTGACATTAAGGCGAGGAGCTAATGTACAAAATATTGATTATATAGTCTTGTTTTGTACAAATTTAATTTGTAACATTATTTCTATTTAAAAATACGTTTCCTAAAAAGTATTTCTCATCACGAAGTATAGTTATTATTGGAGTAATATTTCCATTAAATTCGGAGGTGTATACATATGTTTTTTTTTTTTTTTTTATAGACTGCCTTCGAAGTTGTCTTGAAAGAACTATTTCCTGAACTCCAAGAGAAGTTGAAAAAAATTTAAGTTAGGAAAAGGAGGGTGTAGTTTTCTTCGATATTATATCTTGGATATTCACGAGACAACACAGCAGACGTCAAACATCATCTATATGAGTAAACATGTCAAGTTGTAACTCATCCAAAAATATAAAGGGTAACGTTGATGAGAATTTTTACTTTTAGAAAAAGGTTCCCCAACCTTTTTCTAAAGAATTTCCCCACATGTTTACACTCAGTAAAGGGGGTTATATTTCGAACTGTATAACATTTTGCCTGGTTTTACCATATCGATGATCTTCATAAATCCCTTTAGAGGCGTAAGTTAAGCGTGTGGTAGAAATATACTTATTCTAGTCTGTTGTAAACAGTATTCTTTGAAAAAGGGAAATCCTTTGTATTTTTTAAAGTATCAAATAATAGATTATGAATATTTTTATATATGTATTTTCAGTTAATGAGATCAAATGTGATTGTATTTTTATAATTATTTTTTTTTTTTCCCCCCCCAATTTATACGAGCCCATTTTCTGTCTAAAGATGAGGATTGCATTTATACCATAAATATTAGCGTCAGGATAGTCGGATCTTACGAGATTAACTCCACATTGAAGTTTGACCAAATTTAGAGATTGAATTTATGTATAAGTTAGATAATTGTTATATATGTATTTTCCTGAAAACCAAAGATTTTATATTTTCGTGACCTGTTGGTTACTTTAATGCTAAGCTTATACAGTAGTATAATATTTGTTAGTATTTATGTTCGTTGGAGTATTAGCGAGTAAAATTTTTTTTTTTCCGCAAAACTGAGTCTTCGAGTTTGTTACGGCTTTCCAATTTGCTCATGAATAAACAGACGCCATCTAAGTAATTCAATGCAGTATTTATCATGGTTTTTAAAACGTTCAATTAACATCGAGAGTACTTTCAATAATTTAATTTTAAGAAACTCTTCAACGGTTTCAGCACTGTCGAAAGGCGATGAATGTTTATTGATGAGGAAAACTATTATGCTCCATCGTGACGGACAAATATTTAATTCATTCTTAGAGGGGGGTAAAAAAAAAAGGCCTTGACGTCAAATTAAATATATATGTATAAAATTGTAGGGTCCAGGAAAAAAAAAAAAAAATAAATTTGTATTTACATATTAAGAAATTAATGTTTCTAGAAGACGTTTGTTATTCCTTCGTCTTTGAGTGGCATCACGGGTAAAGTCTGTCTGTCAACAGTGAGCGCTTGAGTTTTTCTGCCATGGTAGATTTTCCCGTCTAAGTCCATGGCGAAGTTGTAATCGACAGGGTTGTCAATGGCAGCTTCAATCGCCTTCTGCAGGTTCTTTAGATCAATAAACGTCGTCACCAATTCCTGGAAGAATATATTAACGAGTTTTGACTGTGGTTCGAAGGAAGAACATTTTTTTATGGCGTTTACCCCTGGGGATACGGGGTTAAGAATTGGTCCCCCGCCTTCCTCGGGCGTGTCGTAAGAGCCGACTGTACGGGGACCTCCGGGGTGGTAATATATTTTTTACCTCCCTGTGGGGTAACTTGACTGGGATCCCATCTCTGGAGAAACTCCATCGTTTGATGTATAAATGAAGACGGGGGGGAACAGGATTGACTCAGATTTGACTTCGTCTGTGCGAAACTAGTGCTTGCATAATACCGAAAATTTTCAATACCGGTATTTGGAGGCAATTATGCTAATCCCGGTATTGATACCGGTATTATGAAAAAAATAATTTATTTTGATTTATTATGGTGCCACCCTACCAACCCTCCCACAAGTCTGAGGGACTTGCAGTACTCACCATATTTACTATAAATTAATGACCCAACTCCAATAGATGGCATTCTATTCGAAAAAGTTTATACAGTAAATTACTAAATTGTAATAAAAATATTATTTGAATTTTTTTTTAGCATATTATTATACAACTACTGGGGTAGATAGAAATTATTAGTATCTAAATATTTATTTCTTAGTTTGATTTTGAAAGTATGCTTTGAGGAAACAAAGAGCATCTAGGGATTGTTCAGATAGACTTGATCTCAGTTTCGTCAGAAATAGGCCTGCAGCAGAAAAGGCTCTTTCTGATTCTGCACTTGTAGGTTTAATTGAAAGCAGTGCCTTGTACAGCTTCTCTAAATTCTCACTTCTCTGTAAAGTAACTTCCAAGCTTTTAAATTCATTAGTAACATCAAAATCAATGGAATTTTTTTTAGATGGCACTTTTCCTAGTTTGTCCATTTCTTGCATGTATTCACTCAGTAATGAATCTGCTTCCACTTCAGTCTTATCGGAGGACTAAATTGCCTAAATTTTACAATAGCAATTTTTGTCAATACCGAAAACCTATAATATCGGTATCAGTATTATTTGTACTTCTTCAATACCGGTTTTAACCCCTAGTGCGAAACTAAGTTGAAAGAAAATGATACTACTGAATCGATTGTGGATACAGGAAGAGTTCAATTACCGAGGTATCTTCCCCTTTTTTACTTGTACTATGTATGGAATGACTAGTGACTAATCCTCACCCAACTTTCTAATGTATCATTCACCATATTCTTAATTTCATACCATGTACACTTCTGGATGTCCTCGTATTAAAATATTTACGAAACTATGATTAAAGCGCGGAAGATCTGAGTAGTCATTTACTTCGGGTACACCTTGCTTAGGGACTACGTCGTAGCCAGTGTCGTAACACGGCTTCCCGTTGATCAGCGAAATTAAGCGACATTGGGTCTGGAGAGTAGTTGGTTGGGAGACCGTCTTCCGTGTCCAGATTATGTAGCGACCAGTGGTTCCGATCCCACGTGAAGCTGTAGGTCCCCTCCGTCATATGACCTTAAATGTTGCGAAGGAGGTTAAACAATTTTAATTTATTATTATTACCTTGCTTAGAGTCCTCCCCCCCTTTCCATCCAGATTACCTATTACACCACTAAACATATTCCCTATGTAATCACCTCTTGCTACTTGTCGTTTCAGTATTTAAAATCAGCATACATTCCTGCCACTCATCTTTCATCAGCAAAACGCTAATGAAAGATGAGTGGCAGGAATGTAAGACAGAGTATGCATGTGGTGACTAAGTATAGGTATGCTGATTAAGACTAAAAGGATAAGTAGCAAGAGGATGATTACACACATCAGAAAAGTAGTGATTGTAATGGGGTAATCTGGATGGAAGATGGGAACAGACTCTAAGCAAGGTGTAATAATAATATATTGAGATTGTTTAACCTCCGCAACATTTAAGGTCGTATAACATAGGAGACCTACAGCTTTACGCGAGATCCGAACCACGGGTCGCTACATAATCTGGACACGGAGGACGGTCTCCCAACTAACTCTCCAGACCCAATGTCGCTTAACTTCGCTGATCAACGGGAAGCGGTGTTACGACACTAGCTACGACGTAGCCCCTAAGCAAGGTGTACCCAAAGTAAATGACTACTCAGATCTTCCGCGCTTTAATCATAGTTTCGTAAATATTTTAATACGAGGACATCCACAAGTGTACATGGTATGAAAAGGGAGAAGTCTAATAGATACGTTAGGAGGTTGGGCGAGGGTTAGTTATACCATACAGCTGTAGTCATTTGGTCAAGAGAAGTGGGGGGGGGGGGGGAACTGGGGTCGAGAATAATGATTGGAATGAGGGTAAGCAGAAACTGGAAAAATAGAGCGAGCGAAATAAATGCAATGTCTAAAGAAATACATTAAAGACTTGTAAAAGGATGATGAATATATGTGATAGAAACTAAACGAAATTGTGTTAATGCAGGAGCAGCACAGCGACAGATTCAGAGGTTATTTTAGGGGCATTTCAGCACAGGCGGCGGAACACTTACAATCATTAAAATTAGAAGCGGTAGGGTGCTAAGTGTACTTCGTGGCGAATTTACCTAACCAATTTTCAGTTTCTTACGGCAAGAGGTTCATGAGATAGAGCGGTCAGAAACATCCAGGTTACTGACCTTTGGGAGGCTATGGCATGACTTATTGGTCGCAGACCTATCCTATACAAGACTATTATTTTTTAACTCTGCAAGATTCAAGCAATCCAAAACGGCAATAAAAATTACCTTGGACAATTAGGAAAAATACTAATTTTTACGGTCAAATTTGCCGAATGAGGTGCAAACGAGCTAAAAAAAAAAAAAAAAAATTTCACACAAGGTAACGGTGATTTTGTCAATGCATTCTGATTTTATTTTTTGCTTCATCCATATGACTGGAGCTGGTAAGATCATATATATAGTCATAAATTACATTGTTGTTCAGCCATCCATGCTACTTTAAAAAAATATTTTTTTTGATCACACATTTGGATTACTCACATTTTGCCAAGTTAAAAAATATGGTGGTCTAAAGGTCAGTGGCCTTGACTTGAATTTTTCTGACCCGTATCTCATGAACCACTCGTCACATGAAGCTGAAAATTGGCTGGTAAATTCACCACCAAAGAACCTCGTGCGCCAAAAATCATGAAAATCAGCTGAGATAAGTGTTGAAGTGAGTTCCATTATGCCGCTTGTACTGGAATACCCCTTAACCTCTTTTGGACGACTGGGTCGAATTTGTACCGTTTCTAATACACGCACTTATAACTTAACCCTACAAAAAATTTAGTCGTTAAGAGGTTAAGTTAAGCAAGCTAAGTGAGGTGGATGAACGGGAAGCCAATGCAAATGCAGTTAGTTGTGGTAGCCTAACTAGGTGTGTATGTATATTTGGGGGCGGACATTAAATTACCCGATCCCTATACACATTAAACAGCCATGGAGACAGCACTGTCGTACTCTAACATTAATACTGAACAAGTCGTCCAATTCACGTGACCTTAAGGCCAACGCTACACGAGCGACTTTGTCAGTGCGTCAGAATTGCAAGGTGCCGCAGTGGCTGTTGCAAACTACATGGGCTGCGATTTCTTCATTTTTAGTGCCATGTGGGTGACGCTGTGACAAAATTGCTCTTGTAGTTTACCGCACTTGGAACAATACAACGACTTTCTCGTGTCACCGGATGCAACATAGAATAATTCTAGCAGCGACTGTCTGCCGTGTAGCTTACCTCCATAGGAAACAACAGTACCCATTCTTTGCAATTTGTCATTACAACAAAGTCGCTCGTGTAGCCGTGGCCTACAGTGCCGTGTGATGTCTTCATGGCTGTTTAATGTGTAAATGGATCGGGTAATGCGTGAGATAAAAACAAGGATGCTAGAGAGAAGTAAATTTGAATTTGGAAGAAAATGAATGGCAGCTGCAGCATCTGATGTGTGCCGATAATGGCCTAAAGGCAAAGCTACACAAGCGACTTTGTCGCTGCAACGAAGTTGTCCGACAAATCACAAACAATAAGTATAGTCGCTGCGATAATTATTCTCTGTTGCATCCGGCTGCAACTTCCCTGCGACACGACAAAGTCGCTACACGAGCGACTTTGTCACAGCGTCACTACCACTAAAAACGAAGAAATCGCAGCCCATGTACTTTGCGACACCTTGTAACGTCGACGCAGATCTAGTCTTGCTTTAAAATCAATATACTATTATTATAGTTCTTTATCATACACTTTCTTCCTACAAAAACAAATCTCAGCCATCTCGCAGGAAAAAAAAAAAAAAAAATTTTTTGTTCCTCTCTTCTCACTAAACGCATCCTTTTAATATGTCACCTGAACTGAACTGAACTTATACGTCCTTACATAATACTCGATTATTATTATTATTATTATAAAAAAATCAATGAGTACAAAAACACTTACTTCAGTTTCTTGTAATTTTTGCACAGCCAATTCTCGTCTAAATTCAGCTTTTACAACCTCATCATCTTTAACGTTAATAATATGTTGTATCAATTCTTCTTCTTCCTTCTCTCGTCTGTGAAAGAGATGAAAACAATATTTCTTTGAAAAAGTATACAGACAAACGTACCTTTTCTTCAATTCTGATGTCAAGCAACTTTCAGACTCGACTCCCGCTGGCTTGTCATTCAAATGATTAAAATCCAGAAAATAAAAGAGCTCCGAATGTTATCTGTTATAAATCCCTACTTCCCCGCACGATGTGCCGTGGGCGTGAACTCAGAGTTATCCGATCCCGGACAATTATAGAGTATAGGTAACCGACCCAACTCCATTCGCAGCGTAGACGATAGTCGAATCCGGACTGAGTATAATCAATCTTCAAGCAAGCGAACCACGAGAACTTGGATAAAAAATTAAAAATAAACCCCATACCTGACTAACCTAGAACTCTAAATAAGTGAATTTTTACATACATGTTTACGAATTCTATTTCTAATCAAAGGGGCATGACTGGAATGTTTGACGTCATCGAAATAATTTAATAATCATTTTTCACAATGGTTACGCTCATTAACTTACGTTTGTCTTATTCATTTGTGAATTTATCATGCTTAGTTTTATTCTTTTATCAACTTCTCACGTACACCTTCATATTGTAGGGGCTACGTCGTGGCCAGTGTCTAATACCGCTTCCCGTCGGTCAAGGAAGTTAAGCGACATTGGATTGGATAGTAGTTGAATGGGGGACCGTCCTCTGCGTCCAGATTATGTAGCGTAGCGACCCGTGTTTCGGATTCCACGTAAAACTAAGTCCCTCCGTCATATGACCTTAAATGTTGTTGCGAAGGAGGTTAAACAACTCCATCATGACATTCTTCATATTGTTAAAGAATAAACTTTGTTTTTTGTTTACAAAGCATAAAAAAACTATAACAAATGTAACTGAAATCAATCTGAAACGTTGGCTTCTCTCACTTTGTCAAGTGGAAGTCTTAAAAATCAACTCTTACTCATGACTTCAGTAACTTAAGGTCTTCCATGCAATTGAGATACTGTACATATAGGCCTATGTAAAACAAATCTAAATACAAATGATTTTGATTTTAATCGTAAGAAGCAACAGTTAATGTTACTCTACAATCAGGGGTCACCAACCTGGGCGGTAACGCCCACTAGTGGGCTCACATTAAAGGTAATTAAACATTTATTTCATTATTTATTTTATCGATTATGTTGATTTATTCTTTTTGATCTAAGGTGGGCGATAAGCTTTTTTTTTTTAATTTTCAAAAAATCGTAAAAGTGGACGGTGAACAAAAAAAAGGTTGGTGACCCCTGCTCTGCATCTACCAGTTCTCACGAATAACAAGCTTATAATTATATTTAATCATGATAATAAAGCTAAAAATTATTTCCCGAAAAATGTGTGCGCGCGTGCGTGTGCTGAATTTATCACTACCAAAGCTTAACAACGGACCTTTATCAGTAACTGTTTTGTAATGCAATTATAATTCGTTGGTAATCTGCGTCATAAATAATTTTATTCCCACCTCTCTTTCCGAAGCAATGCCATCCTCTCATTTTCTCTCTCATTGTATTCCGTCAACTGCCTGTGTTCTTCCTCCTCTTGTTCCAAAACTTGTGGTGAAAGCAAGCCAGACTCCTCTCGAATTAAGTTTTCCTTACAGAAGTGTTCCCTGAGCGACAATTGCAACAGTTAGCGGATTTATTATTAAAAGAATCTCTAAAAATAAAATATAATATTGGTTAACCTTGGTCTTGCTTCGCCCGAATTGTTCATTCTGACGAAGGTCAAGCTCGTCACTCCACCTCAGACCTACAGTTTAACGTGGTATCCAAACCACGCCCCAGTCGCCCCACCAACAGCCCAGCGTCTTAACCACAAGGCTACCCACTTATCTACTAACCAATTTCTTTATTGTGTGGAAGGATGAACAGCTGGGTTTTGCTGTGCGTCGCCTTCCGTCACCGGATCTCGATCCTGGGGCCGATGGATTCGTAGTCAGCGACGCTAACCACACCACCAACACCAAGGCGCGCATAGAATACTTTCCCCCCACTCAGTTTGAGTCGAACCCCACCCAATACTTCCCATAATACCCTTTTGAGTCAATTTTGTGCACCAGCTGCTACCTTCTATTAGTAACATGCCAATAGCAAATAAATTCCTGCAATATGCGGCGTCTGTAACAATGTAACAGATGAGGCAAAGGCGATTAGATGAGATCTCTGCCAATTTTTTTTAGATTTCAAATGCCTGAAATAGAAAGATGAACTCTCTTCCATAAACGCAAAGCAACTGAATGGGCTAAAGTTTTTCTGCGAAAGCTGCATAATCGAAATGAACTCTTTTACGGTCCTTAAAGCAGAGAGAGACTGAGGAGAAAATAAAAGAGGAAAGTGTGAATAAAGGAGAGAGAAAAACAGAAGGAAAGCGAAGCAGAAATAAAACAATTACCGACACAACGAGGGCGAGAATACTGGTATAAAGGCAACTAAGGACATTAGCACAAATAGGAAACACAAGCGGGCAGGCAATCAAGAAAACAGAGTGAAGCTGTCTCCCAATAAGGAGCTGATGATACCATAAAAAACAAAGGCTCCGAGTAAAAATTGGGAAGGAATTATATGCAGATACTATATAAAAGATAATTGCAGATATGAGAGAGGCCAATGTGTATATATGAACATCCCCCAATTTGCAATTTCTTCTACAATAATGGTTATTATAAATTCGGACACAGATGCAGATTCTACCATCCGGACATTTGCGGGACCTACGCAAAATATGGAACCTGCAAATACAGGAAAAAATGCTATCAACATCTCCCGACGAACCCAAAGGACAAGGTTCAGAGGACAAATGGGAAAAACGTGAATAAATATATGTACACAAATCGCGAACAAAAGTTTTTCAACATCGCAGACACAATGCGGCTGCAAAGTGTCATACAACGCTGCAGTCAACACAGCTCAGAACTCCGAGCCGAACCGCTTCCTGGCAAATTACCAGAACAAGTAGGCGGAAACGGATTTCTCTCGGAGAACCATAGGGCAACTAAACACGCGATGCCGAAGGAAAACGAACTTCAAATCCACAAGGGGCAACGCAAAACAAAGAACAAATATTGTCCTGGCTAATATTCATGGAATAAAACCAAAGCACTCGCTCAACAAAGTTTTGTACAAGGGCAGACATCGCATGCCTCGCAGAAACTCATCTTAAAGGTTGGCAAGGAAATTGTGAAAACTGCGAACATTGTATCGGTAAGAAAGATAAATATCAAGGGTTTCAACATACTAAGAGCTGATAGAACAGCGAAACGTAAAGGTGGCTGTGCTATATATGTAGATGAGAGTCATATGACAGAGACGGTAATAAGTAAATCAAACAGCTTTGTGGAACTCCTAGCAGTGAAAATAGAAAAACTAAACGTGATACTGACAGTCATCTATAGACTTCCAAACACTCCAAATGAAAAATTCTCGGATGCCAATGATATCAAACTCAATAAAGTCCGTAAACTCTCCATCCCCCAATATAATACTCTGTGGAGACTTTAATCAGGCGACTGATTTGGAAAAGGACTTGGGTGTGCTAATCAGCAGCGACCTTAAGTTTACGAAACAGTGCGTAGAGGTGGAAAAGAAAGCCCAGAAGCTGTTGGGTTATATCAGGAGGCAATTTCCGTTTCGGAACAAGGAGATTGTGCTCTCTCTCTGTACAATTCCCTGGTTCGACCACACCTGGAGTATGCAGTGCAGTTCTGGTCGCCCACCCTCAGGAAAGATATTGAGAGGCTGGAGCGAGTGCAGGCGAGGGCCACAAAATTAATCCCTTCCGTTCGGCATATGGGCTACAATCGACGGTTAAGCAGCCTGAACTTGTTTTCGCTGGAAACTCGGAGGCTGCGCGGTCAACCGATCGAGGTTTTCAAGCTCTTACGTGGGTTCAACGATGTCGATTTTAGAAGCATGTTTAGTTTAAATGATAATCCAACTCGCAACAATGGTTGGAAGTTGGATTTGAAACGGTTTAGGACTAGTGTGTGTGGGACTTACTTTACGGAAAAGATCTGTGACACGTGGAACAGGTTACCTTCAGAAGTTGTGAACAGTTCCTCTGTAGATCATTTCAAGAAAAGATTAGACCAAATCTTGCACACTATTTGAGGGTGTAGAAAATTTTCCCTGGCACTGTTGCCATTGGTACCTCCTCGGTATGAGCCGCAAGGTCTTTTGAGGTACTTCTTTTCCTTGTAACTCTCTCTCTCTCACACTCCTTCCACGTTGGAGGGGGCTCAGGCTCCTGCGGAAGTTGCCCCCTCGTTGGTGAGGGGTTCTTCAACTCCCGACAACCCTGGCTGTTTGGGAAACGGGTCGTGCTAGGGGGCGGTCAGAATA
Source organism: Bathynomus jamesi (assembly GCA_023014485.1). NCBI lineage: Eukaryota > Metazoa > Arthropoda > Malacostraca > Isopoda > Cirolanidae > Bathynomus > Bathynomus jamesi. Next base: position 234,942 of record JAJOZX010003140.1, read on the forward strand.
CGGAAGGCTCCCTCCGTGCAATGCTTTTTAATGCTAGGTCGATTAGGAACAAGTTTTGCGAGCTACGGGTGCTCTTAGCATCAGAATACCAGGATATCGTTACTATCACCGAGTCCTGGATTCATACTGATCGTAGGGACTATGTTGGGGAGTTCGAAATTCCAGGGTATAGAATGTTTCGCAAAGACCGCACCCGTCGGGGGGGGTACTAATATACGTCAGGGACACGTTGAGTCCGGTTGACTGCCAGTTCCGGTCGGAACGGGAGCTGCTTGGCGTCGATCTGAACGTGAGAGGAACGAACTATAGGTTAATCTTGGTGTACAGACCTCCGCATCTCCTCCTCGAGGAGGATACAGCCCTGTACACCGAACTCCGTAGCCTGCTAGGATAGGGTGTGTGTATTTTAGGAGACTTCAACTGTCGCGGCATAAAGTGGGAAGACAGGACTGCTGATGCTGAAGGGAGGAGGCTAGTTGACTTTGCTGATGAGAACTTCCTCACTCAGTGGGTCAATGAGCCTACACGAGGCGAAAGCGTTCTAGACTTAATATTCACGACCGAGGACAACCTCGTCACTGGCCTCACCGTTGACGAATCGTTGGGCGGGAGTGATCACGGTCTGATTAGGTTCCGTGTGTGCGTCCCTCGGGTGAAGCGTAGTAACTCGAGAGGCAGTAAGCTCGATCTCCGGCGGGAGGACTTTGTTAGCCTCCGGGATAGCGTAGGTGAGATGGGGTTAGAGGTCGGCGGCGATGTTGAGGGAGTGTGGAGTGCATTCCGGGATGAGTTTATGGTGCTGCAGTCTGCTGCCATACCCTCAAAACTGGTCACCCCTGCTTCAACGCAGCCTAAGTGGTTCAATCGTGACATCGCTTCGGCTATCCGAAATAGGAAAGTAGCGTATAGGAGGGCGAAGGCCAATCGTTCCCATGAGAACACTGAAGTGTATGTCCGCCTGTGTAGGGAAGTGAAGGCGAAGGTTAGGCTAGCGAAACGTAACGAAGAACTACGGGTGGCAAGCCTCTGCAAGGGGAACCCTAAGGAGTTCTTCAGTTATGTTAATAGTAGAAAGCGTTCTGCGGACCTCCGACGCGGACATCGCCAATGTGCTTAATGAGTACTTTGCAGGAGTGTTCACCAGGGAGGACACCCGCATCATCCCCGAGCTAGGCGTCAGGCACGAAGGTGCTGGCCTGGATAGTGTTCGATGTACCGCGACAGTCGTTGCCGATAGAACAGACAAACTGAGCGCGTTTAAGGCTCATGGGCCAGACCAGTTTCTCCCCAGAGTGTTGCGGGAGGTGCGCGACCAGGTGGCTCCCCACCTGGCTACAGTCTTCAACAAATCGTTGGAGACGGGCCAGGTGCCTGGTGACTGGAGGGAAGCCAACGTGACCCCTATCTTTAAGAAAGGGGATCACAAAAGTCCAGGGAACTATCGTCCCATTAGTCTCACTTCAGTTGTAGGTAAATTATTAGAGGGGATAATAGCGGATAGGATCGTTGACCATTTGGATTCCTACAAGCTGCTTGGGGACTCCCAACATGGGTTTAGACGGCATAGGTCGTGTCTCACCAACTTGCTCGAGTTCTTCCACGTCATGCTGAGTGAGTATGATAAGAGTAGGGCGATTGATATACTTTATCTCGACTTTCAGAAAGCCTTTGATAAGGTACCTCACCGCCGGCTAATGGCGAAAGTGCGCGCGCTGGGTATCGGTGGGGAAGTAGGTAGGTGGATTGAAAACTGGCTGAAGAATAGGCAGCAGAGGGTTGTAATTAAAGGGGCTAGTTCGGGTTGGGCCTCGGTCACTAGTGGGGTTCCTCAGGGTTCCGTTTTGGGGCCGCTGTTGTTTATCATTTACATAAATGAAATAGACGGTGGCATCGTCAGTCAGATCGCCAAATTCGCTGATGACACCAAGCTTAGGGCCAATATTGGGACGCCGGAGGCGATCGAGGAACTGCGTGCGGACGTAGGTAGGATAGGAGAGTGGTCCGAAAAATGGCAAATGCCATTTAACTTTGGTAAATGCAAGGTGATGCACATTGGCTACGCCAATCCCAAGTCAGACTACTCCATGTTGGGGAGTAATATCGAGGCGACTGATTTGGAAAAGGACTTGGGTGTGCTAATTAGCAGCGACCTTAAGTTTACGAAACAGTGCGTAGAGGTGGAAAAGAAAGCCCAGAAGCTGTTGGGTTATATCAGGAGGCAATTTCAGTTTCGGAACAAGGAGATTGTGCTCTCTCTCTGTGTACAATTCCCTGGTTCGGCCGCACCTGGAGTATGCAGTGCAGTTCTGTTCGCCCACCCTCAGGAAAGATATTGAGAGGCTGGAGCGAGTGCAGGCGAGGGCCACAAAATTAATCCCTTCCGTTCGGCATATAGGCTACAATCGACGCTTACGCGCCCTGAACTTGTTTTTGCTGGAAACTCGGAGGCTGCGCGGTCAACTGATCAAGGTTTTCAAGCTCTTACGTGGGTTCAACGATGTCGATTTTAGAAGCATGTTTAGTTTAAATGATAACCCAACTCGCAACAATGATTGGAAGTTGGATTTGAAACGGTTTAGGACTAGTGTGTGTGGGAATTACTTTACGTATAAGATTTGTGACACGTGGAACAGGTTACCTTCAGAAGTTGTGAACAGTTCCTCTGTGGATCACTTCAAGAAAAGGTTAGACCAAATCTTGCACACTATTTGAGGGGTTCCGTTTTGGGACCACTGTTGTTTTTCATTTACATAAATGATATAGACGGTGGCATCGTCAGTCGGATCGCCAAATTCGCTGATGACACCAAGCTTGGGGCCAATGTTGGGACGCCCGAAGCGATCGAGGAACTGCGTGCGGACCTAGGTAGGATAGGAGAGTGGTCCGAAAAATGGCAAATGCCGTTTAACTTGGGTAAATGCAAAGTGATGCACATTGGCTACGCCAATCCCAAGTCGGACTACTCGATGTTGGGTAGTAATATCGAGGTGACTGATTTAGAAAAGGACTTGGGTGTGCTAATTACCAGCGACCTTAAGTTTACGAAACAGTGTGTAGAGGTGGAAAAGAAAGCCCAGAAACTATTGGGTTATATCAAGAGGCAATTTCAGTTTCGGAACAAGGAGATTGTGCTCTCACTGTACAATTCCCTTGTTCGGCCGCACCTGGAGTATGCTGTGCAGTTCTGGTCGCCCACCCTCAGGAAAGATATTGAGAGGCTGGAGCGAGTGCAGGCGAGGGCCACAAAGTTAATCCCTTCCGTTAGGCATATGGGCAGAGCTGGGCAGTATTTAAATACATTTGTGTATTTAGAACTGTATTTATAAATACATTGTTTTTCATGTATTTAAATATAGTATTTAAATACTTTAATGAGTATTTAAATACAATGTATTTAAATACTCAAAATATAAAAATGTAAATACTTTTACTGGTTTAATACGCGTTCTGTACTAGCACAATACGACGCGTCGACAGTGTAGTACAGCATGGTTCATGTTTCAACGTGTCAGTTCAATCAGTTGTGTGCCACTCTTAGTCGAAAGCGGTTGATTTCTTTATCGTGTGCGTGTCATGGCTTAGTGAATTAGTGAATGCATATGTTAAAATTTGTATGTATTTAAAATGTATTTACAAATGTATTTAAATACAATTGATGTATTTTGTATTTAGTATCTAAATACATTCGTAAAATGTATTTAGTATCTAAATACATTCGTAAAATGTATTTAGTATTTAAATACATTTCTCCCATGTATTTAGTATTTAGTATTTAAATACATTCAGTGTATTTATTGCCCAGCTCTGCATATGGGCTACAATCGACGATTACGCGCCCTGAACTTGTTTTTGCTGGAAACTCGGAGGCTGCGCGGTCAACTGATCGAGGTTTTCAAGCTCTTACGCGGGTTCAACGATGTCGATTTTAGAAGTATGTTTAGTTTAAATGATAACCCAACTCGCAACAATGGTTGGAAGTTGGATTTGAAACGGTTTAGGACTAGTGTGTGTGGGAATTACTTTACGTATAAGATCTGTGACACATGGAACAGGTTACCTTCGGAAGTTGTGAACAGTTCCTCTGTGGATCAGTTCAAGAAAAGGTTAGACCAAATCTTGCACACTATTTGAGTGTGTACAAAATTTTCCCTGGCACCCGTTGCCATTGGTACCTCCTCGGTATGGGCCGCAAGGCCTTTTGAGGTACTTCTTTTCCTTGTAACTCACTCTCTCTCTCTATGTAGATTATGGTGTACCTCTCTTCTTCTTTCCAGGGAGGGAGTACAGATTTAGTTTACATAGTTTTTCCCAGTAGCTGAGTTCTTTGCAGTCATCCAATCTTGGCTGTAAAATGTGTCTGAATTTCTTCTAGTTTATTAAATTCTTCCTTTTTTGGGGACATCAAGACTGAGCAGTATTCAAGTTTTGCTATGATCAGTATTTTCAGCAGGGGACTCATTATTTTCTTGCCCCTTCTTTAAAAGGTTCTTAGTACCTGTCCTGAGACACTTTGTTTCTCACTATCTGATATTGTGTTTCACATTTTGCATCACTGGTCATTATAACCCCCAAATCTATCACTTTCATGCTTCTCTGAATTTCCTGGCTGTCTGTTTGAGTTCCTCATTTCTACCATATTTCAAGAGCTGAAATTTCTGTGTTAAATGTCATGTCTGCTGACCATTTGTATATTCTGTTCTTGTCCCTCTGCAACGCTTCCAACTAGTTTGCATTGCTGATTTTCCTGCTGATCTTTGTATCATCTGCAAAGGATGTTACTATGCTGTTGCTGTTTACTTCATTGTCTATGTCTGTTAGCATGATAATGAATAGGAGTGGGCCCAGTACTGTACCTTGTGGTACTGATCTGCGTACTTCCAATTCTGATGATGATATACCTTGAACTTTTATGCCCTGCAGACATTCTCTGAGGAAGTTGTAGATCCATTTTCCCACTTTGCCAGTTATTCCCATATGTTTCAGTTTATGTGCTATTATACATATAATTGATCACATTTGTTGAAAGCTTCAGCAAAATCCATGTACAGTAATCCCTTGCTTTACACGGGGGTTCCGTGCTTGCGTGACCCGCATATAACAAAAAACCACATACATGAGACATGATATATTTACATTCAATTTACCCCAATACATCCATTTACAAGTTACATGGGCCTATATATAGCCTGATTTAACCTTATTAACAAGTATTAAGCTATAAATACAGTTAGTAATTAATATATATTATTACTGTATAATAATAATAATATAATAAAATATAAATAATACGTAATATAATAAATAAAATTTTACTAACCAAAAATAATGATGGTGAGGATTGGTGCGCAGTACTATTTATGAGTGATGAAGACTTGATGAGATGTAGTATACTGCACAGCACAGCTCTCCTTTAGTTTTCTTCATCCTGCCCAAAGTCATCAAATGCCAATGCCTTACTTTAATTTATCTGACAACAACACTTTTTGCACTCAAGTCATTACTTCTCTTGATCTTTTAAGTCACACCCTCTGCAGGAGAACTGGCTGGACGTTTTGGAGCCATATTAATCAAAAAAGTAGTGTTTTTAACGAAAAACAAAGTTATAATCCTGGAGATATAATTACACATGCTTACACAATGAAGGCTGAGACACAAACTGGGTGACCAGCCATGGTGCGTCACTAACGACTGCATGGTGGCTGACTCACTAGGTGTGCTGCACAGTATGTAATTGTACTACACATGAAACTGGTGTGCAATATTTATCTGTTCAAACTTAGCATTTTAGGTATGGCACAGCTTACCTGCGTATATGTAAAACCGCATTTAAAAAACCGCATAAAACAAGGGATTACTGAATATCATATCTAGTTTTCATTGCCTTCCAATGCATCTAGGACAGCAGTTCTCAAACTTTTTTTTTCTTCTGTACCCCTTAAATTCTCTCAGGATTTTCTGGATTTTTGAGAGAGATAGAGGGTTTTTACTTACTTTATGACTGTGTGACTTGTGGCTGTTTGTTAATCGTATATAAAATTAAGAGAGTTATATTTTCAGGACCCCTTCGTGTACCTCCTAAGTTTCCCTTGCGTACCCCAGTTTGAGAACCACTGATCTCAAATATTATTATAGTGCTCTATAAGTTGTGATAGGCATGATCTATCTTCCTGATCAGAATCTGTGCCTATTTTCAATGAATCTTTCCAGTGTTTCAAGAAGTCATAGGTTCTCTCTCTAGCTATTGTTTTAAATACTTTGGTGAGATGGGACATCAATGACATTGGTCTCCAGTTCTTTGCTTGTGATCTATCTCCTCCTTTATATATTGTGACAACGTTTGTTCTTATGTTTGCTCTTTTCAAGATGTTCAGTATTTCCAATGTCTAGGGATCTTCTCCATATCCAGTATAAAGGTGTAGCTATTTCACTTTTACAGTTTTTAATCAATAATGCATTCCATTTGTCCGGACCTGCAGTAAAATATGATTTCATTTGTCCGATAGCTTGTGCTATATCTTCTGGGGTAAAATCGAAGTCTGTTATACAATCTCCTTGTAATTTTTCTTCAAACAATGCATCTGTGTCAAGTACCACTTTGTCACTTTTTGGGGTACTGAAGACTGATTCATACTGAGCTCTCAATGTTTCAGAAATTTCTTTTAGATCGTTGGTTAGTTCATTATTTCCCCTCCTCAAGGGCCCAATAGTGGCATACATTTTTGGTTTCCTTTTCGCATAGCTATAGAAGTATTTTGGGTTTTCCTTTATTACTTCTACCCCCTTTTTCTCCTCCCTTTCTGTATGGCCCTTAATCAGGGTTTATATTTCCCTATCGATACTCTCCAGTTTCTCTTGAATTACTTCCCTGGTATTGTTGTCTCTGCAATTAACTAACAACTAACTTCACTGCTACTCTCTTTCTTTTGTGAAATATTGTTTGCTTTTGCCTCTCAAACCAGTTCCTCTTTCCTTTTGGTTGTGTTTTTGGAGCATATTTTCTAAAATTTCTAGCATCTTTTCTTCCAAGGTTGTTAGCATTTCTTCAGTTGTTTTATTCTCTAGAACTGTTTTCCACTCTATTTGGGCCATGTATGATCTGATTTCTTCCCAATTTATAGTCTTGGAGTTTAAGTTAAAAGTCCCAAATTTGCTTCTTTCTTCAGTATGAGTATTATCTTTTAATGTTGTCACCATATTTGGTGATACTGTATCTGGATTATGTTGTGATCTCAGATAATAGTTGGGGTTATTTTTATATCAATCAAAGTGAAGTGGATTAATGCAAAAATTGTTCAGATCTGGCAGAAAGTGTGAAATTTGGCATGAAGTTACCTTTAGCCTAGCCATATAGAAATATTTCCAGGTTGGGGACACGCTGGGACCTCACTCTGGCAGCAATTTTAAGCAAATTCAAAATGGCTGCATCAATTCCACAGCCAAAACCATAAAATGCCATATCTCAGGAACTACTGGGCAGATTTTGATGATCTTGAGCTCATTTCTTATACTTTTGAGGATGCCTGATCAATCTAACTATGTTTCGAGGTGAAGGTCAAGGTCATTTTTTACCCTAAAGCACCTACACTGCTCTATCTCTGAAACAACTGGGCCAAATTTGATAATCTTGGGCTCATTTCTGTCAGATTTCATAGCTCTGCAGTTGCAGTTGTGGTCAGGAAGTCACAACTGCATGGTTGCAGTTGTGGTCAGGAAGTCACAACTGCATGGTTGCAGTTGTGGTCAGGAAGTCACAACTGCATGGTTGCAGTTGTGGTCAGGAAGTCACAACTGCATGGTTGCAGTTGTGTCAGGAAGTCACAACTGCATGGTTGCAGTTGTGATTGTTTGGTTTAAAGTTGAATCATCACTGTCACCTGTGTGAACTTATGGAAAATAAGAGTGATACTGGCAAATCAAAGATTAATGCATTTTAGCCACACTGACTGCAAATTGAATCATTATTCAATAGTCAAGTGTGTTTCCAGGGTGTGGGATGAGGACCCAATGCTTTATGCACTCCTCCAACCACTTTCCCCCAATCTCCACCCATCTTAAAGTGGTTATATTTACAGTTACACAGAACTAACCAAGAACATTGGGCAAGATCATTGTTACTACAAGTCAAGTTATGACACAGGGAGGGTATCAAAACTCATACAATGAGAACACTAGGTTAAAACAAGCACCTTGGCAGTGGCATAAGGAGGTGCAGTCTAAGTGCGATTTGTTGCATTTCCAGTTGCCAGTGCATGATTTCTTACATCCACAATGTCAGAGGATCATGCAAGCCTTACTGACATCTGCAAGTATCGTCCAGAACAGCACCAACTCCTTCTGAGCTGAGATCATCCATCCCCAGTCAGTATGATGAGGGATCTCTTGATGAAGCCACAGTGCCTGACTCTAAATGAAAGCTGCCTGAAGAATGGCTCATCTCATGTTGAAATAGAGCTGCCTGGATAGGTGGGATATTGTTGAGGGTTCGAGGGTTCTGCTCCCTCATGAGAACATCTCCCTCCAGGCTTGGTTCACAGTAGCAGCTCCACAAGACTTACTGTAAAGTAGGACAATGAAGCGTTTGATGACCTGCATCCTGCATAGGTACAGATTCTATGGTGAAGCAGTTGGGATCATGCAGTATTGCAAGCAGGCTATCTGAGAGTTCCAGAAAGAGCTTCCACACTTCCCAAGCTGTCTTCTTGCCAACTCCTACAAAGTGCAATATAGTGTCCGAGCCTGTCAGTACATGGAATAAGGGAAGCGCAAGTCCTAACTCTGGGCTGAGCTGTGATGCTAGCATGTGAATGGGGAAACATTGGAAGTGTTTTCCAGTCCTAAAAGCCACCCATAGTTCAGACAATACAGTTCAGGGAATGATGAGATTGTGACAACCCCGACATCAGTGTCCACTGTGCAGAGGTATGCTTTGTTATGGCTGTGCTGAGCTGCATATTTGAGGTGGAGGATCATCCTCGTGTCAGCTTCTTGATGGTTACACAGTTCCAGACCCTCCGTGTCACAGGGTGGTTGTGTAAGGACCTTTTCCTCTTGTGTTGTGATGAGTTTCACACCCAGGTCTTCCTCAGCTCACTGCTTACTCACAAGTATGAGGAGTTCTGTTTCATTCTCTGCATTTTTGAGGATGGCACTCCACTCTTTTCAGTTGATGGGAGTCTTGGAGTAAATTTTTTTCCTTGGACCATCTCCTCAATTCTCATGAGCTTGGTCTTTCAGGCTTCCCTCAGGGTAGATATCCCATATCCAGTCCATACAATCCACACAGAGGCACAAGATCTTGTAAATGGCACTAGTTGCTTCTCCATATATTTACCGACTGTGCTCATGGTTTGGGCAGGTTGAATAAAATAGATTACAGCAGGACCATTGAAGATTTTCACTGTTGAATCTCCATCTGGTTTTTCATTGACCTTCTCAAAGCATTTCAGGAGATCAGACTTCGTACCAGTTCACAAACAACCAGCAACAGCTAATGATGGGGTTTCTTTTTGGTTTTCATATATGAAAAACTCATCAATATCTGCATCTGGTTGTGATTGCACAGATAGAAACAACTGAGTGACCAAGGCTGAGTTGTGTTTGAGAGCTTGACCTTTTGCATCTTTCTGTTTGTTAGGTACTTTTTTGAACATGTTCAGTCCTTTATGCTGGATAGTTTCAGTGATGGCCTTTGAGGCATCAATGAAGCATGTCTTGACAAAATCATTGTACATGAGATCTGATCTCATGAGCATGAGTTAGTCATACATGCACCCATGACCAATTTAGTGTCACGGGTAGTAAGGTAAGAACTTGTCACTGAATGGGTTGCCATGCTCTTTTAGGATTCGCACCAGAGACTTCACATCACTGTGAAAACGAATCTGGAGGCTCTGTGCCTCTTCATGATGAGAGGAGGAGCTCAATATGTGGTGCCATGACATGAAGTCCTCATAAGTGGAGATGATGCCTGCGCGTCATATGGAGCTAGCATCCATATGAGGAGAGCAATCGGCTCATTGTAAAGGCCAGATGCACCTCCATCTCCCTTGATGTGATCAGTCTTTAACCATCATGGAATACCAGTTCTCTGACCTCTGTACAATGAAGTTGCCCTTCATAAACTCATGGTACACTGTTGGATGTTTGTTCTTCAACTGCATGAGGTCTCTCACATGTATTGGTAGCCACCATGCGTAGTTTGGATGGTTGAGAGTGAAACACCATGGGATTATCTCACCAAGCACTTGGACAAAGAGTTCAAAATCTCCCTCTCTCTAGGACTTTTGGGGGGGGGGGGGGGGGGGGGGGGGGGGGGGGGGGACATCTAAGGTCATATGATGGAGGGGACCTACAGCTTTTCATGGGATCCGAACCACGGGTCGCTACATAATCTGGGCGCGGAGGACGGTCTCCCATCCAACTACTACCCAGACCCAATGTCGCTTAACTTCGCTCTCTAAGACCTGATGAACCTGCAGTACATAAGTTGGAGATCCTTTGTCTGTTTCCAGTATTGGACTGTTGGATATGCTGCTTGTTCTTGTGACACTGAGTACACCTCTTCCCTCAATATGTGAAGAGCAGCAAGGGACACTTGGTGTGCATATCAAGTTCTTTTTCATGTTAGAGGCACTCGATGCCGAATGAGCATGATCAGGTGATAGAATGCCTGCTTCAGCCAATGCATGATCCCACCCTGAGCCATCAAGCCACTTGCCCAGGATCTCCTGCAGCACCATCTCAATGTGAAGCCCTCCCATCATCAAAACATACTTGTCTTTACCAAGTTACTCTGGGTACTTCCATTGGATTCATTTTGCCAGACTATACAATGGTTGGTCCATGCCAATGACAGCGGTTTGCCCTGGATTTAAAAAGTCGATTCCAGCTTTTACAACCTCCATTGAATGTTTGATCATTACTTACTTACCTGTACTCAAAAACCATTCAAAATTGATAAAACACTGCAAATTTCACCATTCACTGAGGGAAGCATAATGGTGACTAACTTACTAAGCCTGAATAATGCTTGTGAAAGGGCCTGCACAATGCCATCTATTATCATTTTTTTTAACTTAAATAATGAAACTGGATGACAATTTGCTCAAAATGGCCACCCAAGATCATTAAAATTGGCCCAGTAGTTCCTGAGATATGGCATTTTATGGTTTTGGTGTTGGAATCAAGGCAACCATTTTGAATTTGCTCAAAATGGCCACCAGAGTGAGATCTCAAGTGTGTTCCCACCCTGGAAATGTTATTTTTTCTAGTGTTTTCTGTTATCTCATGTGTCAACAAACACGTTTGAGAGAGCTATCAACATTTTTGCTTGCTCTTGGTCTTCTTTTTTGCCCCCCCCCCCCTTCTCCTGGTGTATATATATATATATATATATATATATATATATATATATATATCAGGTGGGCAAAAAAAAGGGAGACCTCAAACTTTGGCTGTAAAATCCAAAGTTATGGTTAGACTTCAATATTTTTTTCACACCCCACAACTAAGTAAATTTCCTATATGGTGAGTGGATTTCAAAGAAAACTAATGAAAATTACAGATTTACTGAACATTTCTTTATTCCACTGGAAATTCTTCATTTACACTACTACTGCATTGTCTGGTTGACAAAAAAAAAAGGGAGACCTTTTAAATCCTTCATATCTCTGCAAATATGGTACATAGAATCATGAAATTTTAGTATGTTAGTACTAGGTAATTTTATGGTTTGTATGCCATCTTTTAGCATTTTAGCTGAGAAATTGGATTTATAGCAAATATTCCAGAAAAATCTTGCTAATCATAGGTTCAAGTTGATAATTAAAGTGATTTTAATTAATGTCAGCCAACTGCAGAAGGTTTGGACAAGCTTCTCAAGAAAATTGATGAAACAGGAGACATCAAAAGAATACCAGGTAGCGGTATTAAATTTGACCACCAAACAGTCCTGATTTAAATCCTGTCAATTACAGCCTTTGGGAAAATTTGTCACAGAGAATTTATCAGGTCAAAGTAAGAAATGTCACTCATTTATAAAAGCTTCTTCTGGAAAAATGGGATGAGCTATCACAAGAACAAATCAATAAAGCCATAGATGAGTTCTATCCTAGACTGAAAAAGGTTGTAGAAGTTTGTGGTAAACATACTGAGCATTTTTTTTAATATCAAAGTAGCACCATATGCGAGTACTTTGTAACTTTTATCTGGAGAATTTCCAGTGGCATAAATTTTTTTTCAATAAATCCATAATTTTCATTAGTTTTCTTTGAAATCCGCTCATTGTATAGGAAATTTACTTAGCTGTGCCAAATAAATTGTCTTCATTCATCCATCATCCTATTACAAAAGTCTCCAACAATTCTGGCATAGTTTATGAAGTCCCATGTGGAGACTGCCCTCAAAAATACATCAGAGAGACAATTGATTTTCAGAGAAGGATTAATTCCCACAAACGTGACCTGAGATTGGGTAATACTTGTAGCAGCTTCATTCAGCATAGGGAACAGCATAATCATATTTTTAACTTCCAGGATTCTAAACCTATCATGAAGGTCAAGGACCAGGAACAGAGACAAATATATGAGGCATTTTATATTTTAGGAGAAAACACCATTTCAAATATTAAGCTGTCCTACAGTATAGATAGCTTTATTTTTAATATTTTAAAATATTTTAGGGCAATTTTGGGTCATGAGTCATGACCAGCTGCCAGATGTACAGGATTGATTTTTACTTAAAGATTTCTCATCTTAAATGTTTGAAATCTGGGCAATATTTAGCCTTTGCCAACTGCTAGACATACGACAGCCACCATCTCTCTCTCTCTGTGATTATGCTTTAACACAGTCATTTTAACTTCAGCTCTTCCATAGGATGGAAGTTTTCTAATTTTTTTTAGACATTTTAACTAGTTTATGGCTTTGAAAAGGGACCAGCCAAAATTAATTAGCCTTTTTAAATACTGTTTTACAATTTTTTCCCTGCAGGTTTGGGTGATTTATATTTATATATATATATATATATATATATATATATATATATATATACAGTAAATACTCAATAAGTCAGACTATATAGGGCTCTAGCCAGGCTGACTCATTGTGAATTACCTTAATTACCCCCCTATTTACCCCTAAAGAGGCATAAATACTCTCTAACCTTTTAAGTTTGATTAGTGAGTCTAATACAATGTTCAAAATAAACAAAATAAACACTAAAAAACAATAAAACTTTGTTTCACTTGCTGTTGCTGGAATTATTTTGAGCGTGAAACACCAAAAATTTTATTGTTTACCTTTTCGTACAATACAGGTAGCCCTCAATTTATGCCGGGGTTAGGTTCTTGGGGGGACAAGCGCAAATGGAATCGGTGCAAATGGAACCCTTTATATAATGGAGTCAATGGGAAATCACAGGGTTAGGTTCCGGGCACCAAAAATTTTACCTAACCTTTTCAATACTGGAGTATTTAATAAAGTATTGAACTTCTTTTACCAGACATGGCGTCTCTTTATTTTATTAAATTAAAAACTTTGTTAATTATGTAACACAATCAATATTATTAACACTGTCAAATAGTGGATTGGCAAAAACTACACACGTGTAAATGGCGTGAATGCTTCACCACATGGACCTTCACCACCCGCATCCACGAGTGGCTACTTTGAGGGTGGAAAGCTTTCTCATCTCTGATTGGCTATGATATGGATGCGCTAATCGCTGATTGGCTAAGATTGTGGGTAGGTGAATTTCTCATCTGCGATTGGCTCAGATAGAGCGACCATCCATCCAGTGTCCTTGATCACGTGAACAGTGCATGATAGATATACAATGCCGATAAATTGTTAAAATAAAAGAAATAAAAGTTTTTTAATATATAATAAATAATGTACCGTACACTACTGTATATAATATAGTACCGTAATAATAATAAATTATAAATACAGTACAGTACTAGCTGTACAGCACTTATACAGTATATATATACTGTATATATATATACTGTATGTATATATATATATATATATATATATATATATATATATTGTATATACAGTTTATATACAGTAGTTACATATTTTTACCATTTTTGACAATTTTAAATTTTTAATTTATAAAAAAATTGCAAAAATAAATATTCATGGCCTTGTGGATAGTGACCGGCGCTATTGCGAATTGGTGCAAATCGGAGCAGCACAAAACGAGGGCTACCTGTACAGTATTAAAAAAAACACTTCACTTAGTAAATGAAACAAAATAATAATGGCACTTGACATAGGAAACAAAACACTTCTCTCAGTAAAATAAACAAAAGAATAATAGCACTTGACAGAGGACGAGTCTGACTCATCCCAAATTCCAACTCATTGAGTATTTACTGTATATACAATAATCCCTTGTTTTACGTGGTTTTGCATAAACATGGGTAAGCCATGCCATACAAAAAATGCTAAATTTGAACAGATAAATATTGAGTGCGAGTTCCATGTGTAGTGCAATTACATACTGTGCAGCGCACCTAGTGAGTCAGCCACTGCACAGTTGCTAGTGATGCACCACGGCTAGTCGCCTAGTTTGTGTGTCAGCCTTTATTGAGTAAGCATGTGTAATTATATCTCCAGGATTATAACTTATTATATTATATTATATATTATTTACTAACTGTATTTATAGATTAATATTTGTTAATAAGGTTAAATCAGGTTATATATAGGCCCATGTAACTTGTAAATGGATGTATTGGGGTAAATTGAACTTAAATATATCGTGTCTCATATACACAGTTTTTTGTTATACGCAGGTGACGCAAGCATGACCCCCCCCCCCCAAAGTAAAACAAGGTATTACTGTGTATATATCAGAGCTAGGCACTTCCGCAATTACGGAAGTATGTTTTTTGTTTTGCGGACTTGCGTTTGCGGCAAAGTCATCGCAAATTAGTGAATTTGCGTTTGTGGATTTGCGTTTGCGGAAGTGATTTTGAGTTTGCGGATTTGCAATCGCAAATCCGCAAACTCAAAATCACTTCCGCAAACGCAAATTCACTAATTTGCGATGACTTTGCCGCAAACGCAAATTCACTAATTTGCAATGACTTTGCCGCAAACACAAAACATACTTCCGCAATTGCGGAATTTGCGGAAGTGCCCAGCTCTGGTGTATATATACACACACACAGTAAACTCCCAATATAACAGACTAATTGGGGGGAAGCCCGGCCCATAAAAGCCAAAAGTAAACGTCGTCGAAAGTGAACATGTGGGTCATAAAAGTTAAAAAAAAAAAGATATCAGATTGTATTTATATACCTATTAATGATATTTATCAATAATTATCAATAAAACAAGAAGATTTGCATAGGATTTGCAAAGGCAGAGAGAAAGTGTTTGCATTAATCATACGACTGCATGATGCCTGGTGGGCTGACTAATAATAGTAAACAAAGGCACCGGGATGCCATGTAGCATATGTTTGGCTATAATGGACCTGAGTCCGTAATATAAGAACCTAGTCTGAAAGGGTCATAGTGTCCATTAAAGCTGAGGTCCATTATATCAGGCATTTACTGTACATATATATATATATCTGGTCATCCCATAAGTAATGTCGTTTTTTACGATAGATTAAGTTTAAACTAGTTCTACTCGGTTTAAGCATAAATTTTCCGAAGTTTATATCTAAAAGGAGATCTATTGTGTTTCGCTACATACTTTACAGACCTTGACCAGTGAAGACATGTGTTTTGCTTTATGTGAACCCCTCATAAACATGGCGCTATCAGAAGAGCATATCAGGCATATAATGCTTTGCGAGTTCAAAAAAAGGGAATAGTGCTACTGAAGCAACGTGAAACATTCAGGAAGTTTATGGCAACAATATTCTGCATGTGAGGAAATGTCAAAGATGATTTCAAAAGTTTAGGAATGGTGACTGCTGTTTGACAGATGCAGCACGCTCTGGACACCCTGCTGAGTTTGATGATGACCTGCTGTTAGCCACACTTGAAGAAGACTGTTCAACAACTGTTGAAGAATTGGCCCAGAAACTCGATTCATCCCTGTCCACCATCCATCGACATTTGCAACAACGAGAAAGTGCCTAAGTTAGGAAAATGGGTGCCACATGAGTTGTTGGTTGACAATCTGAGGGTGCGGGTAAACATTAGCACAGCTCTTCATTCCCGTGAACTCCAAGATCCATTTTTGTACCATTTAGTGACTGGTGATGAAAAGTAGATACTGTACCAGAATGTTAAGCGTCATCAACAGTGGGTTTGTGCCGGAGAACCAGCGACACCACAGCCAAAACCAAATCTTCACCCTCAGAAGGTGTTGCTTAGTGTTTGGTGGGATAAAGGTAGTGTAATACACTTTGAAACCTTACCACACAACCAAACAATCACCACTCAAGTCTACTGTCAACAACTGGATCGATTGAACACTGCACTAAAAGAAAAGAGACCTCCTTTAGTTAATCAGAAAGGAATCGTGTTCCACCACGACAACACATGTCTTCATACCGCTCGGATCACTTCTGCAAAAATTGAGGAGCTTGGGTGGGAAAAACTTCCACATCCTCCAGACCCTGTGCCTTCAGATTATCATCTCTTCAGGAGTCTGCAAAACTATCTTGACGAGAAACAGTATACTTCTTTAGATGACCTGCACACCAGTCTTTGCATGTTTTTTGCCTCAAAACTGCCTGAATTTTATAAACATGGCATTGAAAAGCTTGTAGGACATTGGCAGAGTGTCATTGATTCCGATGGAAAATATATACTAGATCAAAAAGTTTCAGTTGAGTTTTTTGTCCTTCAAATTCCGATCTAAAAAATGAAATTACTTATGGAATGACCTGATATTTTTAATTAATCAGCTACAACACTTAAAAGCTGCTGCTACTGTTACATTTAAAAAAAATCAAATAAAACAAATTACAAAAGTAACTTGACCATGTGCATGGTTTGTGATGTGATTATAAATATCTACCATCAGTATCCTCTTGACAGTACATATTTGTCAATACAGTATACTGTATTGCGTTTAAAGCTTGGGTCTATTTCTGTAATTTGTACGGCCTCTGATAAGTTTGAATATGTAGGAGAATCATTACAGCTTGAGTAGACCCATTTTGTATTAATAAATTGAACTTGTATTAATAAATTGAACTTCCGCTTCAAAGGCCAGTTTGGTTAATACACCATCACACCTAAGTATATACTGTATACAGTATTATAAATTTAGAAGTCTAGGCCAAATAAGGAAAATAACTAGCTATAGTAAAATAAACTAATGAAAGCTGGTCAAAAATAATAGTTTTGGAACATCTCTACCACTACACCTACCATATTCTTTAATGTTTTTTTTCATTTTAAATGAGGCCTGAGTTTTTTTCAATGTACAGTACAGTGAACCCTCACTAATCCTAATTAATTGGGGGGGGATGATCATTCAGATTAGTGCAAACTATGGATTATTGGGTGGGAAAATAGAACATGGCCTAACACATGTAAATAAACCAAACTAAACCCATGTAATAAGAAATAATGCATTAAAATAACCTGTAAAACAATAATAAAGTTGATTAATAGAATTAAAAATAATAGTTTATTATTTAAATAAGTGCTTACCTTTAAATCCAAAAGGCTCCTGACTCCTGAAAGTAGTGAGGGGCAGTGAAATACAGTAATATTTACGTACACTGTGATTAATTAAATAACACTAATTTGGAGTCTTTATCTCAAAGATCAAACCAATATTTATTGCATAAAGCACTGAAGCCATGAGTCACTAGCTGCCCACATACCCTTCGGATTAAGTGATATTTGGATTAACTGTGTTTTGATTAGCGAGGGTACACTGTATATGTCAAACTGCATGAAGCCTAAGAATAAATTAGCTCAGACCTCAAAACCTTTGCTTAGCAGGGTCTACTCACATTGTTAACCTCATGAAGCACTTCCAATTTTGATACAATCTTAACAGTTCCTTATCTTCATCAGGTGGGAGTCTCTTTCTGTGTGTAACAACATATATTTTGCTGGGAGCTTTGGGAATCCAACGCGGTTTTCTCCATCTAAAATTTAAGATTATGAGCTAGGTTGGTCTATGATTTCTAAGTTAACTTTATTCAATGTTACACAATCTTACAATACCATAAATAAGGTAAATGCCATTAATTCTACCTATAAAGCCTCCATGCTTCCAAGGGCATATTCAAATGAGAACACTGTAAATATATTAATGTCATAACAAATATTTAAAAACTGTAAAACTGTCACTTGTATTCTTTTTTGAAGAAAAATTTAAAGTTGAAGTCTAGAGCTACAAGGATGTTAAAACTTTTGAATCTTCAAATTTCTCTCTCTCTCTCTCTATTTTCCTATAAATCTTCTCTCACCACTATTTTCTGCCAGCAGTGGTAGAGGGAGAGAACCTTGTCTGTTCTACAGGGTGTCCCATAAGTCTGGCATCATAGGAGAAATTCATATTTTTCTATTTCTACAAACCATAATTTATGCTCGGGATGCGAATTTCCCATCCACCATTCTGTTCAGTGACGAGGCTGTTTTTTATGGAAATGGTGAGGTAAATCGACAGAACACCCGCTACTGGTCTCAAAACAACCCTCACTGGTATACCTCTTCAAAGGAACAAGGTGCATCTCAGGTGATGGTATGGTGTGGCATTTGGAAGGATCGCATCATAGGCCCCCTCTTTTTCGATGAACATGTCACTGGAGGCACATACCTGCGTATGCTCAAGGAAGAAGCATTTCCCAGTGTCTTGAACGAAGAAGGAAATTTCCCAACATGGTTCCAGCAAGATGGTGCTCCTGCACATTACAGCACCCAAGTAAGGAATACCTGTACCAACAATTCCCTGGTCATTGGATAGGACATCAAGGGCCTGTGGAATGGCCAGCTAGAAGCCCGGATCTCATGCCACTAGATTTTTATCTCTGGGGCCACTTGAAAGCACTGGTATACGCAGAGAAAATGAGGAGTGTTGAACATTTGTGGCAGTGCATTATTGGGGCATGTAACACCATTACTCCTGACATCATTCACCGTGTGCTTGCTGACTGGGTATCATGTCTGAATTTGTGTATTGAAAACAATGGTGGACATATTGAGCACATTCTGTAAATAAAAGCTTTTGTTTTGCCTTTTTTTATTATTTTTCCTATGATGCTGGACTTATGGGACACCCTGTATACTTTAATATTACTACTATTCCTGTGTGAAGGCTTTACATGGCTATAAGTGTAAGCATAGTAGAAGTTCAATGTTCTTGGTTTCATTGCTATTTCTAACTTTTCTACTTCATCCTTGGGCTAGCCTTGAGTGGATCTTAGGGTCTTTGTTAGCACCTGTAACTATGTTCCAGTCTATTTCATTTAATATTTCCATTGCATACCACATAGATTTGAAGGATATGAACAATAAGAATACCAGAGTCTAATAGATTACAAACCTATATTAAACTTTCTTACAATGTTACACCATCTTACAATACCACTGACTATGACACAGACTCTAGAAACCTATGGTGCCCAATCTTTAAGACTGAGATGAACCTTAACTTAGCTGAGTTCTACCTGGCCTAGTCTCAGGTTCAGCCTACATGGTAATAATATCAATTAGATTAATATTTTCCTCACTCAATGAAAAGTGGTGACTACCTAGTAGAAAAATAACTTGTTTCCGTCCTTACCTCACAGACTGATAGCCAAATATTTTGGAAATTAAAGATCCAGCAGAATACCAGTTATTTAATGGAGCATTAAGTAACTTTACAGCATTAGATATACTGTTCATATTTTTAAATCACCTAATTATTCCCATACCATTCCAAAATTTATCTTAAATAGTCTGTAAAGAAATAGAATAAAAGTGGGTCAGGAAATCACACTTAAGGACAATGTCTTTATACAGTACTTATCCTAAATTACTAACTAACTAATGATACATGATATACAGTACATACCTTAGCAAAATGAAACTAACACAGTCCCACTGGATTTAACATGTGAAGATTTTTTTTTTTTTAATAATTTACTTAAATCTTTTAAATCTGATATGACTGCTTTACATTAGTTATTAGGCTCCACCCCATGATGATTACTAATGAATGGATATGGCTGTATAAAACTGGAGACCATCTGATTTCATTTATGGATATAGGCTGGACCCTATATGACTTATTGAAGTATTTTAATCAGACCTATGTTAGAGATAAACTGGTATTCCAAAGAATTCTAACTAGTCCTACGAGAAACCGAGTTAACCAGTAGCAAGTAGATAAACATTCCTACACTTTAGTTTACAGTCACAGTTTCAAAGTAAAAAAGTAATAAGTAGGACAAATGCCCTTTGAATCCATAACTTACTGTACAGAGCTTAGTTTAGCAAAGTGAACCTTTCTAATAAATGTCTAGTTATTTCAGCTATATCTAATGAATTATGTTGTAAAGACAATTTAAACCTAGCTAACAAGTAAATTTTTTAAGCCTAGTGCAAAGAGGTATTATTGCTCAAGTATAACTTCTAGCTCAGCTTATAGTCTCCTGAAACAGGCTTAGGTTAAGTGTTTATCTTCATCAAGTTTTAGTAGCAGGTAACATCTGGCTTTGAAACTCTGAAAGCAGGGGCATTTTCAAGGTTCTGAATTGGCCAGGGCAAGTTATGCCACAAGGGGCCCAGGCCCTGTTTACCAATTTTCCTTAATGGAAGTTCTTGAAAAACTCTTTAATGTTTATTTAAATGTAGCTAGTGATTAGTGAAAAGTTATTTCAATGAAAGTAAAAAAAAATACTGATTTTTGTAAACTTTATTCAGTATGCAAATATATAGAGCAAAAGAATTATAGCAACCAACTTACATTATAGCAACCAATTCAGTCCTGTACACTAAATTATATAATTTTTTCATCTTAAACTTTTAATGCTTGGAAAAAAAAATGCAACAGTAAATATCTAGATTCAGATGACATACAACAACAGTTAGAACCAATGGCTTACATCCTCACAGGAAAGTAAATGACTAAACATAGCCTAATGGTAAATTTTGTGAAATAAAATGTGCTCACATAATGGTTAACATGACTGTTCAAATGACATTCAAGATTAAAGAACCCTGGAGTAATGATCAGTGATCTTGAATGTGCTTCTGTGCCTAGTCTTACAAGTTACAAAAGTGGACAAAAGGGCCTAGGGTAAGGGGGACCCATCGGGACTATGTCCCACTTTCCCCTATGTTAAAAATGACCCTGTCTGAGAGCCGCCTGAGCCTGAGCAATTACAGAGTAGGTGGCTGGCCCAACTCCTATCCCAGTATCAGTAGCAGTCAAACCCAAGTCCTCACAGGATAAGCCCATCTTCAACCAGCCAAATTTTTGTGTTAGAAAAATATAAAAGTTATTTATATACATACCTACTGTATATATATTTTCTTCACACTAAATCTAATGCAATATAACTAAAACTAACTGGGTGGGGGGATGCATGAGTCGGTTACCCTGTACTGTAATTAGGGAAGAGTTCCAGTTAAAAAATTTGGCTAATGATCATGAAACTGACAAAATAGGCTACATTATATGCTTACTGGCCTAAAGTTACAGCAAACCTGGTAATACCTCATACAATTTAATTAGTACAAAACTAAATACATTCAGGTATTTCATTTATATTGTAAACAGCATTGATAGTCTACCTTTTGTGTACCAATAGGCTACAGATTAATACTTTGGCCTATCTGTTAATGCCTAGGATCTAAGGTCAAACTAAACTTGTTTTCTAGTTGATATAATACAAATTAAGCCTATATCTTTATAGACCATAATTCTATATTTTCATAAACAAAAATGAAATTATTTTCCTATGAAACCCCAACTAGGGGTCTATAGCTGCTTCAAATGGCAAAATTCCAGAATCCAGATGCAGTTCAGAGACAGAGTTCAAAACAGTCTCCAAACTGCATCTAGATACTGGAATTTTATCGTTTAAAGCATTATATTTTACTTCAGTAATGGTTTGCATGAAAAAAAAATAGAAAATAATATATATCATCATCCTTGGGGATAGAGAATTTAAAGAATTCTTCCCACATGGTCCCAGCATGTTGTAAAAAGTGACTAAAAATAAGGGATGGGTGCGGGGGGCTGGAAACCCCTCCCACCTGTATGCAACTTTCCATGAGCAGGAATGATTAGAGAAGGGGCATAGTGGGGGCTTTCCCATGATGGGTCAGGCTGGGGTGTCTGAATGTGCATGGATGTGGTCAGGATGATAAGAAGGGAGATTGGTGCTTTGTTTTGTGAGAGGAGCCTGGAGGTCTTGGCATTGAGTAAAACAAAGCTGAAGGGTAAGGGTGTGGAGTGGTTTGGGAATGTTTGGGGTGTAAAGTCCAGGATTGGGGAGAGGGCAAGGGAGGGGGTTGCACTTCTGATATATGATGGGCTATGGGAATGTATGAAAGAGTGTGAGGAAGTGAGTTCAAGGCTGATGTGGGTTAGAATGAAAGTGGGCCAAGAGAGATGGGTGATTGTTACTGTGTATAGACTAGGGAGTGTGAAGAGCAAAGAGATACGGAATGCATTCTGGGATGAACTGGGTGTGTTTGGGTAGCTTTGATGCGAGGGACTGAGTTGTCATGTTAGGGGACTTGAATGCAAGAGTGGGGGAATGTGCCAATTGAGGGTATAGTTGGGGTGCATAGGGTGCCTGGTGTGAATGAAAGTGGGGAAAGGTTGGTTGAGTTGTGTGTTAAAAGAGAATTGATGATTGGGAATACATGGTTTCATAAAAAAGATGTACACAAGTGCACATGGGTGAGTGGTGTCTGAGCTGATAGGGCACTGATGGATTATGTGTTGATGATGAGATCTGCTAGGGGAAGAGGTTGTTAGATGTGAATGTATTGCAAGGAGTGGCAGGTGGGATGTCTGACTACTTCTTGGTGGGGGTGAAAGTGAAGGTCTGTGGTGGGTGGGGAGTAAGAGGGGATAGGGTGTCTGTAAAAGAGGTAGTGAAAGTGAGTGAACTGAGGAAAAGGGATTGTGAATGGATGTATCAGAAGAGACTGAATGAGGAATGGTGCAGGGTGGGAGAGAGTGAAACAAGGGGTGTGGAAGAGGAGTGGCAGATATTTAGTGAAATGGTGCTGAAGTGTGACAGAAGTGTGTGGGGTATGGAAGATCAGGGTTGAACACAAATGATGAGGTAGTGAATGGTAGAATGTGGAGGCTGAAATGTTGGTGAAGCAAAAGAGGGAAGTACAGGGTGGGGCGCGGGAATCAAGTGTTTTTTGAATAGCTAGTAATCGGCCATTAGGAATGGGAGGGGCGTGCGGTAGGTAGCATTCCATTCCTGGGTTCATAGCATTTAACTTTAACTAACACTCACCTTTATCTTTCAGGTGCCATCATGGAGCAGTGGACGTTAGAACACCGCATGTTCGCGTATGATCATTTTGTTAGGAGTGGCGAGTCAGTGACAGTGTTGCGGGGTAAGCGGATGAACTTAACTAGACTACCATAACTTGGCTACTTCTTGATGACGGGAAACGAGAAGGTCCTGGGCGGTGAAGTTTTTCTCACCTCCACTGACTGTCACTGAGGGGCAAACGAGACTCCCACACGGCTGAACCAAGAAATGGACTCGACCCGCTAGCTATTCCAAAGATTAACCCTGTGTCTGAGTCGGGTCCACTTGAAAACCTGGAAAGCCCTGGCTTCAGGAAAGGTGTGTGCAATGTGCACCCAGCAATACTTGAGGACTTCAACTGAATATGGGCCTACGCAACCAACAAGCACGATTTTTGCAAACTGGCTGTGGAGTAAACCAAATGTGACTGGACGAGAAAAGCAGATATTACCCTCTGAATGTAAGTCCTTGAAAATGACAACCCCAGTC
This sequence comes from Bathynomus jamesi, assembly GCA_023014485.1. Lineage (NCBI taxonomy): Eukaryota > Metazoa > Arthropoda > Malacostraca > Isopoda > Cirolanidae > Bathynomus > Bathynomus jamesi. The sequence goes on from JAJOZX010003140.1 coordinate 258,858, forward strand.
TATAAGGACAAGGCTGAAAAAAAAACTAGTTGGTAGAATTCTAAGGGTTATTAGCAATCAACTCGAATTATTTACAAGAACTAGAATGGGTTATGAGCTTGCGTCTAAACATGGCTTAAGGTCAAGAAATGGAAATCCAACTTGAATTATTTACAATTACAATGAAAAAAAATATTGGACAACAAAAACGGAACTTCTATTAACAGAAAAAAACTTTAAGCTATACCAGAATGGTACAATTAGAAAACACGAGTGACCTCCCTGGACCTAACATCCTTAAGCTAGAATTGAGGTCAATCCAATCATACCTATCTATTATAGTGAAGCCATGGAGAAACTAAACCTGAAGCTAGAAATACCTTAACCTGCACACCGTTATGCACAGGCAATGTCCATTATCACAAGGCACTCTTTTTTTTTCTTGAACTGTTCGTATTCCTCAATTTGGTTGGCAGGCTAGAACTTCCACAAGCGGAAGCCAACTATGAATTGAATATTTAAGGCAAAGTTTTCTGACCAGAATGGAACTAAACCAGACTACTGAGCTAGTCAGGCATTAATCAAGACTAACTCCGCCCATATGGGGTTGCACCCTGAAAAAAGAGAAAAGATGTTATTCAAGAGAACCCCACTACACTCCCCCTTCGAGCGGTGAGTACCACCACTCAAACAGTGAGTGCAGCGAAGCCCTCTCCCACATCCATTCTTTCAGGGAATTGCCACCTCCCCATCCTGACACCAAGCTCCAAGTTTTCCTTTCTCCATGGCTACTAAACACTAGACAATTATATATACATACATGAATCAATGATAATAAGGTTCTATCACCTTCAAAACCCTACCTAGTTACAATATAACTGGATACAATTTTTTTTCTTAAGAGGCTAATCACAATCCTCCTTGCTTGAAACTGAAGCCACCTGCACAATTAATGTCCTTGATTAACATCCTCACTAGCCCAGCACTATCAATGTACCTTGGCCCTGGTCCACCCATCCATACCTCCTGATTGGTAGACATCCCTACCAAAGGTGGGGTCCGCTTGCTCCAGGCTAGAGGTAACTGCGTGGGCTGGCCATGCCCCTCTTGATGAGCAGTCCTCCAGAACCCCCCTCCTATAGACAAGAATGGTGGTGCATACTGGAGCAAGGCCTGGAAGACCCCCCTCAAGCTGATTCTTGAAGAGTGGAAGAGCCAATAATGGCTCCCTCCCTGAAAACACCTCCCATGAAGTCGGAAAGCGTAATTTGGGGTGATTGGGGGTGACTGGAGGCAGGTAAGGACAGGGACATGCACCGGAAGCTGTATGCATGACACTCAAAGCAAGTACAAAGTGGGTGACAAGTGAGGGCATGTGCATGAGTCAGGCAGAGGCATGCAAACCAAAAATTACCGCACTTAACCAAGCTCAAGGTATGGTATTCAGTATCACTATGTGCAGTCACTTTGTTCCAAAAAAAAATTTACACTAGCTTCCTCCATGGCTTTACTAGCTAGGCCCTACCTATACATTACGGTACAGCAAGATATACCTATTTTCATATATATCTTAACCAAGGCTCCGTAAAGCCATTACAAAACTAGATACACTATGACATTAAACCTAGAAATACTTATTTTAACATCGAAAATATAATCATAGTACCATCACTTAAATACAATACATAATCCTATATACATATATACATAATTAGACAAGGTCGAAAAAATCACTTTTGTTAATTAAATTAATCATGAACATATTCCAGAGGCCTAGAGGGTACTAATGGTAGCTCCCTTCCAGGACTTCTGGAATGAGTTTATGGAGGAGAATCACCAGCCAACTCTTGAATTACTCCCAACCCCCTCCCAACAGACTGGAGTCATTCATGAGCTAGTTTACTGTTAGCTCGTAATAAAGCCCTAGTTTCTGAACAGATATTTTTGACTGAGGATAAGCTTAATCTATGAAGTGTGACAGAAGTGTGTGGGGTATGGAAGATCAGGGTTGAACACAAATGATGAGGTAGTGAATGGTAGAATGTGGAGGCTGAAATGTTGGTGAAGCAAAAGAGGGAAGTACAGGGTGGGGCGCGGGAATCAAGTGTTTTTTGAATAGCTAGTAATCGGCCATTAGGAATGGGAGGGGCGTGCGGTAGGTAGCATTCCATTCCTGGGTTCATAGCATTTAACTTTAACTAACACTCACCTTTATCTTTCAGGTGCCATCATGGAGCAGTGGACGTTAGAACACCGCATGTTCGCGTATGATCATTTTGTTAGGAGTGGCGAGTCAGTGACAGCAGTTCAGCGTGCGTTTCGCCGCAGATTCAACATTCATCGAAATGACTCTGTTCCCGCTCGTGACACAATCTTACGTTGGGTTAACAATCTTCGAACAGGAGGCTCAATAATGAAAACAAAACCGAAGGGGCCGCAACGCACTGTGCGTACTCCAGAGAACGTTGAAAGGGTCAGACAAGCGATGTTGCAAAGCCCAGGCCGCTCTGCTCGGAGACATTCAGCTGCACTCGGAATCAGCAATCGTACTGTTAGACGGATTTTGCATGAAGAATTACATTTTCACCCATACAAGTTAGCGATGGTGCAGGAATTGAATGTAAACGATTGCCCCCAACGACTGAATTTTGCACAGGAAATGCTTGCACTTTATGAGCAGAATGAAAACATGATGGTGGTAATGAGTGATGAAGCCCATTTCCACCTTAATGGGGCCGTCAACAATCAAAACTGTCGGTATTGGGCTGCTGAAAATCCGCGACAACTCCATGAAAACCGCTGCATAGCCCTAAGGTTACAGTTTGGTGCGCGGTGGGAAAGTTTGGCGTCATCGGTCCCTATTTCTTCGAACAAAATGGGGTTACCGTTACCATAACATCTGGGCGTTACATTGAGATGGTGAACACCTTTTTCATCCCTGAGTTACGAAGAAGGCGTATTGCTCGTCGACATTTGTGGTTTCAGCAAGATGGGGCCACACCACACACCGCCAGAGCGTCAATGGCTGTTCTTCGCCCCCTGTTTCCCAACCATCTCATTTCGAGATTTGGTGACATTGCATGGCCCCTCGGTCCCCTGACTTGTCCACATGTGACTTCTTTCTATGGGGGTACCTCAAGTCACGTGTCTACGAGGACAAGCCCCGTACATTAGATGCATTGAAGGAAGCGATCCGTCAACAAATCATCCAAATCAACAGAGACCTGCTGGGAAGAGTGGAGGCCAATTTTCGTAAACGCCTTCAACAATGCGTCGACGGCCAAGGACATCATATGCCAGATATAATTTTCGGTACATGATTATTATGACATGAAATGCTATGTTCTTACGAATGTTGTTCTACCAATATATTTTCTTTACAAAAATAAATATCATTTTCCTGATTATTCCAAAAACACTTGGTTCCCGTGCCCCACCCTGTATATGCTCAGTACAGGGTTGGTGATTTTTTTTTTTTTAATAAAAAAAAATCAGATTTATTTGATTTTTCCTCCATGTTCAAGATACACTGAAACAAGTCAAAAAGATCCTTTTCATTCCTATAAGTTCCTGTAGCACTAATAACATGATGTAATTGAAGCAACCTATTGTATTAGCTATTTAAACAGCTAAGTCATCTTTGAGGTTGGATAAGAAATGTAAAGTTCTGTAAAATTGCAAGTTAGGCTAAGAGGACTTACTGTATATCATTCCTTTTGTGTGTTTCTTCATTTAATTGATTTTTTTTCTCTTTACTCCCATTTGAGAACACATTTTTTGGCATATTTATTTATACATATATACTGTAGTGCAGGAGTGGGCATTTGGTCACCCTCAGGAAGGTTTGGAGTCACCCTCAAAGCCATTTCTGATTAATATTACAGACCCAACTTCACTATGTAATTATTCAAAATCATTCCTTCCAAATATCAAGAAAATTGCATTAATGCTGAATGCATAGTTTGCATCAACACATTTGTGTGAATCAACATTCTCAAGCATGAAACACATCAAATCAAAAAACAGAAGTGTGCTCACCAACGAACACCTTGATGACTGTGTACATCTCTCAGCTGTGGTGACTTGCACGACAAATTATAAATTACTGGCTGATCAGATGCAACCTAGATGCTTGAATTTATCAAAATGAATAAAATATAAGTGTTAATTTGGAATTTAAGCAATAAAACTATCTTATTCTTCATATTTTTGCTTTACCACAACTGATGCCCTTTTATAAGATATTTCTAAATTATGTATATATATAAAAACTTGGTATCATATATTATTATTAGCCCATCAGTAAATTTCTAGATTGAAAGTCACCCTCAACACTGAAAACTGTGCCCACAACTGATGTAGTATATTCTAAAAAGATAGTATACCATGTTGTGACATGTTTATCAGATACTCCTTTGTGCTATCCTGTTGAAACTTGCACAGCTGTCAGTGCTCCACCACACTTTAGAAATATATATGCTGGTCTGCAAAAATATTTACAAATTGAGAAATATTATCTAGATATTAATAGTATCTTTATTTTTTGCGATTCAGTAAAATTTATTATAGGTTAATATATTTTTTATGGTAATTTATGTTATGCAGAACACAAATAAATTAGTATAAGACAGTAATTATTAGATTAAATACAATATTTTGCCACTTTAAAAGTCATTGTAATTAATTCCCATTAAGTTTCTTCAATATTTTGATAATTTGGCATTGCTAAATTAAAAGGCCTCTAATTTTGAAATTAGCAGCACAGACTATGCGCAGTTTAGTGTGCTGTCAGCCTCGATAGGAGGAGGTTCATTTTAACGCTGTTCAATGAAATTTTTACTTATATTTTTCCAATTTGAGAGGATGGTTAAGACACGTGAGTTATCAAGCCAAGACTCAGGAGAATTGACTGCTCTTGTTAAAATGGGTAATTATTCCAATACAAGTGTTGCAAAAATGCTGAAGATAAGTGAAGGTACAGTCAGATACCATAAGAAATGTATTTTAAACCAAGGAAGTAACTAAGTTAGTCCGAACTGGAAGAAAGAGGGTTTTGTTAGAGCATGGTGTAAGGCATCTAAAATTTCTGGCTCTGGAGAATAGATTTATGACAGCAAATGACTTGAGTAAAGAATTAGTGAAGGTGGGAGAAACAAAAATTAGTGCTGATACAGTAAGAAAGAGGTTAACAGATAATAAAATATTTGCTCGAGTGAGTATGAAAAAACCCTTATTGTCAAAGAAGAATGTGATAGCACGATTAGAATTTGCTATTCAACACAAAGATTGGGATGCTGAGAACTGGTTGAAAATTGTATGGAATGATGAAAGCAAATTCAAAATTTTTGGTAGTGATAAAAGGAGGAAAATTGTTAATAGATGAATTGGTGAAGAATATAAGAATGAATGCCTTATTCCAGTGGTGAAAAAAGAAGGTGGGGGAATCAATGTGTGGGGCTACTTCTCATCAAAGGGAGTTGGAAAGTTACACCAGATCACTGGGAATGAAAATGGACACATGGATCAATATGTATTCAAACATCTTTTCACTAATATTGCAATCCCAGCTGCTAAAGAACTTTGTAGAGATTATGCAAACTTTGTATTTCAACAGGATAACGATCCTAAGCATAGTGCTAAATCACTAAAACAGCTCTACAGTAAGCTTGAAGAAGAAGGGTTTAAAATGCTAGGATGGCCATCTCTGAGTCCAGATTTAAATCCTATTGAACATCTTTGGGATGAGCTAGAGAGAACAAGAGAAGATAAGGTAAAAAATAAAGAAGATTTATGGAGAGTTCTTCAAGCAGAGTGGTATAAAATCAGTCCTGAATCATGCATGAAGTTGGTTGACTTAATGCCTCAGCATCTTGAACTAGTCCAAAAGAACAAGGGTGGCCATACAGGATACTAATTTTCATAAGTTTTTATAAATAAATTTTTACAAATAAATGTGGTATTTTTCTTTTATTAACCTATTTTATTATCAAATATTTCAAATATTATTATATTACAATTAAATATCTTATTATATATACATTCTTATCAGGGCTGTGGAGTCGGAGTCAGGAGTCAGAGTTGGAAGTGCATAGTTGGATGGAGTTGGAGTTGGAAGTGCATAGTTGGATGGAGTTGGAGTCGGAAGTGCATAGTTGGATGGAGTCGGAGTCAGTGCAAATCCTTCAACTATAACCATAGCGGCCTAGGCCTAGCTCAATTTTATGAATAAAATAGATTTAACCTAATGTTTTAATATATAATATATAAATAATATATAAATATAAATAATATATAAATATAGTTGCTCATAATTAATAAGGATTATAATTAATTAATTAACATAATTAATAAAAGGAAATTTAAAAATTTTGTACTAGCAACCCTAAATCTTTTTCAGATTTCAATTTGATAAGTAATGATAACAGCGTAATGTCACATCAAAAGTATAAATCTGCTGTTTTTGAATATTTTTCACTCACTGCTGATGGAAAATATTACGTATTACAGATGTTTATAATAATACAAAAACATCTTATTAATTTGCTAAACCAATAATAATCTTATTTTGTTTAAGCTTCAATCAGTTTGTATTTTGGGATTTATTGTAATTTTTGAATAAAGAGAAAAAAGCCATTAAGGCATAGTTACAGCCACTAAGTAACCTGATGAGTCATGTGGTGGTGACGAAATGCCTTGTTTATGAATCTCCATTGGCCTAATAAAGCTAATTGTAATCAATTTGGCCTTAACATTCCGTTGGAGTCGTAATTATACAAGTCAGATTTCTGGAGTTGGAGTGTTAAAATTTTTTGAGTCGGAGTTGGAGTCAGCAAATTTTATCACCGACTCCACAGCCCTGATTCTTATTCCAAATATATTACAACTTACGATTCCTAAATACTTTAGCGGCCTAGTGTATATTTTTTATTTAAGTTTTAACTCCATAATTCTTTGCTTTGGGTCATCAAATTAAATGATCATGACCAGATGACCTTAAATGTTTTCTAGAAATGAAATATTTGTTTTATATCAAATCAGTGGAATAAAACTAAGTTAATTATTGATGCTTTATAGAAATAATAAATATGTTCTACAAATGTTTATTCACTTAAGGCCAGTGACTATTAAGATTTTAATTAATGTTTAAGAAAAAGGTTAATACATATCTTAATTTGTCAAGTGCTATAATCAATAGAGCTATAAGTAAATTTGAAAACCTTGTTTTATTGAAAAATAAACAGCAAAGTTCATTACCATTCTTTATGTATTACCTATACTGTAGTGATTATTTAGTAGTTTCTCACATTTTATCATTTTTTATTTTTATTCATATATTGATTTAAATCAGTGATTTTTTAAAAAAATTATTTGATTTAAATAAAGTTGATTTAAATCAACCAACCCTGGCTCAGTACTTGCAGAGCAGAAGTGTGGGTGATTGGGAAAAATATAAGAGGAACAGGCAAGAAGTAAAGAAAAAAGTTCAAGAGCTGAAAGAGAGCAAATAAGAGATGGGGTATGAGAGTGTCAAAAAATTTCAAGGAGAACAAGATGTTTTGGAGAGAAGAGAATAGTATGATGAAAATGAGAGGGCAGAGGAGTATGACTGTGAAAATAGTCAATGGGGAAGAGATGACAGAGAGAGATGATGTGAAGACAAGGTGGAGTAAGAATTCTGAGGGACTATTGAATGTGTCAGAAGATAGGGAAGCAGATCTATGTGGTATGTTTGGGCAGAGAGGGGGGGGGGTCTGGAGTAGGAGTTACGGTAAATGGGTTAGTCCATAGGGAGGAGTGGAGGAGGCCCTAAGCAGGATGAAAGGTGGAAAAGCAGTAGGAGTGGATGGGATTGCCATGCTCTTGAAAAAGGTAGTGATTGTAATGTTGATTGGTTGGTGCATCTGGTTAATGTGTGCATGGACAGAGGGCAAGGTGCCTCAGGACTGGCAGAGTACATGTATCATCCCCCTTTATAAAGGGAAGGGGGACAAAAATGTATGTTTGAATTATAGAAGAATTAGTCTGTTGATTGTGCCAGGCAAGGTGTATGGGAAAGTGGTGATTGAAAGAGTGATGTCTTGCACAGAGCAACAGATTGGGAAGAAGCAAGGTTTTAGAAGATGTAGAGGGTGTGTGGACCTGGTGTTTGAGTTGAAGATGATGTGTGAAAAATAATTGGAGAAAGAAAGGGATTTGTATGCAGTATTAATAGATCTTAAAAAAAGCATATGATAAGGTTGACAGAAAGGCATTGTGACAAGTGTTGCAACTGTATAGGGTACATAGGTCATTGTTGAATGTGGTGAAAAGTTTTTACTGGGAGAGCAGTGTGTGTGTGTGTGTGTGTGTGTGTGTGTGTGTGTGTGTGTGTGTGTGTGAAGAGAGGAGGGCAAGTGGTTTATGGTGAAAGTGGGTCTACAGCAGGGGTGTGTGATGTCTCCATAGTTGTTTAATATGTTTATAGATGGGGTGGTGAAAGGAGTGAATGCAAGGGTCATGAGGAGGAGAGTGGGGGTGAAACATGCTGCAGGGTGAGGTTTTTGGGAAGTGAATCAGTTGTTGTATAGTCCATGACTCCAGATTCCTGGGATCTTGGGAGCATTGCTCCAGTAAATTTGACCATGAGAAAAAGTAAATTTGGGTTTGGGTTTTGTTCATCCGCTAGACGTTATGCAATTTTTTTGCGTATACGTTCTTGTACAAACCAATTTTTTTAAATTACAAATTTAGTTATTTTAAGTTTAGTTGGTAATTCCATATTTAACAATTATTTTTATTTTTTGTTAAGCTTCAATGTTTTGATAATTAAAATTTTATTAAAACGTATATTTTTTTAATATAAAATTATCAGGATTGGACTATGTTCCATTGACCTCGGCCAGGTTTGATAAATTGGCCAGATAATTACTTGTGCGGTTTTAAGTAATCCACCATGACTCTAGAATTGAAAAGTTTAGTTAAGTTTAAACTTACTTTTACTTACTTTAACTTACCTACTTTTACTAAGTTTAAAGCACTTACTTTTACTTACTTTCATTGTACTATATTTACTTACTTTTACTCACTTTTACCATACTATATTTACTAACTTTTACTTATTTTGTATTTTTTCAGGTAGTCAATAATCAATAATGGATCCTAATATTGATGAAGTTGGAGAGAAAAGTGAGGGTGTTAAAAGGGGTTACTTTTGTGGTCAATGCAAGAACAAATATTCAAAGAAGCAAAACTGGGAGGAACATTTTAATTCCAAAAAAAATATTTGTTACAATACAAGAGGTCCAGAGTTTGGGCCCACAGCTTAGATATTGCAGTAAAAAATACCAGGATGAAGTGCAGCAAAGAGATATGGCAAAGCAGTCATTTAGTTTGTTCACAAAATGTGCTAGTGCTAGACCTCAGAAAAATGAACCAACTTCATCAACTGCTAATCTAGAAAATGAAACTTTTTCACTAGATGTTTCACAGACTGAAGAAAGTGCTTCTCCTCCACCTAAGAAACAAAAGGTAAGTGAGGAATCTGCGCATCAGACTAACAAAACTGCTTTAGAGGAATTTGAAAATTCCCAAATCCAGAAGACATTGAATGCAATTTTGCGCCTAACAAAAGAAACTCACCAAGCTGTTGTGGTTAATAAAGAGAAGTCAAAATATACCTTCAAGTTCAAGTGTTGCATCCAAATCTAATAAAGCAAAAAGCAACAAATTTGACATTTCCATAGCCCATTTAAGCAAGTGTAAATCAATACAAGAAATCCTGAACAATGATTTGATCAAATCTACATTCAAATTGGTGGAAAAGAAGGATCTAGGGCAGGGGTGGGGAAACCCTCGCCTGCGGGCGAAATTTCGCCCACGAGCTAATTTCAATTCGCCCGCTTAGGTATTTATTATTTACTAAAAATTATTTATTTACAGCCCAGCAAATAGCTTTTTAAAATACATCTTATATACAGCGTGTCCCAAAGAAATGTATACCCACTTTGTTCGATAATACCAGCTATGAGGATAATAAATATATTGCTTTTTATGTTTTTTAATAAAGAATTTTCTCCTGAATCTAAATACGTAATTATTTTTATTAAAAATTGAAAAACAAAAAAGTTACAGATGTTTAAATTATAATTATTATTTTCGAGACTTCATGTGCGATATTTTCTAATATTTTTGCACGTATACGAGATAAGTTTGAAACCGACGGCACTGTGCAAAACTTACAAAAACAACGTTCTGGAAGACGTCGAACATCTTAGATAAAGTGTCATTTAACCATGGAATTTGTAAATTTTTTGAATTAACTAATAATTACAACATTTATGCTTCAATATCAACACTAAACATAATGTATCTCAAAACAGTCGGTTAAAATATTAGAAAATATCGCACATGAAGTCTTGAAAATAATAATTATAATTTAAACATCTGTAACGTTTTTGTTCTTCAATTTTTAATAAAAATAATTACATATTTAGATTCAGGAGAAAATTCTTTATTAAAAAACATATAAAAAGTAATATATTTATTATCCTCATAGCTGGTATTATCGAACAAAGTGGGTATACATTTCTTTGGGACACGCTGTATATAAGCTTAAAATTTGCCAGATGGCCGCGGAGGTGTTTATGTTATCGATTTTCGCCCTTCGTACTGAAAAGTTTCCCCACCCCTGATCTAGGGCATGCTGATGATTCATTTTCAGTACCAAGTGATATAATGGAAAACATTGCAAATAGTGACACTAATATGCCTGATGTAGATATCGCTGTTGAGGATGAAGATGATGATAATCAAGAAGATATTGATGATGCTTCTGATGATAAAATGTTTACATTATATTGCACAGCTTGCACAGACCCCAAAGCATGTGCTTCAGACAAACATTCTAACATAAAAGGTTACTTCAATGTTAAAGATTTAACCTATGTATGCAAACAAGGAGAAAATCAAGAGAGATGGTTTAGAAATCTGAAAACCCACCTGAAGAGACATTTAATTAAACTTCAGCATCATCAAAGAGCTGCTGTTTATGAAGTGATGAAAACATCTTCTCGGAACACTACTAAATGCACAGAAGACTTATGTGGCAACATCTTATACTACATAATGAAAACAAACACTGCATGGGCTCTATATCCAGTACTTCTAGCTATATTACATATGTCAGGTTGTGAGGTTGGAAATTTGAATCATAGCACACATGCGTGCGAGACAATTTGTGAGCTATTAGATAATCAACTTAAAGAACAAACTGTAAAGTGGTTCTTAGAACAAACTTCAGTAACAATAACAGCTGACATTGGAACAATTTTGGGATTAAGCATGCTAGTTGTATTAGTTATGAGTGAAGAAGATAAGACTGTAAAACTTGCTGGGATCTATTTGATTTCTTTAGAGTAACTAACAGGGTTGTGGAGTCGGAGTTGTGGAGTCGGAGTCGTGGAGTCGCACGTTTCAGGGCGGAGTCGGAGTCGGAGTCAAATTTTTACAATGTGTGGAGTCGGAGTCGGAAAATTTTGGACCGACTCCACAACCCTGGTTATAGCCACTAGGTTAAGAAGGGTTATTCAATTTTAAGTAGGACTACTACTGGTTAGACCTTAATTATGTTTAAGAGAATCTTTTTCATTTATATATATATATCCCCGCAAGGGGGTTCTAAGCACGTGCTCTTGAGTGCTCTTTGTGCTCGTTTGTACGTGCTTGTTCCTGGAGGTTTCACGTGTGCCCTCCCGGCCCTAGCACCCAAGGATGATGGGGCTCGACCCTGCAGTCCTTGGTCTTTTTCCACTTCGACTGTCCCCTCCACCCTTTCTTTTTCCTCTGTCTTTCCTCTCACTTTTTCTTTGTTTTTCCGCCGAGATATACCCTTTTAAATAGAGGCGAATCGTTCTTCCCGAACTTAAAAAAAAAAATATATATATATATTTATTGGAAAAAATAAAAATCCCTTAATATGATAATATCTACAAGTCAATATCCTTCTTAATATTTGAATGTTCCCTTATCCTAGAAAGTAACCTGACGATTCATGTGGTGGTGATGAAATGTCTTATTATTATGATAATTATAGAGTGAAACACTAGAGGAGTCGGAGTCGTATATTTAAAATGTGAGGAGTCAGAGTCAGATTTTTAGATTTTTTACAATGTGTGGAGTCGGAGTCGGAGTCGAATTTTTACAATGTGTGGAGTCGGAGTCGGAAAATTTTGGACTGACTCCACAACCCTGGTAACTAAGTCATATTTATTGTGTTTCAGGTTTAGTATTGGTAGTAGCTACAAATTGAGGATCCCTGTATTCATTATGTGATTCAACAGATGATAGATCATGGTAAGTAATAATCGAATTGAATATTTAAAATATAAATATAAAGACCAATGTGTTACAAATGAATTTTTATATGTATAGAATAGAACCAGTTTATTATAATTGCAATAAGTCTTAGTATATTTTATTTTTTCAGGATATATGTCAACTTGTGCCAGAAAAGAAACATAGCTCAAACCTTGGTAAATGTATCTTGTGCCAGAAAAGAAGCATAGCTCAAACCTTGGTAAATGTATCTTGTGCCAGAAAAACAAAGGCCCAAGTGGAGAGAAATATTTGAGCAGCGGAGAACATGGAATAAAAAATTTGCTTCAGTTGGCTTCTATGTACGCAAATGATGACAGAAGCAAGCATTTGAAAGCTCTTACTGAGAGTCAGACTCCTTATATCCAGTATCACAGCACTTCGTGCTATGCAACATATAAAAAGTTCGTTGAATGTAGCCAGAAGTCTAAAAATGCTGAATCTGAACCTCTGATTCCTCCTTAGGGGAAGCATTAACTCATCCAGAAAATAGTTCAAGCAAAAGGATTAAAACACAGCATATCAAGGATATGAAAGTGTGTATTTTTTGTGGTTCAGCTTGAGTCAAATTGAAAGGTGGAAACATTGACCATGATTTGTTTCAGATATGTAGGCCTACTCCAGGTCGTGCCCAAAAGTTATCGAGTTATGCTCACTTGTTCCAAGACGATGTTTTTACCAGAGTAGCGATGTTGAACGAATACAAAGATGTATTCGCTGCAGATGTATTCTATCATAATAATTGTATAAAGAAACATTTTGCAGCCTATGATCGCAGAATAGAGACAATTTTGAAAAAAAGACAGCAAGAAAATGAAGTTATGGGTTCTACTGACATGGTTCAAGAAGCATTTAATGATGTAGTCTCAAAAATAGACTTCACAAGCTGTGGATACAGTGTCACCTACTTGAGACAAGAGATCAATAAAAAGCTGAACCAGGATGAATCTATCAGTAACTATTTGGTTAAGAGCCTGCTTAAAGACAAATTTAAAGACACCATTTATTTTACATATCCTAGCAACAAACGAAAATCCCAGATGGTTTATTATGTCCAGATTGAGAGTGCAAGAATTGTTGAAACTTTGCGGAAATCATCTGTCGAAAACGTAGCTAAGGACCTAAGAAAAGAGTTAAAAACTTACAGTTTTGGTTTATACTCTAACTATTGTGATCCAAACGATCTTGATCTAGCCTTAAAACGCTTCCAAAATGAACGTCCTCCAATATGGATAGAATTTCTTCAACATTTGTTTTCCACCCGGAATGTATCAGATAGCAACAATCAGTTGATGCTGAAGTGTGACACTATCTTCCAGATGATGTTTTACATCCTTCATAATGGTTTGGAGCCCACCCCATTGCATGTCAGATTTGCTCAAACTATACATAACCTATCACAGTCTAAAGATCTTATTGAAATTGCAAACAAATGGAGCATTTGTGTAGGATATCAAGAAGTTCACAAAATAAATTTTGCACTAGCAAAACGTACAATATCTTTATGTGGTTCACATAAAGTTCCAGTTCCTCCAGTATTTGATCAAAACCATCCAATTCAAGCAGCAATGGATAATTTTGACACCTTGGAAAATACCTTGTCTGGAATTGGTGCGACACATGATACAGTACTAGTTTTATTCCAAAATGCTCCATTAAGCTCTGCACCAACACAACAGCATACTAATAAGATCAGTGAAACTCCAGAGTCAACCCTCCGGCTTGGCAGTTACAAAGCATTCTTCCTTGCCAAGAAATTATCTCGATTGAACCAAGACATGAACGAGGTACAATAAGTCAAGATTTCCAAGTCTCTGAATACAAGGCAAATGATCATTTACTAGAGACTGTTAATCTTGACCATTTCCTGTGGTTTGTGATGTGATACAAACATAGAACAACCACAATACAGGGCTCTTCAACTAACTCAAATACTGATAATGATGACTTTGTTCCAAGCTTTGTTGCTGTCAAAAGCTCTTTTGTAGGAGATAGCTTGAAGCCAGGGCCACCGCTTCCATTAGGCGAGGTTAGTAAATGCTAAGGGCACCAAAGATCTGGGGGGCGCCAGTGCCTCCCGCCCTGTGCACGTCTGATAGTATTATGTAAGAACAACATGAAAAAAATAAAGGAATGAGAAGCATAGACAAATGATGAAAGGTTGTACGACGTATGTACACCAGTTTAGCTTGACTGATATTTACATAATTAATTTATTCATCTTATTGGGTCATTATAGAACTTTCACTATCACGACCTTTAACACTTTAGGGACGGGAGTCGTAAATAAGCGATTTAAAATGTTGCGCGCACAGACGGGAGTCGTCAATAAGCGACTCGGCTTATTTACGGCTTAATATGAGTTCCGGGAGTCGTCAATAAGCGAATAACTGTTTTTATGTGACATATGCCCTTCTTGCTTGGAAAAAACAGTAGATATGTCCTTTTTGCACGCATATTTTAGCACTTTTGAGCGTTCTGATTTGTTACTACATATGCCTTGCTTTACTCGCTGTTTTGATTGGTCATGACACTTTCTTGAACTGTGAAATGATTTTATAATTTTATAATAAATGTATGTATTAGCAAATTAAAATAGATCAGTGTAAGGCAAATAGTTTCTTCAATATGGTACCTTGATTACTTTGTGGGCAAACCCAATCGTGAAGTGGGAGGCGGGTGGGGGCGCCAGCTGCAGTCCTGCTAAGGGCGCCAAATAGGCTGGCGCCGGACCTGCTTGAAGCCTACAACTATTGCGTTCACTCCCATACTGCCATACAAAACAACTGAATTTGATACCATTTTTACAACAATGATTAACTTTCAAGACGTGCTTAAGCAGCAGAATAAGCCATACAGTGCACTGTGGTGTGATGAAGGAGTTTATGCTATTGCGAAGGAAATTCAGCTCCTGAAGAAAGATCTGTTCAGTAATTTGTTTATCGGATTGGGTGGATTCCATTTTGAGAAGATTGTACTTGCTTGTATTGGATCTTATCTTCATATATCGTGAATTGAATCTGTTTTGGTTGAAAGCGAATGTTTCGGTCTAGACACAGTAAAATCCGTTATGAATGGCAATCATTATGTGAGAGCCAAGCAAGGATTATCTTTCATGCATGAAGCAATAACAAGCATTATGTTCAATGGGTTTTTGAGTGTTGATGAACACCGTAACTTATACCAAGATGCTGCAACTAAAATTTCAATTATGGCTGCAGAACAAGAGCAATGGGACGACTTTAAGTCTTTGATATATATACTCTGTCTCAATCCTTTCAACAATATATAAAGCAGAGGTCTGATAGTAATGAAAACTTTCATTACTGGTATCATTTTACCAATAGATTGTATCCAATCATCAGAGATTTAACCTACTCAATGCGGGCAGGTGATTGGTCACTATTTCTTTCTTCCATACAAAGATCAATCCCACTTTTCTTCGCCTACAATAGAACCAACTATGCCAGATGGGCACCAATCTTCTTTGAGGATTGTTTAAACCTTGAGGTACATTTTCCTGATCTCCACAAATCATTCCTTAGTGGTGGTTTTGTAGTGAGGAGAACGACATGACAATGTAGTGAAGTTCCAATGGACCAGGCACTTCCTACTAAGTTAGCTATAACTTAGCCCATTGCCGTGGTGCTGCACTGGGAAGATGCACCTGAGTGACGGTAACACTCTCTCAATCACATAAGCAGCCTTGACAGTTTTTGTCATTTTTGCCAAACTCTTTGCCACTTTTGCAAGATTTTCAGGCAACTTCATCATCAGAAATAATACATGATCTTATCTCACAGTCTTTTACAACATGCAATCCTAAGAGTTTATAAAATTAGCACTATTTTTTATATTTTGTCTATTTTTTCAAATATTCTACAACCATTTTTAATCATTGTAACCCAAAATTTAGACATTTGTACATGTTTTTGTGTTAGGAAATTTTAGTAGAGCTATTAATATCTAATTTCTTGACTATTTAGTTTGATAAGAATGGTTAGAGCTAGTTTATGCACCAAAATAGCCAAAAATTTCATTTTTGCGATTTTTTGACAATATTTACTTAATTTTTTACTATTTTTGCTGTTATTTTTTGACATTTTCGTCAGTTTTCTTGGTTCAGGCAGCACTATGTTACAAACACAGATTCTCAAATAAACAATTGCCCTTAAAATATTTTTCAACTCAAGAATATGACAGAAAATATGAAAAACTGATAAAATTTTGCCATTTTTGCCAATTTTTTACTATTTTGACCACTTTCACACCAATTTGTGTGATGGCATAGAAAAATTCGGATTCTACGCCCCAAAATTAGTCTAGATCAGTCGTCAAAACCTCTGCACCCAGAAATTTATACAAACTCTAGGCCAGATCCTGTACTAGTATGCAGATGATACGGCTCTGGTGGTGGACTAAAGAGAAACACTACAGAGACTGGTAACTGAGTTCAGGAGGGTGTGTGAAAAGAAGGAAGCCAAGAATAAATGTGAATAAGAGTAAGGTTATGTGGTGCTGTAAAAGGGAGGTCTGTAAGTGACTGAGTGTAAGTTTGTATGGTGAGGAAATGGGAGAAGTGGCATGTTTCAGGTACTTGGGGTAGATGTGGCAGGGAGTGGGATGATGGAAGCAGAGGTGGGGCACAGGGTGGAAGAAGGGGCAAAGGTACTGGATGCCCTAAGAAGTGTTTGGAAGGAGAGATGTGTCTATGGAAGCAAAGATAAGTATGTATGAAGGTATAGTAGTACCAACAGTGTTGTATGGATGTTGTGGAAACAGGCCCTGGGCAGCACAATCTCCAGATTTAACACCATTAGACTTCTTTGCATGGGGCTTTATAAAGTCTGAGGTTTACAAAACAAGAGTTACAGACCTACATCATCTGTGAACCCAACCCACATTGTCGAGGCAGTTACTAAAATAATCCCAGAGATGCTTGAGAATGTGTTCCACAATGCAGTAGATAGATTTGAGATTTCAGAGACACTGATGGTGCTCATGTTGAATCTTAGACCTAAGCTTGATAAATAAATATACATCTAATTATGTTATTACAACCTTTCCTTTCAAAGGTTCCATGCAATGATTCCTCATTTCACAAAGGTCAAGCTTGTCACCCCTCCTCTCAAGTTGGCCTGGTGAAGTAGCGAGTTGGTTTCTTGTACTCTCCACCTCACATAGACAGGTATGCCTGGCTCATCAGGGATTGTTCTGAGCCAGGCATCTGATCTTTTGAAGATGTCCACTGCAACACCATTTGTGTTCCTTAGGTCTTTGGGCAGCTGATTAAACAGTTTTGGTCCACTCACAACAAAACATTTTTATCCTAAAATACTATTATTTCAACAAAGTAGATAAGGACTTTTGGATCACCCTGTACATATTACCAAGCTATCATGAACTCTTTAACATCTGAAATTTTATTAATGGGCCTATTTCAATGACACATGCTAATGTGCTTTAGAAAGAAAATTTTTGCATTAAATTCAGTCAAAACTTCAATTTTAGTTTAAACTTTCATCCTACATGTGGAGCTTGGGTAATGTCAGTTGAAACTCTCACCTGGTGTCAGGCATGAGAGTGGTATGGAAAAATTCTCATGTGGTACCATCAGAAAACTTGAGCAAAACCTACAGTCTGGATATGAATCAGAATATATCACCCACTTATACATTCCTCCAGTTTAAGTAACTTGCATAAACTGATTTAAAACAGGTGGTGCTGATATGGGGGTGATGCCACAAGTCATTTGTAAAAACTAGTTCACTCACCTACTGGATACTCTGTTAGTGGAATCAAGGCAGCTGCTTCCAGTTGCTGAGAAGGGAGATTGAGCTGCCAGTGAGGACTACTTGAGTGTCTTCATTTGTCTTTCATTAATATAAAATTCCTTTAACTTCAGCACCACACACCCTGCCAAGAATGAGAAAATCAGGGTGAGCAAGTTCACAATTTTGGTTTGGTTGTGATTATGTCAGTTGGATTGCTTCTAATAATTTAAAATTGGGTTCTCACCTTTATGATCTCTAGGACATAGCCTGTCTGCCTCTTTTAATGACTTGCCTACTCCTCTGCTTATGGTAGGAGGATTTAAGAGAAATACAGCCTCTTTGCCTAATTTATTCAGAAAAACACAAAAATTACTTTACAATGTTAATTACATCAGCAAGTATTTACAGGTAACAAAAAACATGAACCATTTTATTAATCATACACCACTGTGCATCCAGAACTAACGATGCACTTGGACTAAAAAAATATTATTACAAACCAAAGAAAAAAACAATATTAGTCTCATACCACACACCTAAATGTCAACATACAAACTTCAAAAAATTATTGGCCATCATCAGCCCATTACCAAACAGGGGGAAACAAAAATTATAAACTAAAAAGACTTACATAAACTAATGCAAAACAAAGAATATTAGTTACAAGAGCAATGTTAATGAGTAGTTAGCTAAATTATGTAAACCTAATAAGTCGAAGATGTGTCATTTTATATCTATATCTAAGAACATAAGTAATAATGAGTGATAGTATGGGACTTTTAATACACTTTAACAAAGTACTATGTTTTACACTAACCTAATCAATAACCTTAAAATTAGTTTTCCTCTCAAGTGGAGAACTTTGTACGCATTAGGCAATTCCTGGGATCTGCCCTGTGACTGTGTGATTGGTCAATTCCCCATCTCATTGATGGTACCTACATGGGTAATGACTGGCAAAGGTATGTTTTGAGATTCAGGCGAGAACCCACTAAAATCAATTTTTTAGGGTGTCAATGATGTTCTCTTTACCCACTTTAATATACCAAAGGATTGTCCAGAGTGAGGGATAATCATCACCCTACACGAGTTTACTGATCACTTGGAGTCAGTCCTCCTGCTAATTCACTACTTAAGGTTCACTTCATATGTCATTTCTGAAGATTCTGAGGATTGTTACTGTGAGGTCTGTTTCAGGTTCCACAGCAGCTAAATATGAATGATTATTGGTGGTGATAAATTGAAAAAAAACTTTGGGAACTTTGTCTCACTAGCTCTAATTCAGGGGAAGGGAGCTCCTGCTCTGAAGGTAATTGTGTATGCTCCCATTCTTGTTCATCTTAGGATGAGAGTGTCACTGGACACCCATCCTCTGTGACCCCAATAACTTAATCCTCCCCACTTGTCTTATCTAATTTTAAAGAATTTCTGCTGGAAGGCAACTGTTCATGGAATTTCTCTCCCAACTGATACAGGTTGTGTAGAGTCGATCCAAAGTCTGCTGAATTTCTCTCAGATGCTCCACAGGTAATGAGTTGAATCAAAAGCCTTTAACCCTTTAACCTTTCATACCCAAATTAAGTCAAAAAGTAGGCGGAATCAGTTGATGCAAAAATCGTCCTTATAACCTTATAAATAAGATCTAAAATTGCTTCCAAAGTTAATGATGAAAATTTCACACACTGGGCATTAAAGGGTTAACACCAGGTATGGATGTGATCAATAACCCCAGTATGCAATAAAATGGGAAAAAAGGAATTCAAAATAATTTTGTAGTGGTTTTATAAGTCATTTTAAACCTCAAACAGAAGTGGGAAAGGTAAAGCATCCATCGATGTTGATCATCATTCTCTAAGAGAACACCAATTAATGTTGACTGGCATTCTCTAAGAGATCAACAGAGTCAACCGGCGTTTAAGGGTTAAAGAATGGCTCATTAATGCTTCATTCTTCAATTAGATGTTGCCCCTTACTCGTCTCTACAGGTGCAGGTTGAGGCACTGACAACCTCATAATGGTCATCATCCAAGAGCATCTGGTGGTAGTGGTTCTGTTGAAGATACAATGGAGCCACATTCCACAGATTCAGAGGATTGTAATGAACATTATGAATAGTGGGTTCTGAGGGCTCATTGACCAGACCTGGGGGTTTGAATTTAGTGATGCTCAGGTTACCAGGGTAGTGTATTTTTAGCCCCAACAGCTGGTTTAAGTGATAGGGTTTGAACCATGGGTGGCCTTCATCCACCAAATATTGAAGCTGGTGGAGGCCAATGCTAGGGCCCTAAGAGAAAGTATGAATTTGGGATAAGAGACAGGCTACAGGAAAACAAGTCCCCTAATGCTTGGTATTGTTATAAATGGATACCACCCCAGGAAGATGATCATCCCGGGTCTCAACCTGGTCCAAACTAATCTGCAAATATTGGGTTAGAGGGTTTACCCATTCCACAGCCCCATTAGACATGGGGCAATAGGGAGAGGTATTTATGTTGAGTATATCTAGTTCAAGAAAGATGTCTTCAAATTCCTGGGCTATGAAGTCAGGCCCATTACCAATGAGTAGCTTTTCAGGCAGCCTGGGCAGAAGTGGATCTACTTGAATTCTGAAGGCTTGTGCTATGGTAGAGACCCATTTGTTGGGTAGTGGGATCGTGGACAATCACTTAAAGAAATAGTCAACCACCACCAATGCATTAGCATTCCCTTTTTGAGGGATAGGGTAGGGAATAAAATTTGCCACAATAAACTTGAAAAGATGTTGGGTCATAGGCAGTGGAACAGGGGGAGATCTAGGGGCTGGCAGCTACCTCTTAAATTGAGAGGGGGCCAGGCCCCCTTGCCAGTGAAGATAATTTTGACATTTTTAACTTAGAAAAACAAGTTTTTCAAAGTAAAAAATAAGTAAACATTTACTTTGTGTTTGAGCTATGTAACATTTTTTGTAAATTGTAAGTTCATAACTGTAGCACTTTAGCATGTTCACACAATCTAGTGAATGTAGCCTAGTAGTATGTTAATCAATCCTACTTGGCCCCCCCCTTGTGTGCTAACATTCCACTGACACTGTTGGGTTATAATCTTAACCACAAGTGGTGTGCAGAGAATGTTGGTAATCTTCCCTCTCTGACACTTGCAACAAGAGGTGCCTATCTCAGTTACTAAGCAATGCTACTGCGGGTACCAAAAATGTTCCAATAATAATGCAAGCAATTTATTTTGTCCTATGGGAGAAAATTTTGTGAAAAATGACAGCCCAATCTATAGCAACCTCTTTGGCAATTACTCAACACAGGTGGGTTCTCCCCCTATGGTAAATGATGTCATCAATGACTACCAATTGTCATGATCTGATTTATATGGTTGTAGGTTTCCAGTATATTGTTTTGCTGGCCAAATTGTTGCTTAATCACCTTCTTCAGGTAATGTAGGTGAGGGTCAAGTTTTTGTAAGGTTATTACATCTTCCAGTGACAATGCCACTCCTTCTTTTGGGAGTTGTTCCCCTTCTCTCAAAAAGGATCACTGGACAGATACCCACCACAACTGACGTCTGTTCAGCAGGGTGCCCATTTACCTAGGAATGCAGGAACCTGGTTCCTGTACAAACCACCATGATTGCATACAATTTCAGGCCAGGCATGATCTTAACTTTTTAAAATCTTAAATTTTGCGTATAAAGACAAATTATGCAACTTTGAAACAATGTATAGTCAATGGAAGACAAATGTTGAAGATAGCTTTAATTGTCAAATACAACATGATTCCAGTCAGACACTTTGCATTATTATCTAAACCTTAAAGGCTAAGCTCTGCCCTGGTCTACTCTATTGCATTCCAAGACAGTTGAAATAAAGTTACCATACCATGGAGTACAATTACAAGTACAAGTTAGAATTATAAGTACACTAAACCCCCACTATTTCATGATCATAATTTGTTATGTCAGGATATTTCATTAGTTATTTTTGTGTTGTCATGATTTTCAGTTTTGATTAGGCCAGAACCCTGAAGAACTCCATGGTATGATAACTTTATTCCAACTGTCTTGGACATATTCTTTGTACCATACTTAGAAACACTGTTGATGCCAACTTTAGCTGAAGTGTTACCGTAGCCTATTTATACATTTTGTGCTATTTATTTTGCCATACATTTTGTGCTGTTTTCCTATTTGGGCTTAATGCATTCATTAGTGGTCCATTAAACATGTACGGTATAACACTATCAAATTAATAATGAATGACAACACATTCTATTTCACATTGCACTTGACATCTGGTAAAAATCTCTTTATTGGATGTATCAAAAATGGTTCAAATAGCATCAAAAAGTCTACCAGACTGAATGAAATCACTTCTTAAAATGCAAAAATTTCCAGGAGAAACCTGCAGAGCCTCACTTTGCTCAACCCCTAGGTACACCTTCAGCTGTGGATCCCTGGTTCCCGATAGCGGATCTAGGATTTTCAAAAGGGGGTGGGGGGCACACCTTTACATATGTAAAGGTTGCGCCAAAATAATGTTTAATTATATATAAATATAATTACATACACTAGAATTAAAAATACATGTTACCCCTTTAAGCACCAGCTGGCAAATTTTTAGCATTTACTAAAATGTAGTTAAAGACCAGGTTTCTGGTAGTAAATATTGGAACTAATTTGAGTGACATTATCTAATCCATCTGTTCAAAGTATTACCTGAATCAGTCATTTAGAGAAAGATCATGAATGTGAATACTACGCAAAGGGTTTACAAGCACATTAACCTTGTGTCTAAAAATGCTTACAAACATTAATAAATGAATATGTAAAGCTGGAAAGCATAATTTAATTGCGTATACAAAGGGAAATATTTTTTTTATAGTTTCTAAAAGTAAAATTGAAAGGCAAGTTGTCAGGTATTTACAAGGGTGTGGTGATTAAAAAAATTATTATAAAAAATGAAGCATTTGGAAGGGGTGCCAAATTGACAAAAAAGGGGCACCAAATTGACCAAAGGTCCCCCCTCCCCATAAATCCACTAGTGCTGGTTCCTGACCAGCTGAAGGATAAATGGGCACCCTGCTGTTCAGATTATGGTGTAGCATTATCAAAAGGTAGATTCACCTCCCCACTAGCCTCTGGGCCAGGAGCAAAGTCCTCCTCTTCCATGCTTTCATCAAGCAAGCGAATTCTTCAAAGGGCTTCTCAGTTTCCCTATTTACATTTAGAACTTCAATGGAAGGTTTAGTGTTTGATTGATTAAGTAACCATACATAGTTTAACCAATTGTAATGGATTCCAGCAAGCCACTGAAGATAGCAGTGATCAATATAGTTGTCAGAACCCTACTGCAATGGAGTTCAATCCCGTAATATACCCAAATCTCAACCTTATTCATATCACTATAGGGGTTGGATCACATGTGGGATTTGGATCTGACCAATACATTTTATCAGAAGAGATCCCATACTTATTTTGCTTAATTAATTAATTCTGCTACTGTTGCCTCTCTGATTCCCTATGATGATCCACTGTGCCAATACTCCACAAGGATAGACAATAAAAGAGGGACTCTCCTCCTCCTGGGATCTCAGTTTTCATGAATCCTTTTGTAACAGCATTCAATCAGTTGTCATATTGATCCAATGATTCTTCACAATAAGTGTCAATTAGAGACCTGGATAGTGCATCTACTATACAATTCTGCTTTCCAGATAGCTATGTATACTAGCTCGTATTCAATGCTTCTCAGCTCTTCCAGTGTGTGAGCAACTCTGTTACTCACTAAAGGCATATTATAGAGGAAGATTGAATATTATTGGTTGAATATTTTTGTTCAGCCCAATTGAATGTAGTTGAAACAAAGGCTATGGGCCTATTCTTTTCTTCCTGCTCCTGGGACAGGCAAGCTCCAGCTCCAATGTTAGAAACATTTACATGGAGCTGTAGTGGTTTAGCTTCCTTTGACCTACCCAGGTATGCCAACAAAACTGGACTAAGGGCTCCTTTAGTTTATCAAATGCAACCTTGAAGCTTGCTATTCAGGTCAGTGTCTTGCAGCCTGCAAGTTCACTCAGAGGTTTCACTATTTCTGAGCAACCTGGGATATATCGTTGATAGAAATTAACCATCCCTAAGAATTGGTGGTCTTCTGATGGTGTTTCGGATCAGAAATTTGGCAATGCCTTCTAGGTTCTTTACTAGTGGGACCATCCCCTTCAAAGACACCTGATGTCCCAGGAAGGTCACTACATCTCAGCAAAGCTCTGTCTTTGTGGGTTTGATTTTAAAAACATTGGGTTCCAGGGCATGTCATACTTTTCCCAGAATTTCAAGGTGTTCAGGGAAGGTTTGGCTCACTACCATGACTCACTGGAAGGTAAGTGGGGCATTTTTCACCCCAAACAACATTCTAAGAAATTCCCAATAGGAAAGAGGGATAAATGCAGTTTTTGCAATACTGGATTCCTCCATCTCAACCTGATAATATCCTTTGACTAAATCAATGGTAGATAAATACTGCATCCCATGCAAATTGAAGAGCATGTCAATCAGATTAGGTAATGGAAAGCAATCTCATTTTATTTTGTTGAGCTCTTGATAATCAATACATTATACTGAATTGACCCATCACTTTTCTTAATCCTTCCACTACAGGGGTCATAAACTGGGTCAGTCCCCTGGTACAGGGGTTTTCACCAAAAAAAATTGACCCATCATTTTTATTTAGTATGCTTCCCATAGTTTTGTCCTTTTTGGGAAAACATTAGTGTATGCTTCTCATATATATTTGAAGGGTTAATTGGCATGACAGATACAGAGTATGGAATAAAATTTTGTCTGATACCACCTTCCTCCAACTGTTTGCAGCTCTTCAGTGTCCTGTAGTAAAGGTCCCTGAACTTCATTACCAGGATATGCACTGAAAGACATTGTTCTGTTTCAATCTGATGCTTGATAATGGTTGTGCAGCCTACATCCTTATCACCACTTCTAATAGCTCCTTGGTGGTGTATCAACAACTGAACTAACTGGTCCTTTTTTTACTGCCGAAAGAGATGTATTTGATAATTTGTCAATTCAAATGCATCAATCATCATTTGTGGAGTCCAGTCCTCCTGAATTTTGAGAAGTTCTTGAAGGGTCAGTGAAGTCCACCAGATGTACCAGTGAGTCCTCCCCAACATTTTCTTAGGCTTCTTTTGGAGATCTTCTGTGGGAAGTCTCCAAGGTTGAATACTGCAATCAAAAAGTTGTATTCTGTGACATCTATCAATCCAGGTTGATTAGTCAGATCTTTTACAGAGGTGTCATTTTCCAAACAAGTTAACTCATGATCAGGGTTGTATCCTTGGAGACACAAACACTGCTTCTATCATTTGATAGGTACAAGGTGCAACTTTAACACCTTCCACACATTCTCTCTCGAGACTGACTGGAAGTACGGTAGTTGATGAGCATCCTGGGCAACTGTCACAAGTTAGCTTCCATTAAAAGTGAGTTCTCATTTAGCCAAGTCTGGAAGCAAATTGTCAGTCTTTAACATGTCTACCTGACAGATCAGGTCAAAGTCCAAGACTTGGTCTCTCATTACCACAAACTCAAATGGTTGCGTTTCAAACTTGGGAAACACGAGTGTGACTGTACAACCACCCAGAACAGGTACAATGTGTTTACCTATACCCCAAATCTCCTCGAGAGGTACTTCCTTTAGTGAGAATTTATCAGAGGGAAGTTAATGACAACTTGAAACCAGAGATGGACATAAATACTTTAAAATGTATTTAAATACTAAATACCAAATACATTAACTGTAAACTGAAATGTAATTAAATACATTACTTCAAAAACATATTTAAATACAATCTAAATAAATACATTCCATTTTCAGTGATTATTATTATTATTATTATTATATAGCAGTTTGAGGCTTCCTATCCACAACAAAGGCAATCCAAAGAGAGGCAACAGAAAGAAGGGATTACATAAATTATAATAAACTTAACACAGTACAGTTTGGAAGAGTTACTGGAAAAAAATTTAAATTCTCAATTTACAAAAAAAAATGAGACTAAAATACTCCCAATAATGGAAAAAAATCCATGATTTTTTTGCAAATGTATTTAAAAATATGTATTTATAATTACAACATACATCAATAATAATGCATTTAAAATACACATTTAAATACCCTGAAAAAATGTATTTATAAATACAAATTGTACTTAAATACATATTTAAGTATTTATCAAATACATTACTCCCCATCTCTGCATTAAACAGACATCAAACCACTGCTGCACCTGTATCCACAAGAACTAACAATGGGCCAACATGGGGAGAATTCTTTATTCCTGGCCAGATGACTAAGGCATTGCTTAGTTGCTGCTCTTGTCTTGTGTTCAGAACTTCAGCCAATTCATCTTCAGTATTCATAGGCTGCTCTTCATCCTTCTCCAGGGTTACAACTTCATCTTCAGCTGTCTCACCTTCAGTCTCACTCTGGGGGTCCTCAAGGTGGTTGTGTATGATCCAACTTGCTAATGGATATTGCCCTGATGGTGTTGCTCCTTAGGAAGCAATGACACCTCTGAAAAACCATTCTTGGATGATATAGGTACTGGGGTAGCTCTGGCATGCAGCCTTCTATGACAAAGCTACCTAGTTTCCCATTTCGGGTGCTAGTTCATGTGGTGGTAGGACCAACCTTTGGTCAATTCATGTGGCAGTAGGACCAACCTTTGGTCAATTCATGTGGTGGTAGGACCAACCTTTGGTCAATTCATGTGGTGGTAGGACCAACCTTTGGTCAATTCATGTGGTGGTAGGACCAACCTTTGGTCAATTCATGTGGTGGTAGGACCAACCTTTGGTCAATTCATGTGGCAGTAGGACCAACCTTTGGTCAATTCATGTGGGTAGGACCAACCTTTGGTCAATTCATGTGGCAGTAGGACCAACCTTTGGTCAATTCATGTGGTGTAGGACCAACCTTTGGTCAATTCATGTGGTGGTAGGACCAACCTTTGGTCAATTCATGTGGCGGTAGGACCAACCTTTGGTCAATTCATGTAGTGGTAGGACCAACCTTTGGTCAATTCATGTGGCGGTAGGACCAACCTTTGGTCAATTCATGTGGCGGTAGGACCAACCTTTGGTCAATTCATGTGGTGGGAGGACCAACCTTTGGTCAATTCATGTGGCAGTAGGACCAACCTTTGGTCAATTCATGTGGCAGTAGGACCAACCTTTGGTCAATTCATGTGGCGGTAGGACCAACCTTTGGTCAATTCATGTGGCAGTAGGACCAACCTTTGGTCAATTCATGTGGTGGTAGGACCAACCTTTGGTCAATTCATGTGGCGGTAGGACCAACCTTTGGTCAATTCATGTAGGTGGTAGGACCAACCTTTGGTCAATTCATGTGGCGGTAGGACCAACCTTTGGTCAATTCATGTGGCGGTAGGACCAACCTTTGGTCAATTCATGTGGCGTAGGACCAACCTTTGGTCAATTCATGTGGTGTGTGGTGGGAGGACCAACCTTTGGTCAATTCATGTGGTGGGAGGACCAACCTTTGGTCAATTCAAGTGGTGGGAGGACCAACCTTTGGTCAATTCAAGTGGTGGGAGGACCAACCTTTGGTCAATTCATGTGGTGAGGACCAACCTTTGGTCAATTCATGTGGGAGGACCAACCTTTGGTCAATTCAAGTGTGGTAGGACCAACCTTTGGTCAATTCAAGTGGTGGTAGGACCAACCTTTGGTCAATTCAAGTGGTGGTAGGACCAACCTTTGGTCAATTCAAGTGGTGGTAGGACCAACCTTTGGTCAATTCATGTGGTGGTAGGACCAACCTTTGGTCAATTCATGTGGTGGTAGGACCAACCTTTGGTCAATTCAAGTGGTGGTGGTAGGACCAACCTTTGGTCAATTCATGTGGTGGTAGGACCAACTTGGTCATTCATGTGGTGGTAGGACCAACCTTTAGTCAATTCAAGTGGTGGTAGGACCAACCTTTGGTCAATTCATGTGGTGGTAGGACCAACCTTTGGTCAATTCATGTCATAGTAGGACCAACCTTTGGTCAATTCATGTGGTGGGAGGACCAACCTTTGGTCAATTCATGTGGTGGGAGGACCAACCTTTGGTCAATTCATGTGGTGGGAGGACCAACCTTTGGTCAATTCATGTGGTGGGAGGACCAACCTTTGGTCAATTCATGTGGCAGTAGGACCAACCTTTGGTCAATTCATGTGGTGGGAGGACCAACCTTTGGTCAATTCATGTGGTGGGAGGACCAACCTTTGGTCAATTCATGTGGTGGGAGGACCAACCTTTGGTCAATTCATGTGGTGGGAGGACCAACCTTTGGTCAATTCATGTGGTGGGAGGACCAACCTTTGGTCAATTCATGTGGTGGGAGGACCAACCTTTGGTCAATTCATGTGGTGGGAGGACCAACCTTTGGTCAATTCATGTGGTGGGAGGACCAACCTTTGGTCAATTCATGTGGTGGGAGGACCAACCTTTGGTCAATTCATGTGGTGGGAGGACCAACCTTTGGTCAATTCATGTGGTGGGAGGACCAACCTTTGGTCAATTCATGTGGTGGGAGGACCAACCTTTGGTCAATTCATGTGGTGGGAGGACCAACCTTTGGTCAATTCATGTGGTGGGAGGACCAACCTTTGGTCAATTCATGTGGTGGGAGGACCAACCTTTGGTCAATTCATGTGGTGGGAGGACCAACCTTTGGTCAATTCAAGTGGTGGGAGGACCAACCTTTGGTCAATTCAAGTGGTGGTAGGACCAACCTGTGGTCATTCATGTGGTGGTAGGACCAACCTGTGGTCATTCATGTGGTGGTAGAACCAACCTTTGGGTCATTCATACAGTCTTGACCTAAATGTGGTCCTCCACACCTTGGGCATTGTGGCCTCTCAGTGAAATAGTTCCTCTTAGTAGGACACTGTGCAGAGCTATGCCCATGTTGCTTACAACATATGCAAATGTTCCTTGCTGTATAGCAATCTTGATAGAGATGACCCCGCTTTCCGCACCAATGGCATAAAGGACGTGAAGGACATTGACCTTTTGTATGCCCTGATTGTTGACAATGAGTACAAGTCCTGTGATTTCTTGATGATGATGATGATGATGCAATGCACTGAGAGTTATTGGTTATTAAGTGAGATTGCCCCTTAGGGAAGTCTGCTGAAGTTCTTGCTTCTCTTCTTCCATTGGTCATTCTCTGCTTTCCTTGACTGTTTGTTGCTGTGGACTGAGGAGCACCCATGGCAACTCTCGGCATTTCTTGCCCTAGTGCAACTGGTGTTGAATTCAGATGTGGTGTGTGTGTTGAGTGGTGTGGGATTTGTTCAGAATAGTTAGGTGGCCAAGTCCATGAAGGAAGTGAGTAAGACCACTTATTCAGTGGAAGTGCAACTTGAGCTGTAGGAAGGGTTGATGCCAGATGTGATGCATTGGCCATTTCAGGTTGGTGGGGTCTTACAGAGGATTGGAATGTCTGCCACTGACCCACTGTTAGGGGCATTTCTTGGGTACCTCTATTGGTGACTATGGCTTGGCTTTTCAAGGGGGACTCTGTGGAATTTATGTCTGCTATCACTACAAGCTTTTCCCAAGGGAGCTGTATTCCTAGTAAGGTCTCTTGAATATGGACAATCTTGGTCAGTTCCTGTCTCATCTCCAGTGGCAACCCAGAAATAAACCTATTTTTAACCACTGAGAGTTGAGTGACATCCATAGCAGGGAAGCACTGACGAGCTAGGTTTAGTATTCTAAATGCATAAGCAAAGACAGTCTCATGTGGGTGTTTGGTAGCCTCCATGAAGTCTCTACCATACCTTTCTTTCCTTCTTTGCTCAAAATATTTTTCAAAGGTTCTCATAAACTCATGAAAATCCTGTCCTTCATCCGGGCAGTATTTTTCATGTGGAAGAACCTTAGGTGTGTGGCTATTTGCCAGTATTTGAGCTATCATGGCCATGGTTTGAGCATTCTGCATGACCATTTGTTGAAGAATTGCCTGTGATGGTTGGTCAGTACCCTCATCCTTAGGGGTTCCTGCTGTAATTAGTACTAGTGATTGATCTGCTGGTCTCTCATGGGTTGTTCCTATTGGCTGTGAGGTAGCAGCTGTTTTCCCACTACCATCATGGTTATATGGGAGATTAGTCTCTACTGTCAGGATGGGACTAGCTACTGTGCTTACTGTGACTGTTGATGAAGCCACAGCAGTGGTGACAGTTGTGGTAAGATGACTGGCAAGACCAATTGTGTCACCCATTCTCACTCATTTGCTCGTCTTGTGAATAATTCTTGTCTCTCACAATGGACTGTGTGCAGTATGGTTAGTGCTGGCAATACTGAAAAGGGAATATGGGCACTTGTATACATTACTAATGCTTTCTCTTATATCCTGGGTCTGGGCACCAGTGACATGGGGGCAATGCCAGTAAGTGGTTTGTGAAAACTAGTTTACTCACTCTACCAGATACTCTATTAGTGGAGTCACAGCAGCTGCTTCCAATTGTTGAAAAAGGAAATTGAGCTGCCAGTGAGGGTGCCCCCCCACAATTGTCTAAGTATCCTTTAACTGCAGCACCATACACACACACTGCCAAGAGAGTGAGAGAAATCAGGGTGAGCAAGTTCACAACTTTGGTTTGGTTGGGATTATGTCAGTTAGTTTGGCTCTGAATAATTTAAGAATTGGATTCTCACCTTTATGATCTTTGGGGCATAGCCTGTCTGCCTCTTTTAAAGACTTACTCCTCTGCTTATGGTGGGAGGATTTAAGTAGTACAGCCTACTTTGCCCACTTAGAAAAACACAAAAATTACCCTTACAATGTTAATTACATCAGCAAGCAAGTTTTTACAGGTAACAAAAGAAAACCTGAACCAATTTATTAATCATTTACCAATCATACATACAGAACCAACTAAGTACTTGGACTAAAAAAATTTACTACACCCCTGCCCTAAATTTTTTATACATACATACATACATATATATATATATATATATATATATATATATATATATAAAATCTCTCATACCACACACAGAAATATCAACATAAAAACTTCACAAAATTATTGGTCATCACCAGCCACAAGACAAAGGAAACAAGATTTATAAAATAAAAAGGACTTATATAAACTAATGCAAAGCAAAGTATATTGCTTAGCTACAGGGGCAATGTCAATGAGTGGTTACCCAAATTATGTAAACCTGATAAGTCCAAGATGCATCATTTTATACTCGAAATGCAATATCATTCTTATCACAATCATTAAAAATATTCTTGGCCCAATCAGTGTTAACTCTAGCTTCAGTGTTTGGTACAAGTGTTGTGGGAGAAAAGGTTTTGTCCAAATTCACTTCAACAAGCAAATGTCCCAGCCAACAACAAATCCCTGATAAAGAAAAAAGCCAACAAACATTTAGGGATTATCCCCCTATGCTGGCATCAGTGAACCCACAGGAATCTATGAGGACAATGATACCAGAAAGGGGAGATAAATTAACAACAATAATAAAGGTTCTAAAACTTCTAAAACTTTGGATATGTGCTTGCATTAATATGTTGCTCAGAAGGCAGTTAAAAATACAATTTAGTTCATAGTGTGAGAATTTTCAAAATTCATTGTGATACATGTTGATAACTGAAGTTTAGGTTTTTCAATAAAGTCCTTATAAAAGGAAATCAGGCATTCAAAAGATAATTATGATATTTACATGATAATTTTAAGTGATCCAAACAAGTTAGATGTGGCCCTTATAGTGGTTAAGCAATACAAAACACCAAAAGTTAAAACAAAACACCAAAAGTTAAAACAAAACACCAAAAGTAAAAACAAAACTACAGGATCACCTACCACACTGTCAAGAAGTGAGATGCTTTCTTTTCTCAAGTAATGGACATATAATTGCCTTAAGAGTTCCAATTATTCTCTATAGCTACTGAGAGAATTTCAAGGCTGTTATAATCAATTAAAAAATGAAAAACATTTTTAGTCATTCTGAACACCTGGCTTTCCAAGAAGGCCAAGAAGGCTCAACATTAGTTACTGTACTAATGTAAGGAAGTCATCAATAAATTATACAATTCTTATGTTAGGCCTCACTTAGAATACTGCATTGAAGCATGGTCCTCTCACCATAGGCATGATAGAGATATGCTTGATGATGTGTAATGGAGGGCAACCAAGCTTATCCCTAGATTAAGAATAATGGAATATAGTGAAAGATTAAAGGAATTGGGTATGTTTTGACATATATTGTTTGAGGGGAGATATGGGTTAATATGCTACAAAATACATGACCCAAGACACTAGTCAAATCCATACTTTTCCTGTGTAATTTAGTGTTTTGTTCAAATCTGACCTTTGTTTCTTGTGCAAAATTGACAAACCTGCTAATTTTGCACAAGACACTGAGGTCAGATTTGAACAAAACACTAAATTACACTAGAAAAGTATAGATTTGACTACAATCTTGGGTCATGTATTTTAGTGCATAATTACTGGAATATGATATAGATGTTTAATATGTTTTCAGGTGGTTTGGGTTGAACTCTTTCGCTCAAACTTTTGCTTCCAACTCAACCATGGATGATTCCAGTGCTATGCCTCCATCTGCTCTCCCCCCTGACTTTATTATGTCTGAAATTAGAATCTCTTCCAAAGATGTTCTTTTTGCCCTATCTGCACTCAACTCCAGGAAGGCGTACAGTTCTGATGGTGTTCCTCCTGCTGTTCTTAAGAACTGCTTCTGCGCTGACACCCTGCCTAGGCAAACTCTCTTGTCTTTATCTCTCATCTGGTACTTTTCCTTCCTGCTGGAAGTTCACTTTCATTCAGCTTGTCCCAAAGAAGGGTGACTGCCCTCAACCCTCCAACTATCATCCAATTGCTTTGATTTCTTGCCTTTCTAAAAGTTTTTCAATCTATCCTTAATAGGAAGATTCTTAAACATCTCTCTCCTTTCAGATTATCAGTATGGGTTCTGTAAGGGATGCTTGACTGGCAATCTTCTTGCATATCTCTCTGACTCTTGGTCATCTTCCTTTCGGGATTTTGGTGAAACTTTTGCTATTGCACTAGACATATCAAAAGCTTTTGATAGAGTTTGGCATAAATCTTTAATTTCGAAACTGCCCTCCTTCAGTTTCTATTCTTCTATCTGTGCCTTCATCTCTAATTTCCTTTCTGGCCAATCTATAGCTGCAGTTGTAGATGACCACTGTTCTCCTCCTAAAGCTATCAACAGTGGTGCTCCTCAGGGTTCTGTCCTGTCACCCACTCTTTTCCTTTTATTATTAATGATCTTTTAATGTGCATTTCCTGTCCTATTCACTCCTATGCTGATGATTCCACTCTTCACTTTACCACCCACTTCACAAAGCATCCCTCTCATCAGTCACGCCATGATTCATGTAGGGTGGCTATGGGTCACCTGACCTCTGATCTTTCTGCTATCTCTGATTGGGACAGAGAAAACCTTGTGGCTTTCAATGCCTCAAAAACTCAGTTCCTCCATCTGTCTACTCATCACGATCTTCCACACAACTATCCCCTTACTTCAACAACACACAACTCAATCCTTCCTCTTCTCTTAACATTCTTGGCATTTTCTTTTCTCATGATCTTTCCTGGAAAGACCACATATACTCTCTTTCCAAAACAGCTTCTAAGGGGTTAGGTGCGCTGTATCACCACCACAGTTTCTTCACACCCACTCAGCTGCTCTTTCTATACATGGGTCTTGTCTGCCCCTGTTTGGAGTACACTTCTCATGTGTGGGGTGGCTCAACACCCATAGCCAGACCAGGTGGAATCAAAGGCTTTTTGTCTCATCATTTCCTAGCCTCTTACTGATTGGATTCAATTTCTCTCTCTTCATCACAATGTTGCCTCACTCTCTCTTTACTATTACAATGGACACTGCTCTTCTGAACTCTCTAACTACATGCCTCCTCCTTTAAGGAGAGCATGCAGCACCAGACTTTCAACACTTTCTCATTCCTTTTCTGTCCAACTTCCTAATGCAAGGGTTAATCAGTATTTTCATTCTTTCATCTACTCAATCACTCAACTCTGGAACAAACTTCCTCAATTCATCTTTCCCCCTATCTATGACCTCCAATCTTTCAAATACAGTGTCTAGACATCTTGTAAACCATGGACCTTAATTTTGGCTCTTCTTCTTCTACTGGGGGGGGGGGGGGGGGGGGGGGGGGGGGGGGGGTTGCAGGCATTTGCCCTTGGCCCATCCTTCCTGCATAAAAAGGAGGATGCAAGTGATTTTCTTATTGAAGTCTGACAGAAGAACTCAAGGGCATAATAAAAAATTAGAAAAGACTGAGTGGATCTACAAAAATACTTCAGTCACAGAGGAGTACATTTTCTGAATGATTTGCCATATGTTGAAAATAGTAGCTCCTTAGTTAGGTAAAACTTTTCAATCAAAACAGAACATCCCATAAGCCATGCCCACATTTTCAGATCAATGCTACATGACCAACTAAAATATAAACTATTAACAATTTATAAACTGTCTTTCATTCATGAAAGTGTCCAATTTTTTTTTTTAAAACTAAAGTGAGAATTTTACTATCCAGACAAGTCAGAGGCAGTCAGTGATGCTCTCTGCCCACAGGGTAATTCCAGGACAAATAGACAAATGAAAGTGCCAAATGTACACTCCACCATCTCCAAAATTCATGAAACTTGGTGTGAGGGTTGGTTTTTGTCCAAATTACAAAAATCTGAATTTTTTTGAAAATTGGTCAAGTTGGTCAAATTTTATGGCTTGACCAAATTTTGGTCAAATGAAAAAAACCAAATTTTCAAATGTAAATCAGCTGCTAATTGTGGTAGCGTAATAAGTCTTAAATGATAAAATATGTAAATTAACTGTAGTTTCTAAATATGTATATTTTTTTAGGGTAACAAAAATAAATTATGATTTTTTGGAAAAAATGTCAATTCTTTTTTTTTTTGCGATTTGGCAGCGAAGATATCATTTTTCGAAAAAAAAGACCAAGAATAAAAAATGTTTATTTGAGATGTTACACATAATAAAGTAATAAAAAGTCAGCTTATAGTTTATTATGAGGCTCAAAACTGAGTTTGAAATTAAGTAATAAAATGTTTTTTCAGACAACGAAGAATTATTACAGACTTGTTGGTCCAAAAAAAGAAAATTTTCAAATCATATAAAAAATACATGTAGATAAACCAAAAGAAAAAATCTTTTAAAATATATGTACAATGTACATACATAACTTCTCTTATATTTAGGGACAGAATATATTGACAATAATAATGTTTAATTTATAAAGCGCTTATCAGAGTATAAAATACTCTCCTAATACTACACGTACACAAGTCTTTGAGAATGAATTAAGAGACAGTATTCTCATCCAGTGAATCCAAATTTTAGACACTAATAATATAATAATAAGAAAAAAGAATTTGAAAAGATTTTTTATAACTATTAAGTAGATACACAAATCTTAGATAAAAATTTTAGAAATATTATATAGACAATCTTAATAGTATACATTCGATAGAATTTATTTTATCTTCTTTGAAAAGTTATTTAATTCTTGAAGCGGAAAAATGTATTGTATTCTTGTTCCTCCTCATAAACTTGCTTCAATACTCCCAAATATATTTCTGTTGGAACGTGACAAACATCATCTTGCGCAGGAAAAATGTATGAGGGACATACGCCGAAGGATGGAGAAATTTTATCAGAAAATCATCATATTCACAGTCAAGGACTGGACTAATCTGAGCCATAGTTTATTTTCATACTAAACCCACAAAAGGGCCTGTTTCAATTTCACATTGAGAGACAGTATTATGTTCTTGGTCCGAAGCAGAAACTCTAATGAGCTCTCTTATTTTGACTGACTGTGCACTCTGAGAGAGTGGATAAACCTTCAACGAATTCTTGGAAATTGGGACGAAGCGATGTAATTGTTGAGTACCTTTGATAGAAGTAATAGGTTCACTCAGACGTTTTTGCAAAGAAAGCTCTACATCTACAACTTCTGCCTCAGAGACGTAAAAAAAGTCAATAGCAGTTAGGAATTCTTGAGAGCAGAAATTGTAAAAGTCCTCAGCTGTTAAGATTTGATGGTTGAGAGGCTGTCGTAAGCTTTCTCTGGCAACTTCTCTTTTTACCATTCCACAATACCATCGCAGGCATTCTTCCCGTGGGATGTCACGAAAAAATTCCACTCAGCATGAATTTTGAAGTCTTTGAAATGATGGCATAAATTTAGAAAATTTGTTTTATTCTTATACTGAGCCACGCATCCATCTGTGAAATAATGAATTTTAGTTAGGTTTGAATTTTGTTATTGGATGCACACGATTAATTTTTTGAGAAAACTATGAACCAGAATTGTATCATGCCTGCAACGGTTTGAAACGAAGCAGTAACTTTTGAAAATTAGTTTTCCTGCATTGTTTTTGGAATAATAAACGAATGGGTGCACTGTACATTGCGAGTTCTCCCAATGAAACCCCTGGGCACAATCTTGTACGATGAATGAGAAGTTTTCCGCGAAATCACCCACCAAAACACCTTCATTTTCGGGCAGAGTTTCTTTTAGATTTTTGAAGTAACTTGACTGACATTTATTCGTGAAGTGGTGTCTTACCAGTTGTGCAATTTTTTTGGTGAGCGATTCCATGTATTCCTCTGGAGTTTTGGTGATATCTTTTAACATACAGTGATCGACGGACACCCATTGTTTATATTTTATCTCTTCCATCGCCATGCAGTCTAAACTTTCCAAATAATTTTTTATTCTGACCTCTCGCGGGCATCTTTTGCATCGGTGTATCATACAATCTTCATTGTCCATGCCGCAGATGGATAAAGACATTAATTTTTTGTAGTCTAAATCTTTAATGCCTAACGCTGATATTTGTAGTTTCAGATTTTGGTGATGCATACATACGCAGACACTGTGAGTTCCGCTTTGTCCCGCAAGCACGCACCACGACGGTTGAAGATGAGCAAAGGTACTAAAGCCTATTTTGGGATTTTCATCATTTTTTGCATATTCAAAGAATTGATTTTCTTCCAAAATTCCATAGCTTGCAGCTGCCATGGCAGAGTTTACTTTTTTGATGTTACAGAAAATTCTTCTTGAGTATTTTTTCATAGCATCGCAACAAAATTTTGTGTTTTGAGGCATTTTAAGGATTAGGTAAATTTACGTATACTAGAAAATTAGGTATATACTGAAAATCTGGAAAGAAAGCAAAAAATTGTTAAAATTTGGAGGATTTTTTTTTTGTCATTTTTTTTTCATAATAATCATCGATAAGCTGACTTTTTATTACTTATTATGGTGTACATACGTCAAATAAACATTTTTTATTCCTGGTCTTTTTTTCAAAAAATGATATCTTCACTGCCAAATCGCGAAAAACAAAAAAAAAAAAAAAAAACTTTCCAAAAAATCATAATTTTATTTTTGTTACCCTAAAAAAATGATACATATTTAGAAACTACAGTTAATTTTACATATTTTATCATTTAAGACTTACTACACTACCACAATTAGGAGCTGAGATATTTACGTTTGAAAATTATTGATTTTTTCATTTGACCAAAATTTAGTCAAGCCATAAAATTTGACCAACTTGACCAATTTTCAAAAAAATTCAGAAATTTGTAATTTGGACCTAAACCAACCCTCACACCAAGTTTCATGAATTTTGAAGAGGTTACCGTGTACTTCATTTGTCTATTTCTCGTAGAATTACCCCCACACTCATGATGCAACTGATGTTAATGATGTGATGGATATTTTTTCCAATTACAAAGCCACACACATACTGTACATTATTATTATTGTTATATATATATATATATATATATATATATATATTATATATATATATTATATATATTAGGGTGGTCCAAATCCATAGGGAGAAATTTCAAAATTGTCTTAGATAGTCTCCACAAGTGTGATTTTTTGTCCATTTAGTGTCCACATGGTCTGTGCAAAATTGCAGCGTGATGGTGAATATTTAGAGGTCGCCCCACTCTGAATATATATATTATAATGTACTTTTTCTTCCGTAGGTCCGATGGCTCAAACTCGATCAATTCCAAAAGTTTGGCTTCTAGGGATGGCAACTGGAACTTTATCCACGTCAAGGCTCCCTACATGCCTTGACGCCCTCCTCTTGGGGCAATACCACCACATCAATCAAAAGCAAACCACCTCCGACAGTCTGAACCAGGCATGCCAGAGGGTGATTGAAGTCTGGACCCGAGCGCGGATCCCAACTCAACGGATCGACTCCTGTGTCCGTAAGCTTTCAAAGCTTTTAGACCGCTACAAAACACTCAAGAAGCACAGGACCAGGCAACGTGCCAGCGATAGAATGAATGAAGACATCTTCAAAGCGG
This sequence comes from Bathynomus jamesi, assembly GCA_023014485.1. NCBI lineage: Eukaryota > Metazoa > Arthropoda > Malacostraca > Isopoda > Cirolanidae > Bathynomus > Bathynomus jamesi. Next base: position 297,428 of record JAJOZX010003140.1, read on the forward strand.
ACATCCAGGAACTGTTTGACATCGCAACCAGTGATGCCATGAGCACAATCGTCAACGTTGAGGACCGAAATTTCCTGTCCATGCAGCGCAAGGACGTCAATTCTTGCAGCATGGCTGGCATTGATAAGGAAACGACTACACAAGAGGACAGAAAGCGATCCAGAATGGAGAAGGAAGCCAAGAGGAAGGCAAGGCATGAAGCAACACAGAAAGATTTGGAAGAAGCAGGAGTGTCATCAATTGATCTTTCCTCTTCTCGCAAGACGACGACGACTATAGACCATCGGTTCCGATTCCTTCTTCGTCTGAAGCTCCGGCACCAAAGCGTCCCAAGAACAAGGTTACGAACATTTTCCAATCTCCAGAAGTCATTGGAGCAATGGATCGCACCAATCTTTCTGACTGGAATGTGTTTTCGTAACTGGAGCTGTATTACAGGCTGCGGGGCATGATCTGTCTGGGATGACGTGCTCTCGGAGCTCTATTCATCGCTACAGAGAAAGTGGGCAAGAACAGGCAGCTCGAGAAGACCTAGAATCATTCTCTCTAGAAGACCCTGTCCTTCTCCATTGGGACGGAAAGCTTCTCCCCGGCATTGAAGGGAAGAAGACGAATGTGCATCGGATAGCAATCCTTATAACATTCAATGGACAGGAGAAGCTGCTTGGTGTCCCAAAGATGAAACAAGGAATGGAGAAGCATAGGCCCAGGCATGCCTTCAAACTATGAAATTATGGAACGTGGAACAGCATGTGAGAGGTCTCGTCTTCGATACCACTGCGTCAACACGGGTTTACATCGCGGAGCCTGTGTCAGGATTGAAGAAGCATTGGGTCATGAGCTAGTTTGGATCGGTTGTCGACATCATATACTTGAAGTCATACTTGCTGATGTCTTTGCCTCAATATTTGGCTCAACAGGAAGTCCTGAAACAGGCCTTTTTAAGCGATTTCAAAAGGAATGGCCATCTCTCTCCCACGAAGCATTTCTCTCAGCATCGGACAGCTTGTTCGAGAACCCTCAACTCCAAGAGATGAGAAAAGAGATGCTCACTTACTTACCCTAACACTCTTCAGGCAGCCCACCTCGTGACGACTACAAGGAGTTCCTTGAACTATCTTTGCTCTTCCTGGGGGGAAAGACTGGTGGTCAACTCTTTATCCGAGCTCCGGGTCCCATGCACCACGCGAGATGGATGGCGAAGGCGATTTATGCGCTCAAAATCTACCTCTTTCACTATCAATTCAAGCTCACAGCACGCGAAGAACGAAACGTGACTCAGCTGGCTTTATCAGTCTGATTTACGTCAAGTACTGGCATGAAGCGCCAATGGGGTCACAAGCTCCTCTCAATGATCTCAAAATGCTGCATCTTCTGGAAAAATATCCACACGGAGGAGCTGCACAAGTGGCGAAGACAGCTCTAAGACGCCACCTGTGGTACTTGTCGGAGCATCTGATTGGACTGGCCTTCTTCGATAATAGGATCGATCCTGATACCAAAAGGAGAATGGTTCAGCACCTCCAACATCCCCAAAAGAATGGCTGCCCCCGACGAATCGACATGGCGGAAGCTGGTGTTGAAAATGATGTGGCATCCTTCATCACGAAAAGGACATTGACCCTCTTTGATGCCTTGAAAGTTGGAGGTAAGGAGGAAGCGCGCCAGTTACTTCAAAAAGATCCACGGGAATGGCCAAATGACAAGAACTACAGGGAACTTAGAGATCGCGCCTTAAAGATGAAAGTCGTCAATGATGCTGCCGAGCGAGGTATTGCTCTCACACAACGCTACAATGACACTTTGACACGAAACGAGGACCAGAAGCAGTACCTCCTACAAACTCGTAGCTGCCCACCGAAACAGATACCAATACCATCCAAGACGACTCTGATGCAGAAGAAATAATGAAGATACACCCATTATCATGTCCTATTGTCTTACTGTTTTCTTTCATATTCTTTGAGAACCAAAAAAAAAATTTAGTTATTCAGTTGTCTATATATTTTCCCAATTTTCAAAAAGGGGGCAAGTGGGGCGACCCCTAAATATTAACCGAATAACGTGAAACTTTGCACAAATACTGTCCACACCAAGAGGCATAAAACCACCTTGTGGAGAGAACTTAGTCGATGCTTAACTTTTTGGACCACCCTAATATATATATATATATGTTAAACACAGACCGTGCATGGCACAAGGAACTCTTCTGGGAAAATTAAATCCACTATAGTCCGAATAAGTAATGATAAATGACAAATACCATATTTTTTTCCTTTTTCATGATTTTAGCCCGACGTGGGCAACGGGTCTCTCGCAAAGAGATCCCATAAATATAGCTTCCCTCACCAGCTATCTACAAAGCAGACAGGATCCAGCTTTGGGACGTGGATCTAGGGTTTAAAGCAAACCTAGATCCCTACACTCAGAACCTCTATATAAGTAAAAGACTCGTTGCATTCACGTCGTGTTGAATAAATCAAAGAAAAAGGGGGTAACTATTGTATTTTTAGCCAAAAAAACAAAACTTAAACCTCAACCGGGACATTGAGCGTCCACTTTTCAAGGCACGAAACACGTCCGTTTAGTATACACAAACTCAGAATGGTTCCCTGAGAACAATATATGTTAAACACAGACCGTGCATGGCACAAGGAACTCTTCTGGGAAAATTAAATCCACTATAGTCCGAATAAGTAATGATAAATGACAAATACCATAGTTTTTTTCCTTTTTCATGATTTAGCCCGACGTGGGCAACGGGTCTCTCGCAAAGAGATCCCATAATATAGCTTCCCTCACCAGCTATCTGCAAAGCAGACAGGATCCAGCTTTGGGACGTGGATCTAGGGTTTAAAGCAAACCTAGATCCCTACACTCAGAACCTCTATATAAGTAAAAGACGTGAATGCAACGAGTCTTTTACTTATATAGAGGTTCTGAGTGTAGGGATCTAGGGTTTGCTTTAAACCCTAGATCCATGTCCCAAAGCTGGATCCTGTCTGCTTTGCAGATAGCTGGTGAGGGAAGCTATATTTATGGGATCTCTTTGCGAGAGACCCGTTGCCCACGTCGGGCTAAAATCATGAAAAAGGAAAAAAACTATGGTATTTGTCATTTATCATTACTTATTCGGACTATAGTGGATTTAATTTTCCCAGAAGAATTCCTTGTGCCATGCACGGTCTGTGTTTAACATATATTGTTCTCAGGGAACCATTCTGAGTTTGTGTATACTAAACGGACGTGTTTCGTGCCTTGAAAAGTGGACGCTCAATGTCCCGGTTGAGGTTTAAGTTTTGGTTTTTTTGGCTAAAAATACAATAGTTACCCCCTTTTTCTTTGATTTATTCAACACGACGTGAATGCAACGAGTCTTTTACTTATATAGAGGTTCTGAGTGTAGGGATCTAGGTTTGCTTTAAACCCTAGATCCACGTCCCAAAGCTGGATCCTGTCTGCTTTGCAGATAGCTGGTGAGGGAAGCTATATTTATGGGATCTCTTTGCGAGAGACCCGTTGCCCACGTCGGGCTAAAATCATGAAAAAGGAAAAAACTATGGTATTTGTCATTTATCATTACTTATTCGGACTATAGTGGATTTAATTTTCCAGAAGAGTTCCTGTGCCATGCACGGTCTGTGTTTAACATATATTGTTCTCAGGGAACCATTCTGAGGTTTGTGTATATATATATATATATATATATATATATATTATATATACACAAAGAGGGCATTGTTCCGAAAGAGAAAAAGAGTGACTGCAAAATTAAGTAATTGTAAAGATAACAACGTCGGAAAAATATTAAATGATAAACTACAAAGTATCGATGTCGTCATACAGGAACAAATTGAGAAGCATACAGAAAAGAAGAAGATGACGCTATAGAAGCGATAAAGGTTAACTCAAATACTTCTATAATTTGCAAAAAGAAAGTCGAAAAACCAAGCGACTATCGGACCTTTAAAAAATGAGAACAGTGATTTATCTGATGATCTAACAGAAGTATCTGAAATATTAAAAGCTCAGTATGAATCATCTTTCAGTATCCCAAAAACTGACAAATTGATTTGCGATAGAAACGCGTTCTTTGAAGAAGAACCACAAGGGGAAAGTATAACGGATTTTGACTTTACGACGGATGATATTACACAAGCCATAGGGAAACTAAAAACACACTCAGCGGCAGGATCGGATAAATGGAATGCCACACTGATCAAAAACTGCAAGAATGCAATCGCTGAGCCCTATACTGGATATGGAGACGATCATTAGACACGGGAGAAATACCGGGCATCCTGAAGAGCGCGAACATAGTCCCAATATATAAAGGAGGAGATCGATCCCAGGCCAAAAACTATAGGCCAGTGTCGCTTACATCTCTCTCACTAAAAATATTTGAAAGAAAAGTAGACAGAAAATCTATGACTTTTGGGAAAACTCAGAAAAATTCAATGATAACCAACACAGGTTTCAATCAGGCATATCATGCCTATCACAACTAATGGAAACTACAACAACATTATTGATTCACTTGAAAGTAATGAAAACTATGATGTACTATACACAGACTTTGCTAAAGCGTTCGACAAGTGTGACCACGGAATCATAATACATAAACTGAAATATATGGGAATAACAGGAAAAGTAGGGAAATGGATATATAATTTCCTTAGTGAGCGGAGGCAAGTCGTTACAGTACAAGGAGTATCTTCATCAGAATCAGAGGTATCAGCTCAGTACCACAAGGAACAGTATAGCCCACTACTCTTCATAATCATGCTAACTGACATAGATGAGGACGTTAACAGAGACAGCACAGTAACATCCTTTGCGGATGACACAAAGATCAGTAGAAAAATAAGAAACCCAGAAGACATAGGATCTCTACAAACCGACATAAACAAAATCTACAAGTGGACTGAAGACAACAATATGAAGTTTAACACCAAGAAATTTCAGCTATTATGGTATGGAAAAAAAAGAAGACCTAAAGTGCATGGAATATTATACCCCAAATGGACAGGAAATTCAGAGAAATTCCAGAGCAAAAGATTTAGGGTTGTAATGACAGATGATGCGAAATTTGAAACACAAAATAAGATAGCAGTAAACAGAGCAAAGAGAATAACGGGTCAGATATTGAGAACTTTTAAACGAAGGGATAGGAATGTAATGATTCCTCTACTGAAAACCCTGATAATACCCAAATTAGAATACTGCTCAGTCCTAACTTCCCCATATAAAAAAGAAGACATTAGACAGCTGGAGGGGATCCAAAGAAGCTTCACAGCCAAGATCAATGGGTGCAAAGAACTAAATTACTGGGAAAGGTTACGAGAACTAGACCTATATTCACTGGAAAGGAGAAGAGAGAGATACACCATTATTTACACTTGGAAAATAATGGAGAAACTAGTCCCTAATCTTACTCTGAATCCCATAACTCCCCAAACAACGATGGAAAGTAGAAGTGGTAGACTGTGTCGTATTCCCAAATTGAAGGCAAGACAGGGAACATCCTTAACCCTGAAAGAAAATAGTTTTGTAGTGAGAGGACCAAAACTGTTTAATCAGTTGCCCAAAGACCTAAGAAACACGAAGGGAGTTGCAGTGGAAATCTTCAAAAGAAGACTAGATGCCTGGCTCAGAACAATCCCCGATGAGCCGGGCGTACCTGGCTATGCGAGGTGGAGAGCGCAAGAATCCAACTCACTACTTCACCAGGCCAACTCGAGAGGAGGGGCGACAAGCTTGACCTTCGCGAAATGAGAAATCATCACGCGGAACCTTTGTAAGGTAAGGTAAGGTTATATATATACACATACAGGGTGTCCCATAAGTCCGGCATCATAGGAAAAATAATAAAAAAAGGCAAAACAAAAGCTTTTATTTACAGAACGTGCTCAATATGTCCACCATTGTTTTCAATACACAAATTCAGATGTGATACCCAGTCAGCAAGCACACAGTGAATGATGTCAGGAGTAATGGTGTTACATGCCCCAATAATGCGCTGCCGCAAATGTTCAACACTCCTAATTTTCTCTGCGTATACCAGCACTTTCAAGTGGCCCCAGAGATAAAAATCTAGTGCCGTGAGATCCAGGCTTCTAGCTGACCATTCCACAGTAGGGCGGAGTGAAAAACTCATTTTTTGAATTTTCAAATTGGCTAGTGTGAAAAATGTGTGGAGTAGTGAGGAAATAAGCTGGTATAAATTTAAAATCATAACATTAATATCTTCAGGTGCCACAATGACCTTCAATATTGAAAAAAATTGAAAAAAGCAGATTTTAACCAATAATTACAGAAGAGTCCACGATGCACAATAGACAAGAATTTATTCACACTTGTATAAAAATAGCTCAGTCAACCTTTAAAAAAAGTTTCTATTCTCTAAAAACAGTTTTCTATAGTCAGCTCACTCAGCTGTCACGTGAGTACCTCGGTTCAGTGTAGCTGTCGCTCTCGTAGCAGGTGGGTGTTCTGTTGTTGGCGTTACTCAGATAGTCTAAACTATATTTCTTATATATTTTGCATTTCTGTATTGTGTTGCCCTAAGTTTGCCATGTACTATTAACTGAAATTAACGTATAATTGATATTAGCTCTTTCTTTTTCAGATTTGTATACTTTCAAAATGTCTCGAGTTTGTGCAAAATCAACCAGGGCCTCAACTGAGTGCCCATGTTTGGTATGGGGAAGATTTGTGGCACAGGAATCTTCCTACATACGAAGGAGTTTTTAAATATTACTTGTTTGTAAGAAACGATTTGAAACAGAATACTAATAAAGATCCTTCAATATCTCAAATATTAGAACAAGTTGTTGATAAATTGAAAACAATTTGGGAAAGTGCTTCCGTCCCAATTCTGTCAGACAGGCGAATTGAAACAATGTTCAGAAGCTACCACGAAAAGTATCGTGTCATTATGAAGCCATACCAAAGCAGAAAAAATTCTGAAGCTTACAAAGCAAAGATTGATATGTTCAAAAAAGAAGCACACACGAAACTTTTTGACATTGCAGCGTGCAAGTGCAAAGTACTAACACAATGTTCTTGTCCCAAAGAAAAAACGGTTCCAAAGGAAGAAGTGACGTTCCTCTTAGATCAAAGGAGTGAAAGAAAACTGTTTATTGATAGAGTAGATATTACACTCTCAAAGAAAAAAGCATCTACGTTGCTAAGAAAGCAAAAAGAAGCTGTGAGGCTCACCAAAGAATCTTCACAGGAGAAATTGCAGGATACAAATGTTGAATTATCATCATCGACATCAAATAGTGAAAGTGAATCTGGCGAAATATCAGACGATACATTTCCAGAGCCAGTTAGCTCGAAGAGAAAGCTCGAACAACCTGAAGAACAATTATTCAAGAAAAGGAAAACTACAAATCTACCTTCAGTGGCTACTGCTTGTGACAGGACTGCAGTTTCAGATCGAGCTGCAGCATTCATTGTTAGTGCAGTATTGCAAGATATTGGAGAAGTTTCTATTGACAATACATCTGAAGTAGTGGATAGGAGTAAAATCAGAAGAGAAAGACAAAAGAAGAGATCAGAAATTATGAAAGATCAAAATCAGGTCCCAATCAGAGGAATCTATTTTGATGGTCGAAAAGATTCTACACTCTTCCAAGAAAAAAAAGAGTCCAAAGTATATCAGAAGAAGGTAACAGAAGAACATATCACTTTAGTGAGAGAACCTGGTTCAGATTATTTGGGCCATTATTCTGTGAATTCTGGATCAGCTGAAGAAATATGTAAAGGAATGTTTGAGTATATTGGAAATAATGACATGAACCTGGAAAACCTTGTTGCCATTGGATGCGATGGTGCAGCAGTCAACACTGGAGAAAAGGGAGGCGTTATAAGGCTTATAGAATTGAAGCTGAAGAAGCCAGTTCAACATTTAGTGTGCCAGCTCCATGCCAATGAATTGCCATTACGCCATTTAGTTGCAAAGCTGGATGGAAAAACATCTGGCCCCCGCGGATTCACCGGTCCTATTGGCAGGGAATTAGAGAACTGTGAGAGTCTTCCTATTGTCGAGTTTGAAAGGATTGATGCTGAGGAACCAACTGTAGACTGTGAAGATCTTAGCACCGACCAAAAATATCTAATTGATATTCATCAGGCCATAACAAAGGGATATTGCTCTCCAGATCTTGCTCATCGTAGTCCAGGCAAAATGGCACATTCACGATGGCTGACTACAGCAAATCGTTTGCTTCGTCTATACGTTTCAACTGTAAGTCCATCTGAGAACCTCATGAACATTGCTTCTTTTATAATGAAGGTCTACATCCCAATGTGGTTTTCTATTAAGCAAAGTACGTCTTTTGTCAATGGCTCAAAACATGTTTTCAAAACTATTGAACTAACAAGAGCACTGAATGACGAAGTAAAGGATATTGTAAACCCTGTCATACAAAGAAATGCATTTTTTGCAAATCCAGAAAATATTCTAGCATCAATGATTCATGATGACCGCAGCGCCATACGAGAATTAGCGTGGAGGCGAATAAAGAAAGCAAGGCAAACAAACAAGGAAAAAGTTGTGAGGCGTTTCACAGTACCTGTTATTCAATTTGAAGCTACTGATTAATTAATTGGCAAAAATGCATTGTCACTGAACCACCTGTGACAAGACACCAGACAGAAAATGAGATTGAAGAATTCATAGAAAACAAGAGTACCCCTCCATTCGAGAAATTCCCTTGTCATACACAAGTAGTAGAAAGAATGGTAAAATTAGTGACTGAAGCATCATCAAAAGTATTTGGATTGAACGCGCGAGATGGCTTCATAAGATCAACACTTCAGTCACGTAAAAAAATGCCATCATTCGAAAGTAAAGCTGAATATAAAGTTTAAATAAAACGTTAATAGAAAAAAACATGCGCAAGGATGGGTGGTTGGGAGGGCATGGGTGGAGCTCGACACGCAGCCACCTCCTCGTGGTGAGTTCTGGATTATTTAGATCATTAATCAAAAGAACATTGATCTAAATAAACTAAGAGCTGCGTAATTCAGTAACTATTTTGGTAATTGGAACACTTAATATATAATAATAACAAGTAAGTTTCAGTTATTGTACTAATGCAGAATATAAGAAAATCATTATATTTCACTTTTTTCGACGGCTTTGTGGCACCTGAAGATATAATTTCACAGGACTAATATTTAAGCACAGTCATTATCTATAGAACCCACATATTTTCCGCACTAGCCATATTTGAATTTCGAAAAACGTTTAAAAACCTCATTTTCGATCCGCCCTACTATCCAATGACCAGGGAATTGTTGGTACAGGTATTCCCTTACTTGGGTGCTGTAATGTGCAGGAGCGCCGTCTTGCTGGAACCATGTTGGGAAATTTCCTTCTTCGTTCAAGACACTGGGAAATGCTTCTTCTTTGAGCATACGTAGGTCGGTGCCTAGAGTGACATGTTCATCGAAAAAGAGGGGGCCTATGATGCGATCCTTCCAAATTCCACACCATACCATCACCCGAGATGCACCTTGTTCCTTTGAAGAGGTATACCAGTGAGGGTTGTTTTGAGACCAGTAGCGGGTGTTCTGTCGATTTACCTCACCATTTCCATAAAAAACAGCCTCGTCACTGAACAGAATGGTGGACGGGAAATTGGCATCCCGAGCATATTGTTCCGTAGCCCATTCACAAAATTCCATCCGCCGGTCGGGATCATCTTCGCTTAATTTCTGTAGGATCTGAAGTTTATATGGATGCCATTTGTGAGCCTGAAGAATGCGATGGATGCTACTTTTCGACACTCCTGTCTCGGCGGACAATCGCCGAAGAGACTTATTGGGACTTCTGTTAAAATGAGACAGGAAAGCAGTCGCTGCATCATCGTCAGTGGACCTCCTTGAAGGTCCACTGCGTGGTTTATCTTCTATGGATCCTGTTTCCTTAAACTTTGCAACAAGTCTGCTAACACAACTCTGTGTTATTGGCTCACGGTCTGGATGCAGTCTGTTAAATTCAGCAGCGGCCTCTCTTTGACTCCGATTTCCTATGAATAGAATTATCTGGATTCGTTCTTCCTTGCTCACAGACATTATGGTCTGTAGAAAGAGAAAAATATGAAATTTCTCCTATGATGCCGGACTTATGGGACACCCTGTATATATATATATATATATATATATATATATATATATATATATATAACCCCCGAGCCAAACTGCTTCCAGGCAAAAAGCTACCAGAACAGGTAGGTGGAAACAGATCTCTCTTGGAGGATCATAGGCAGGGTTCAGTCTGGTTCAGTCCAGTTCACCCAAACCAGTTGTTAAATTTTGATTGGATCACTGAACCATTTATTCATGAGGAAACTGATACTCAACCATCGCAGAATGAACTGGCGATATGGAAACTTCTTGAATGAGACAGCATGATTGAGAAGGTAAATTTATATGTAAATTTTTTTTCATTTTTTTCATGATTTTATAGAAAAATATAGGTAGTATCACAAGCAGTGGTCATTTCAATATTTATTTATTTTTTGATGAAAAATTAGTTTATTTTTAGATAATTATGTCATTACCTACTGAGTATAAAGAATATGTTAAATAACTTCGGCCAAAATATTACAAATGCTGTTTGGAAAAGCTAAAATGCATTGGCTTCCGGGGCTCCACCCGAGACCCTGCTGGGGGAGCTACCACTCACCCCAGACCCCCTAGCTTAATGACTTGCGCCATTGGCACTCACCAATTTACACCCCTATCTGTATTAGAGCCAGTTGTTAAGAAATTGGCAGCACACCCCGGATCACAGGGCAATGAAACAAGCAATACCAAAGGAAAACAAACTTAAAATGCACAAGAGGCAACAAAAAACAAAGACCATAAATATTGTCCTGGCTAATATTCAAGGAATAAGACCAAACCAATCATTCAACAAAGTTTCATACCTGAAAGGATTTATGGACAAAACAAGGGCAGACAGAAACTCATCTTAAGGATTGCCAAGGAAATTGTGAAAACTGTGAACATTGTATTGATAAGAAAGAGAGAAATATAGAGGGCTTCAACATACTAAGAGGGGATAGAACACTGAGACATAAAGGTGGTTGTGCTATATATGTACATGAAGGTCATATGACAGAGATGACAAGAAGTAAATCAAACAGCTTCGTGGAACTCCTAGCAGTGAAAATAGAAAAACTAAACATGATACTAATAGTTGTCTATAGACCTCCAAACACCCCAACCAAAAAAATTCTCTAAGGTCATTAATGACATCAGAAAGCTAATAAAGGCCATAAACCCTCCATCCCCGAATATAATGATCTGCAGAGACTTTAACTTCCCATTTATAAAATACAAAAAGGTGGATAGGAATACAGGTAAACCTCAATTTATGATGTCCCAATTTACAATATTTCGTGTTAACAATGGTGATGAATTAAGACCATCTCCCTATTTGCAATCAAAAAAATTTGCATTAACAATGGCCATCAGTCAGCCAAACTCACTGATGCTCAGAAGGGGGAATGCATCTCTTGCACGAGTGAAGTTGCACAACCCTCAACTTCAGCCTCTCCAGACTCCCCAGAGGCTGTGTGGGAGTCAAAGTGACATCTCCACTCCACCTACAAGAGTCCCCTTAGCCTTGAAGAGGACATGTGATGATGACCAGGCTTGTTCTTAATGTGGTGGTGAGTGTTGTTTAATTGTTTTCTATTGATTTTATGAGTGTAGGAATTTTTTTTTCAGTGATACATGTGTGTTTGGGACTGGCTGGGAATGTATCCCATTGAACCCCATGTTATAATGAACTTGATTTATGATATTTTGATTTATGATGGGGTTTTCAGGAATGCAACCCCATCATAAATCATTTACACACACACACACATATATATATAAAATATAATATATATATATATATATATATATATATATATATGTGATGTAGCGGATGTCATTTTTTTCACATCCGCGGATGCAGATGCGGATGTTTGGTTTCAACATCCGCGGATGCGGATGCGGATGTCTACATTTTCATTATTTTTTAGGATATATTCAAGATTTGTTGTGTTTAACGTATATAATAAATTATTATATAGAGAGAGCTGTAGCTATAATGTAGTATAATTGATTAATTGTACAATAATTACTGTACTTTTCTCTGAACATATTAAATAATATCAAGCATCTAACTAATATAGAAATCAATTAGTGAATTCGTCTGCAAATAAATTCGTTATATTTTGTTGAGTTTCAGCCACAATTAGAAACCATAATTGTGTTACCAGGATGCGGGACGTGAACCCAACTCAAATGCACCCCACCGACCTCTTTCCCCAACCTCCACCCTTATAGAAAGAGATCTTTAATTAGCTTGATAACTATTTATATTAATCCAGCACTGCTAAATAATCTCTCGCTTGGTACGTTTGTTGGAGGACAGGCTAAATGTTTCCTTGCAAGTTTACTCAAGTATGGATAGATATTCTGCGTATTTTCCACCAACTAATAGGATTGTCACATGCAGCCAGGCGTTTTTCTTGGTGATAGCTCTCGATCATTTTTACTACATCTTTTGACATCGCGTAGGTCTCGTCATTGCTGCTTGACTCAAGAAACTGAGAGACAGATTCTGTGATAGATTTGCTTGTTGAAGGTGTTGGTTCTGTCACTGAAACTTTTATTCTTTTGGTGGGTGGCGAAGCGACAGATTCAAGAGATTGAAGCTCTTCAACTGCTTTGCCAAGTGATGATTTAACTCGTTCTAATGTACTAGGTGAAAATAACTTAACTTTGTAACGTGGATCTAAGTAGGTTGCAAGAGAGTAACTTCATACAAGAACAGCCTCTCGTCTTGTCGCTTGCATCACTTTTGCGCACAATGAACTAGTTCTATTAATATAGTAGAATTTGATAATTTCCGCTTATTAATGACATTTTATCTCAACGGTCCACATCCACACGACATCCGCAGTCCAAAGTGCGGATGCGGGTGCGAGAAAATGTGCGGATGTTCCGCGGATGCAGATGCGGATGTGACCTACATCACTAATATATATATATATATATATATATATATATATATATATATATATACACACACACATATACACCAGGACAAGGGGGGCACAAGAAAAGACCAGGAACAAGCAAAAATGTTGATGCCTCTCACAAATGAGTTTATCCTGACACAGGAGATAACAGAAAATACCAGAAAAAATAACTGCCTAGATCTGGTATTCACAAATAACAAACTTGATTGCTAATATAAAAATAAACCTAACCATTATCTCAGACCACAACTTAATCGAGGTATCAACAAATATGACAACATTAAAAGACAATACACATACCATATTGAGGAAAGAAGCAAATTTGGGGCCTTTAACATAAATTCCAAGACTATAAATTGGGAAGCAATCAAATCACACATGGCCCAAATAGAGTGGAGAACAGTTTTAGAAAATAAAACTGAAGAAATGCTAATAACCTTGGAAGAAAAAACACTGAGAATTTTAGAAAAATATGCTCCAAAATCACAGCCAAAAGGAAAGAGGAGCTAGCTAGAGAGGCAAAAGAGAAGAATATTCTGCAAAAGAGAGAGAGAGGAGGCAAAGTTAGCCAACTGCGGAGAAAATGCTGAGAAAGTAATACAAGAACTGGAGGTTATCGATAGGGAAATACAAGCCCTGATTAAAGACCATACAGAGAGGGAAGAGAAAAAGGTGGTAGAAGCAATAAAGAAAAATCCAAAATACTTCTATAGCTATGCAAAAAGGAAAAAAAATGCATGCCACTATTGGGCCCTTAAGGAAGAGAAATAATGAACTAACCAACAATCCAAAAGAAATATCTGAAACATTGAGAGCCCAGTATGAATCAGGTTTTAGTACCCCAAAAAGTGACAAAGCAATACCTGACAGAGATGCATTCTTTGAAGAGAAATTGCAAGGAGAGTGTATAACAGACTTTAATTTTACCCTAGAAAATGTAGCAAAATGAAACCACATTCAGCTGCAGGTCTGGACAATTGGAATGCATTATTGTTTAAAATCTATAAAAATGGAGAAGATCCCGAGACATTGGGGAAATACCAAGCATCTTGAAAAGAGCAAACATTGTCCCTATATATAAAGGAGGGGACAGATCTCAAGCAAAGAACTATAGACCAGCGTCACTGACATCCCACCTCACCAAAGTATTTGAAAGAATAGTTAGAGGGAAAATTTATGATTTTTTGGAGACACTGGAAAGACTCAACAAAAATCAGCATGGATTCCGATCAGATAGATCATGCCCATCACAACTAATGAAATATATGGGAATAACAGGAAAAGTGGGAAAATGGATCTACAACTTCCTCAGAAAACATCTACAGGTAGTCAAAATTCAAGGTATATCATCATCAGAATCGGAAGTACGCAGCTCAGTACCACAAGTACTGGCCCCACTCCTGTTCATTATCATGCTAACAGACATAGACAGCAGAGTAACCTCCTTTGCAGATGATACAAAGATCAGCAGAAAAATCAGAGATGTAAATGAAGTGGAGGCCTTGCAGAGGGAGTGAGGGACACAAACAAAATATACAAATGGTCAGAAGACAACAACATGACATTTAACAAGAAATTTCAGCTCTTGAGATATGGTAGAAAAGATGAACTTAACTTCAGATAGACAGGAAATTCAGAGAAGCACGAAAGTGATTAATCTGGGGGTAATAATGACCAATGATGCAAAATTCAAAACACAAAATCAGATAGTGATAAATAAAGCAAAAAGAGTCATGGGGCAGGTACTAAGAACATTCAAAAGAAGGGACAGGACAGTAATGATTCCACTGCTAAAAACACTGATCACACCAAAACTTGAATACAGCTCAGTTTTGACATCCCCATATAAAACGGAAGAAACTAATAAACTAGAAGAAATGCAGACACATTTCACAACCAAGATTGATGGCTGCAAACAACTCAACTACTGGGAAAGACTACATAAACTAAATCTGTACTCCCTGGAAAGAAGAGAGAGGTACCGGTACACCATAATCTACATATGGAAAGTGATTGAAAAACTAGAAACAAACCTAAAACTAAACCCAATTCCCATTCAAACAACACTGGAAAATATGAAAGGCAGAATGTGTAGTGTTCCCAAATTAAAGGCCGACAAAGAAAATAGCTTGATTGTCAGGGGGTCAAGACTTTTTAACCAGCTTCCAAAGGACCTCAGAAACATTACAGGGGTCAAAGTTGAAGTCTTCAAGAGAAGACTAAATGCCTCGCTCAGGACAGTACCAGATGAGCCAGGTGTACCTGGCTATGTATGGTGGAGAATGCAAGAAAGCAACTCTCTCGTCCACCAAGCCAGACCTAGAGGCAGGGCCACCAGCTTGACCTTGGTGTGAAGAGACCAATGCACAGAACAGCACCAAGTAAATATACACCTCATTGACCTCATTGCTGATCCATGTGTTGGTCTCACTTCACACAAAGGTCAAGCTGGTGGCTTGTAACTGGGGCAACTACTTTTGTATCATCTGCAGATTTGGAAACTTTACTACCTACTCCCTTCTCCGAATCATTTAGATATAAAATAAAGAGTAATGGACCTAACACTGATCCCTGTGGTACATCTATAGGCACAGTTTCATACCAGTTTGGAGCATTTTGCACAAAATGGTCAGAATTTGAAAAGTATGTCAAACTTTCAGGTTTGCTTAAATAAACAACCACGTAAAGAATAATGATCTTTGTTGCATGAACAATTATTATTATTGCAGATACATATTCAATCACTTTAGGGGTATTGAATATTAGGGGTTTCAACATTATGGGAATTTGAATGTTTGGGATGTTGACACAGCCCCCTCACACACATGAAACACTGCAATATTTTTAGCCAACAATCTTTGTTCAACCATCATGTCTGGGAGCAAGCAAGCTACCACAAATCATTTTTTCTCCAAGAGTAAAGTTATATATTATTTATATTTTAGCTACTTTTCCATTATCTGGCCCCAAGCAAAATTTAAATGTTTCTACGAGATTCCACTTTTTTTTTACAATTTTAGGTACTTTTCCATTATACCCCCACAATATAACAGGATATAATTATTAGGTAAAAATTGCTTAAAATTAATTGAAACCTACAGGAAAATATTGAATGCCCAGTTCAGTCAACTGTATGCCCTTGATGATTGGTTAGGTTAAGTCATGATATTTTTGTTAGTTTTAACAAAAATATCATGACTTAACCTAACCATTCATCAAAGGCATACAGTTGACCTAATTGGGCATTCAATAACTTTACTGTAGGTTTCAATTAATTTTAAGCAACTTTTACCTAAAATTATATGCATTGTATCCATATAAATGAACCAATTCTCTGTAGCTCACCATTGTATGTAATTTTGGAGCCTGGAAAAGCAATTTTTTTTATTAGGGGGCAGATAACAGAAAAGTACCATATTTTATTTTAAGGGCATAGCTATTGTTTGAAAAATGAAAGGAAAAGAATGTAAATGTGTGACAACCTGTATAATATACTTTCATGATATAAAAAAAAAATTTAAATATTTGGAAATGGTTTGTATTAAATGAGGTAACATACTGCAATGTACATATTTAGTCCAATATATATATGGAAAAAAAAAAAGTTCCTGGGGGTTCCACCTCCTGAGGAATCTTGCTGGGTGCCTAGTAGGGATGCACCGGATACCTGATCACAATCTGGTATCCGGCTGATCGAGCCACTTCTTCAGTATCCAGCCAGATACCGGATATCAAGTATGATCCAGCCAGATACCAGATAATTAACTAACATTTTAATCATATTTTGTTGATAAACTTCTTATTTCAAGTTTTTGTATGTACTTTATTATTTTATTATGGTTAATGCCAGACAGAAATTATTGAAAACATAATGAAAAATTTAACTATTTATTTTCACGCACAGTTATATTTATCACACATCATTTATAATTAATACTTAATATATTAAGAAAGAAAATGTTTGTGTCACTGAAATAAAAAGTTTGAGACTATATATAGGTCACAAAAAATAAAAATAAATAAAATAGAAAAATAAAAATTGTAGGAGCAGCATACAAATTTATAAGGAAAACTACCAGAGTTTTAGCACTTTGCCCCTCTTGTCTAAATCCATTCTGAACAAATTCAAAACAACAGGATCAAGCAAAAAAAGGCCCTGGTTAATGTTAAAATTATTTGTAAGTTGAATAATGGCAGACTCAAGAATATTTCTATTAACAATGTTGCTTGAGTGAAACAAAATTGAAGCATTATTCCAATCACTACAGTGAGATAACTCTGACAAATGGATGAAAAGGGCACTGGACAACTGTCCCTTTCTAATGGAATACCTATTGATGCTGTTTTACACACGTGTGCAAATCCTTTCCTGTCTGTCCACTGTAAAAGGAATCACATTATTTACAACCAATTTTATAGATAATGCCTGAATTATTATTGGTAGGACTATTTTTTACTATGATAATTTTCACAATATTATCATATGAAAATACTACATTACTATTCAAAAGTTTAAGTACATTAACAATGCCTAAAAAGCCTGGGGAAAAATGGAAGTACTAAATTATTCTTCAACAAAGTGTGAGGGTTAGTATTCACACAATAGAAAGTTCATTTTGCCTTGTTAAGACAAGATTCCCAAAAAGGCAGGTGGGTAACACATTATTTTTATAGGAGAATAATGATTTTGTAAAATTAGTATGCAACATAAAAGTTTATTAAACCACTAGTTAATTGCAAGTTTTAAAATTTTATGCCCTTAAGAACGCATGATCCAGCCAAATATCTGGCAATTATCCAGTATCTGGCCATTTCTTGATCCAGCCAGATTATCTGGTATCCAGCTATATTGTGATCCAGTACATCCCTAGTGCCTAGGCAGTCCCCAGAACCCCAGCCTGCAAACCAGTCACTTTCAGGTTCTGAATCCACCCCTGCTGCCCATTTTTCACTTTCTGCCACCCAGATTCATGATCAGTTAGAATTAAGTTACTGTCTGTTCTCTGTCTCTGGCAGATGGAATTAAAAAATGCAGTCATCCATTTCATGAGATAAAATAGGAGATGCAAGGTAACTGGTTAAAGGATGTTAGACAAGAAAAAGATCTTAGCATTATAGTCAGTAGTGATCTAAAATTTTCTTAATGCTTAGAAGTTAGAAATAAGGCAAATAAAATGCTAGGTATTATTAAGAGAAATGTTAGTTACAAGAGTAAGGAAGTCATCTGTAAATTATATAAGTCTTATGTTAGGCCTCACTTAGAATACTGCATTCAAGTATGGTCCCCTCACCTTAGACAAAATACTGATATGCTTGAAGGCATGCCAATGTAAGGCAACTAAGATTGAAATACAAGAAAAGATTAAAGGAATGGGATATGTTTAGTTTTGAGAAACTTTGTTTGAGAGATGTGATACAGATGTCAAAAATGTTTTCAGGTTTGGACAATTTAGATAAGTAACTTGTTTTTATTGGACATGATCTACAAAAATACTTTTTCACATCATCGAGTAGGTCCTACTAGATTTTTGGAATGAGTTGTCATATGATGTGGTAAACAGTAGCTCATTAGTTAATTTTAAGAAAAATTTGGACACTTTCATGAATGAAAGAGATGGTTTGTAGATTGTAGATACTGTATATTCTTAGCTTGAATCATATGGGCTGCTTTAGTAGTAGTAAATAGTTGTATGTTAATTAGCTGACTTGAAATTAGTGTTTTGCAAGAATTTTTGGTATTTTTTTACAAGAGTACATTACACAGGCTTTTGAGGAATTTTTGAATTTTAGGTTAGGTTACATTAGTTTATACAGTATATTAAAACTACTATGTATTTTCCAATTGTTTTTGATGATGTTTGAACAAACCATCAGAAAAAAACAGTTTTGATTTACAAAGCCTGTAATGTACACTTGTAAAAACTTATCAAATTTTTTATTATTATAAAATATAGCTCATGATTTGGATAACCCTGATAGGCCCCAGTGGCTTCATGTTTTCCAAATGAAATGTAGTGTAATACATGGAAATTGGAATTTAATACAGATAAATGCAAAGTTGTTATGCACTGTGGACATAGAAATGGAAATGCAACATATTTGAAAAGAACTTAGAATTAATAAGCCAAGGGAAAGACCTAGGCATAGTGGTGTCAAGTGATTTACAATATACTGAACATATCTCAAATGTAGCGAGGAAAGCAAATCAAATGGTAGAAATGATAAAAAAACCTTTTGATTATATATGTCTGGAGACATTTAATATACTGTACAAAAGCTATGCAAGACCCCACCTAGAGTCTACTGTACAAGCTTTGTTCCCCTACTTAAGAAAAGATATAGATGCAATAGAAAAAGTACAAAGAAGAGCTACCAAAGTAGTCCCAGAATTAAGGAATCTACCATACGAGGAAAGAATAGACTTGGTTTGACAACACTTGAAGAAAGAGAGAAGAGAGGAGATCTAATAAAAACTTTCAAAATCATGAAGGGAATAGAAAAGATTGACAAAACACAATTCTTTAAATGGAAAACAGGAATAACCTAAGAGGGAATGACTACAAAATTTTTAAGAAGCAAAGCAATGAAAATATTAGAAAACACTTTCTCATAGTGTATAGTAGACCATTGGAATAAACTACCAAGCAGAGTTATAAATGCAGCCACTGTAAACCAATTTAGGAAAAACTACAAGCTGCTGCTAAAAATATTCAATGTCTATAATAAAAACAGAGAAGTTTTGAGAAAAGTAATTTAAAGCACCAATAGGTGCAGGGTAATTCCACACAACTGTCATCCTGAGGGTGAAATTTCAAAACTTGCATACAAACATTGTATTATAGCTCATTTTAAAGGAAAAATTGTCTACTTTCTGATACAAGTCACAGAAATGTGCTAACTGTACACTAGAAAAAAAGTTTGATGATTTAGTGAAGGGTATTAGTGATATCATTACGCTTGAATAATTTTAGGTATATTCGATGTCTGGTAATTGGGAGAAACAAAATGATATGAGAGCACTGATTATGTGGGTTTCATTTGTCTGTATATGATAGATATATAATATAACTTATTCCGAGGTATGACACTTTCCATACTCAGATGGCTCAATTTCAAATTGACCTATAACCACTGTGATCACCATTACGGTTTTTGTCTTATTATGTTGCCAAATCCACATTTTCTTTACTTTTTTAAACAAAGTCAGTTCCTTTTTTAATTTGCCCTTAGGTATGCACAACACCCACCTAATTGGTTTGAATCGGCTCTGCACCTGTGCAAGAAGGATGAACATACCTTGTGATCACCGTTACGTCGTAACAGTGATCACATAAGCACGTAACGGTGATCACAAAAAATACCATGGATGTATCATATATTGTGTCTACTAATGTTCTTTTACTGTTTCAGAGTTTAACTAATGGTCTCTTACTGTTTCAGAGTTTAGACTATCATTATGGCCCCAATTAGTGCTGCAGAACGAATGCGCAAATATAGATTAAAGTGTAAAACTAGAGAAGATGCAGCAGAAATAAAAGACAAAAACAAAGCCAAGTGTAAGAAGTGGTTTTCGCAGTTAACTCAAAGTACATTAAAGAAACGAAGAGAAAGTGTTAAGAACTAGAGCTTACAGAGAAAAACTGAAGGAAGCCCAGCGACTAACTGCAGAGCAAGATGTTTCTGAACAAGTTGATAATGAGCCGAGACCCAGTTCCAGTACTAAATCACCTGGATATGCTACTCGTCAAGCACTAGGTAAGCATTAATATATATATTATATATATATATATATATATATATATATATATATATATATATATATATGGGATGAATTTCACAATAAAACACGTGAAATGAATGAATGCTGCAAACCCACAAGGAAAAAGAATACACGAAAGGCCTTGGAATCGTTTTTCTTTTCCTTGTGGTTTGCAGCATATATATATATATATATATATATAAAAAATACCAATACAGTATGTAAAAGCTTTACTATCTATACCTACGTCATTTCATCTGTTTTAATATATGAGAGTTAACACGTACCTACATACTAGTAACTGTTCTTATGTCTTTTACAGGTAGAGCTGTGAAGCGCACATATGCTACGCTTTCACAATCTCCCAGTAAGAAGATAGCTGTAATTAAACAGCTAGCTGGAGCTGTTGGCTGGACTCCAGAACTCCTATCAACTACAAGACGACCAAGTATTGCCATCACACAAGACACCATACAGAAAATCAAAGACTTCTACAACAGAGATGATATATCTCGTCAGAAACCATCTCGTAAGGATGTCGTCACCATAATAATAGATGGAAAGAAAGAGAAAGTCGCTAAACGCACACTTTCTTACAATCTCAGTGAATGTTACCAGCTCTTTCTCATCGAAAATCCTGACGTAAAAGTGGGGGTGTCGAAGTATTGTTCCCTATGACCTAAACATGTAGGTCTCATAGATTCTCAGAGCCAGGAGTCATGTTGCTGCCCCTACTGCGAGAATCTCGTTCTGCTGTTTCGCTCACTGAAGTGGAAACAGCTGAAGCATTGCAATGAGCTATTGCCACTGTTCATTTGTGATATAGAGAACACACAATGCATGAAGGGTGAGTGCAGTCAATGCCCCATTTCGACTGATTTTACTACACTTCTATATGATGAGTTACATGATGATGAATCAGAGCACTCGGTGGTAATTAATGTTGACCAATGGAAGAAGGGCACATTGGAGCGCAACCAATATACTTGTGATGAAGCAATCCACGAACTCCAAAGCCAACTGCGCTTTTATAGCAAACACCGATACAACATGTACAAACAAGCAAAAGCACTGAGAGAAAACAAAGCAAAACTAACTGCAAACAATATAATTCTACAAACTGACTTTGCTGAAAATTACACAATAAGGCACCAAAATGAAGTCATGGCGGCTCATTGGGTACGCAGTACAGGAAACAGCGTTACAATTTACACAGCCATAGCATACTACATCTCACCTGAGAGACAAGCTCTTACAGAGACATCCTTCGCTGTCATCAGTGACACTGCCACACATGGCAGCTTTGAAGTACAAGTATTCAATCACCATATTCTAGACCACCTTTGCACAGAGTTAAATATCCAAATCAATCATGTAAATATATGGACAGATGGTGCTGCGGCCCATTTTAAAAACAAATATTCAGTGGCAGCTCTAAGTAATCACAACGCACTCCACTCTTGCTCAGCTGATTGGAGCTTTACAGAAAGTTACCATGGAAATGGTGCGCATGATGGAATAGGGGCAGTGGTGAAGTATAATGTTTATAAGAGGGTCATGCAGCAACGAGCAGTCGTACGAACAGCAAAGGATGTTTATGAGACAGCAAAAGAACTGGCAAAGAAAACTGTTTGCCTGTATGTACCACTTGAAGATATTGAAAGCTCTAAACATATGTATGTTAACATGTGGAAGGGATGTAAGGCTGCACAGCAGATACAGAAGTGTCATTACGTAAAAGTTAAGGCTCCTTATGTTGTTGAGCTGTATGCGAACACTTATGACACGACGCCCTACAAAGAGTGTGACATTGAGCCAGACAAAGATCATCCAGATAAAGCAGACGATGATGACATTGAAGCGTTATGTTCACCTTTACCTTCGACTGATGATGACTCATCTGACACTTCAAAAAGCGAGGATGAGGAAAGTACAGTGCAACGTGATACTATTATTAATAGTGACAGTTCGACTAGCATTGATGTTGAACTAAGAAAGGAAACACACAATGACAGTAAAATTAGTGAGGATGCCACAACAAAAGTAAAGGAAACCAACAAAGACGTATCTAACATGCCCAGCACTTCCAAACAAGTTGATACTTCGAGTAATATTAAGATTGCAGTTAAAGTAAATGACTTTGTTATTGTTGAGTTTACTAAGAATCAACACTATGTTGCACAAGTAATGAGCATTAAGAGTTACAAAGGGTATGAAAGAGTACATAATTTCATACTTGCGAAAACGCAATGTTTCATTTAATGGTGATGAATATAATTTTGTCTTCCCTGTGAAAAATGACACTGATACCATATATATGTCAAGAATCATTCATTTGTTGCCCAAACCTAGTGAAGACCGAACTGGCTTCAAATGGAGTTCTTCATACCCACACAATATGTATTAAAATATAATGCTATCAGTTGCATATAACATGTCTATAAAGTTTTTTTATGAGTAAGCAAAGCTAAGTTGTGTATGTATTAAACCATAAAGCTATCAGTTGCATATAACATGTAGACCTATAAAGTTCTGTTTATATATACCGTATATATATATATATATATATATATATATATATATTATATATATATATATATATATATTTAGTAGTGCATATGTCTAGTTATGTATATACTGTATTTTGTAATACATGCGTGTCATAACATCAGGTGTACATTTGTTTTTATAGTGAATACTGCATTCAAATCGCACGGTGATCAACATTACATTTTTCTTGTGATCACCGTTACGATGTATTTAAATTCCTATAAATAAACTAAATGTGTTTACAAACAAACAAAGTGACCAAAAGGTACCTTAATATGTCACGTAACAGATAAAAATAGCAACAGTCACCAGTTCTTAAAGAATTCATAGGAAATAGCAAAGTATGAAGGTAAGTGAAACATCATGATGCATTGATGTGATAACCATTACGGGATTTTCGATTTATATCTATAAAATATGAATAAATTTTGTTCGATGCTGATGGTTTTAATAGCATATACTAACATCCCTTAATGTTCACTATAACTTTTTTTTATGTAGGATTATTACTTAATGAGCTACAACAAGAAACGTCCAGTTTTTTTGTCTGCATACGTGATCACCATTACGCTGGAATGACCCTGCATACTAGTCTTGCTTATTTATGCTGGTAAGTTATTAAATTAGACAACAGGATAGAATTAATTTGGGCTGATATTTGTGTATTGAGCAAAGAGTATATTTAGATAGGTGCATTTTATGAACCTCCAAACAGACCAAACCAAACCCAGAAAGTTGATGGGTAAAATCCTATTTTAATGCAGTAAATTAAATTCCAAAAACAATGTTCTTTAATAATATTGTGTGTACTATCAAAATAGTATACGTATCCAGTTTAATTAATGAAAACAAACATTTCTGGAATCATTTTTGAAATTACTGTATTAATCTAGGTTTGGGATTTAATTTATTGACTGCCAAGTTAGGTCAACTGTACGCCCTTGATGATCAGTTAGATTAAGTCATGATATTTTCATTTAAACTAATGAAAATATCATGACTTAACCTAACCAATCATCAAGGGCATTCAATTAACCAGTAATATGCAGTTTCATGGCTCCATGAATACCGATATTTTAGTCATAAAAACCATAAATGGGTAATTCTACGAGAAATAGACAAATGAAGTACACGGTAACCTCTTCAAAATTCATGAAACTTGGTGTGAGGGTTGGTTTAGGTCCAAATTACAAATTTCTGAATTTTTTTGAAAATTGGTCAAGTTGGTCAAATGAAAAAACCAATAATTTTCAAATGTAAATATCTCAGCTCCTAATTGTGGTAGTGTAGTGTCTTAAATGATAAAATATGTAAAATTAACTGTAGTTTCTAAATATGTATCTTTTTTTAGGGTAACAAAAATAAAATTATGATTTTTTGGAAAAACCTTCTTTTTTTTTTTTGCGATTTGGCAGCAAAGATATCATTTTTCAAAAAAAAGACCAGGAATAAAAAATGTTTATTTGATGTATGTACACCATAATAAGTAATAAAAAGTCAGCTTATCGACGATTATTATGAAAAAAAAATTACTAAAAAAAAAAAATCCTCCAAATTTTAACAATTTTTTTTGCTTTCTTTCCAGATTTTCAATATATACCTAATTTTCTAGTATACGTAAATTTACCTAACCCTTAAAATGCCTCAAAACACAAAATTTTGTTGCGATCCTGTGAAAAAACACTCAAGAAGAATTTTTTGTAACATCAAAAAAGTAAACTCTGTCATGGCAGCTGCAAGCTATGGAATTTTGGAAGAAAATCAATTACTATGCAGCAATTGCTATATCACAATTAAAAAGAAGCCAATTGTATTAGAACATGTTCAACGTTCATCCAGAGAGCCGGAACCTGCACCAATACCTGAGCCAGACATACTTAACGAATGTATGGAGTGAAGCAGGGGCGATTCCACGAATCCACCACCATTGGAAGAATTTGTCGTTCAAGACGAAATTCAATAAAGATTTGCTCAGCGACAATATTTTACCTTTATTTGATGAAAGCCCTATTAAAACAGGTAATAAAACAATAGAGACTCCGTTCAGGACATTTGTTTCTTAATGCCAAATTCGTAGTTTTCTGTTTTTAAATATTAGCATCAGCACTTGAATACATATATACAAAATATTTGATATTTGATTATTTCATGCAACCTAAATTTATGAATTTGTTTTACAGCTGGATTGAAGCTGGGACAAAAACAGATAAAGGCTTCTACGAAATTCAGATCGACAACGGAAAAGGTTAAACGAAGTTTTGAAGCTGCTTATGGGGCTCCTATTGACTATTCTGAAGCTGGTCCATCCAAAAAAAGTTGTTTGGAAGATGATTTAGAGAGGCAAGACTACTTTTCAGACATAGTTATTGAAATTTGACATTTTAAATTAAATTTAATACAGTCATCGAAGTATATACTAAATTAAGTTTTATCTGTTTACATTTTTAGAATCGGACAGTAATACATATACATATATTTTATGAAAAGTTTAATTAAAAATATACTAATTAAACTTAATGTCAAATACACTTTATGTCAGGTATCAAAAGGTTATGGAAGAATTAAAGGAGAAATTTCAAGCAAGTAACGATCGCAATCTTAGGTTACAAATACTATCATTGTATCCCTATCCCATTGAAAAAACTGCTGACTTCTTTGGAGCAACAAAGTATATGGTGCGTAAGAGCCGCAATCTTCAAAAACAGTTTGGGGTTCTTCCTAACATTCCAAACATGATGAAAGGGAAGGTCGTCATAGCTGAAATGAAAAAAATCATTCAGGAGTTTTATGAAAATGACGAATATAGTAGGATGTGCCCGCGAATCAAAGATTATAAGTTTGCAATAAATGAAGAGGGTGAAAAAATTAAAAAACAAAAAAGACTGGTATTGTGTAACTTGAAAGAGTTATATGCTGAATATGCAAAAAATGATGAAAATCCCAAAATAGGCTTTAGTACCTTTGCTCATCTTCGACCGTCGTAGTGCGTGCTTGCGTGACAAAGCAGAACTCACAGTGTCTGCGTATGTACACATCACCAAAATCCGAAACTACAAATATCAGCGTTAGGCATTAAAGATTTAGACTACAAAAAATTAATGTCTATCCATCTGCAGCATGGACAATGAAGATTGTATGATGCACCGATGCAAAAAATGCCTGTGAGAGGTCAGAATAAAAAATTATTTGGAAAGTTTGGACTTCATGGCGATGGAAGAGATAAAATATAAACAATGGGTGTCCGTCAATCACTGTATGTTAAAAGATATCACCGAAACTCCAGAGGAATACATGGAATCGCTCACCAAAAAAATTGCACAACTGACAAGACACCACTTCACGAATAAATGTCAGTCGAGTTACTTCAAAAATCTAAAAGAAACTCTGCCCAAAAATGAAGGTGTTTTGGTGGGCGATTTCGCGGAAAACTTCTCATTCATCGTACTGTGGGGGTTGTGAAGTTTCTCACAACCCCCCCTTGATTTTCAAATTCCCCTTTTTGGGGGTTGTGGAGTTTTTCACAAAAAAACTTCACCCTAATTTTCAAGTCCTATCTGGGTCCCCTCACAAGTTTTTCTTTCCCCACAGGAGTTTAGTTAGGAAACCATTAATGGTAATTAGAATTAAGGTTATGAAACCTGAATAGACCATTAATACGGACATCCTGTCAGAAGCCAAGGAAGTGTGGAAAGCCTTTAAAGGTAGGAGTTTCTGTAATCCTTGGCTAGAGTTCATTTGTATTTCACCATCATTATCATGGTTAATTATTATTATTAAGGGTAGA
The DNA here is from genome assembly GCA_023014485.1 of Bathynomus jamesi. NCBI lineage: Eukaryota > Metazoa > Arthropoda > Malacostraca > Isopoda > Cirolanidae > Bathynomus > Bathynomus jamesi. The sequence continues at coordinate 324,579 of JAJOZX010003140.1, forward strand.
CATACATATAGGTTGTTGAAACTGACTGACAGTATAGATAGGTTTGCCACCTTGTCATGTAACTAGCTAGAGAACCAATTATCATTATTATAGGTCACCGGTCATATTATTCCAGAGTTAGATTTTTGCCCCTGCTTGTTTGGCAATGATTATAGGTTGATTAACTCATGTGAGATAGGTTTGCCATAATTGTCAATGTTTGTAGTTATTATTTTGATTGTTGGTTATTTATTATTTATGTGCTTTGATTTCATGAGTAAATTATGTTTTCCAGTGATCAATTATGAAGTCATGATTCCAGTTAATGTTTGTGGTTAATTGCCTGTTATGTTGTTATTATTGTGATTAATGGTGCTAGATGCATGTAACTAATAATCTTGTGTTGTCTAGGCAACCAGTTGGGATTCAACTCACGTGGTCCGGATTCATCAGGCTTGGATTGTGGGTGTCCGCCAGTGGAGCTAAACTGTGGAGATGTGCCTCCAGTTACTCAGCATTCGGGGGAGACAGATTTTCAGACACCCATTGAGGAGATTCAGGCCGGGGCATTTCCAGTGGGGAGCAAGTTTTTCGAACTATGCAGGAGTCAGAAGGTAATGATATACCTTCACTTGGTTATGAGAATTCTCCGATTTTGGTAGGGTCATTAGAATCAATTTTCACCAGTACTCCCATGAGTGAGTCTTGCCTCATGAGTCCCCAACCCATACCCCCCTTTCAAGAAAATCAGTTGTGGGGTGCTGGTTCTGAAAATGAGTCTGGGGAAACTGAGGTCCAGGGTAATGTGACAGATTCGCATGAATATCTGGACACACTGGAAGATGATGCTCCATTGGATGGATTAAAATTGGCCCAGCAATCATTGAGACTTGTACAACAGTCGCTAGACGTAGCTAATGATGCATTGAGTACTCTGGAGAATTCGTTCCTTGGGTTCACTGATTCCATGCCCGGCTCACCTCAAGTCCCTCAATCTCAGTCTTGCCATGTTAGTTTTAGCCTGTGCAGTCAGGATTCACCACATGTCAGGAGATACTAAATGAGTATAGACAGAAGGTTCGTGCCTGGACTAGCCATCATCGTCATTTCCAAGCTGAGACCACGACTTCACGATCAGAGAAACTTAACTTACCCCAGTCAGTGCTCAACCGGCCATTCACACGCTCCTGTGGCAATCCTGCAGAATTACCAAATGTACAACCACAGACCCTTGAGTACAGAATCAGAGGCAACAGAGTAAACTGAAGTGAAGTATTGTGGGTAAATCTGTTATAAAATACACTCTAAGATAACTAGATTTGGGGTTTTCTTTCCTGTGAGAGGATACCCAATGTACTCGGCACTCGAAAGGGATGTGAGAATGGATTATTCATTGATTTCTGCTTTATTTTGGGTGTATAACCAGGGGAGGGGTAGTTAGTGAACCTTTTGTTCTGAAGGGGTCAATAATTAAGTGTTCTAGGGGAGTAAGCAGCCTGGAGGAACTTCTGAGGGAAAGATATGGGATGATGCATGCTACTGACTTGCGACTAATTGACATTCCAGTCGTTTGAAAAAAAGAAAGAAAAAAAGAACAGGGGGGGGTTAGAGTGAAGATTTGGCCCATTCTTTTCTTTCATTTGATTCCCTTTGACCGGAATACAGTGGCACTTCTAGCCTTGATTTGGTTTCCTTCTTTTCTTCTTCTGTTCCTACTGATACTCTGGTTTAAAAAAAAAAAAAAAAAAAAAAAAAAAAAAAAAAACCCTCCCAACTTGAATTCCCAGAGGATTTGAGTGAATACACCTGGCTGAAGTGGTGGAGGAACAAAGGGGTTAATAGCCAGATTTCCCCCATGGTATAGTGTGGGAAGAACACTACAGTCAAATTTATGGGTCCTGGTCTCTTGATCCAGGGTCAAGGGAAATAGAGGCAGTGAAGTGAATCAAGCAAGAAAAACACAGTGAATGTTGTGACCCAAAAGGGGGTTGGAGGATTTCTGGGTAGAAACTGTAGGTTGTGCCAGAAGCAAGGAGGTGATACCAGTGAACAATGTGTAGATTAAGTGAAACAAAAGTGGTGCTATAAAAAAAAAAAAAAAAACTGCCAGTATTTACCATGTACATATTGGGAATTAATGTACAATGTTAGTGGTACCAAATGGATTACTGTAATAATGAGATTTGGGCATTTGGCTAAGTTGACCTAGTTATGAAATGGTTTTTCCCTCTGTTATAATTGGCCAGTTTGAGTAAAGCAATTGTTATTAGATAAGTCTGTAATAATTTGTGGTACTAATGAGTTTTAATGTAAGTGTAGGTTAGCTAACTGGGAGGGTCAGCATGGTTTTGATGCAATAACTTTTATAATGTATACTCCCATGTTTAGATTGTCAAGCGATGCATTATCCTGTTAGGGACCATGAAGGAGGAAAGAATTGTGAGAGGGGTTTTTTTCTTAGGGGGAAGGAATGTGGGGGTTGTGAAGTTTCTCACAACCCCCCTTGATTTTCAAATTCCCCTTTTTGGGGGTTGTGGAGTTTTTCACAAAAAAACTTCACCCTAATTTTCAAGTCCTATCTGGGTCCCCTCACAAGTTTTTCTTTCCCCACAGGAGTTTAGTTAGGAAACCATTAATGGTAATTAGAATTAAGGTTATGAAACCTGAATAGACCATTAATACGGACATCCTGTCAGAAGCCAAGGAAGTGTGGAAAGCCTTTAAAGGTAGGAGTTTCTGTAATCCTTGGCTAGAGTTCATTTGTATTTCACCATCATTATCATGGTTAATTATTATTATTAAGGGTAGACATACATATAGGTTGTTGAAACTGACTGACAGTATAGATAGGTTTGCCACCTTGTCATGTAACTAGCTAGAGAACCAATTATCATTATTATAGGTCACCGGTCATATTATTCCAGAGTTAGGTTTTTGCCCCTGCTTGTTTGGCAATGATTATAGGTTGATTAACTCATGTGAGATAGGTTTGCCATAATTGTCAATGTTTGTAGTTATTATTTGATTGTTGGTTATTTATTATTTATGTGCTTTGATTTCATGAGTAAATTATGTTTTCCAGTGATCAATTATGAAGTCATGATTCCAGTTAATGTTTGTGGTTAATTGCCTGTTATGTTGTTATTATTGTGATTAATGGTGCTAGATGCATGTAACTAATAATCTTGTGTTGTCTAGGCAACCAGTTGGGATTCAACTCACGTGGTCCGGATTCATCAGGCTTGGATTGTGGGTCCCATCCAGTGGGAGCTACGCAGTTCGTGTCAACCACTGTTGGCCACTGGATCTGCCCTGAAATCAGGCCTGTGACCCTAACCCTACTAACTAGCCAGCCAATAAAGGAATTGGAACTCAGGTCATAAAAGGGGGGGTCAAGTTTGGAGGGTAGTTAGTAGTTAAGCTGGGACAAGGGTTAACATTCTGTGCAAGTCATTTCCGGTACTTGTCTCCCACTTGTTTTCTATCCTTTCTGCCAAATCTCACTAAGGGTTATTGGGGCCCCAGGTGTTTTGTCAAGTGCGACGTATTGCCAGTCCTTTTGTTATGTTTATACTGTAACACTGAATAGTTGTTTATTTCAGATATAATAAAGAGAAAAACACAAGTAGTTTACTTCTATTAGGTCTACCTTTGAATTCTAGCCCTTTCTTGGACCCTGAGCGGTTGGGTCTCTTACTCAGTGGAGAGTCAGATTGAGACACCTGCACTAGGGGAAGTCCTTTACAGTTAATGTGCGAGTCGGACCTGAATAATCTGGAAATAAACCACTGACCAGAGAGGCCTTCCTAGATACCAGTATCCAGATTACATCTTTGCCCAGTCTCTTGACTGTTCCGAACCCAGAAACGTGAAAAGGTGCTGGGTGGTTGGAAACACAGATACTTGGGGACTACGGCCAACGCCGCCACCGTAGCAGTACAAGATTGTGCCCAGGGGTTTCATTGGGAGAACTCGCAATGTACAGTGCACCCATTCGTTTATTATTTCAAAAACAATGCAGGAAAACTAATTTGCAAAAGTTACTGCTTCGTTTCAAACCATCGTAGGCATGATACAATTCTGGTTCATAGTTTTCTCAAAAAATTAATCCTGTGCATCCAACAACAAAATTCAAACCTAACTAAAATTCATTATTTCACAAATGGATGCGCGGCTCAGTATAAGAATAAAACAAATTTTCTAAATTTATGCCATCATTTCGAAGACTTCAAAATTCATGCTGAGTGGAATTTTTTCACGACATCCCACGGGAAGAATGCCTGCGACGGTATTGGTGGAACGGTAAAAAGAGCAGTCACCAGAGAAAGCTTATGACGGCCTCTCGACCATCAAATCTTAACAGCTGAGGACTTCTACAATTTCTGCTCAAGAATTCCTAACTGCTATTGACTTTTTTTATGTCTCTGAGGCAGAAGTTGTAGATGTAGAGCTTTCTTTGCAAAAATGTCTGAGTGAACCTATTACTTCTATCAAAGGTACTCAACAATTACATCGCTTCATCCCAATTTCCAAGAATTTGTTGAAGGTTTATCCACTCTCTCAGCTCAGAGTGCACAGTCAGTCAAAATAAGAGAGCTCATTAGAGTTTCTGCTTCGGATCAAGAACATAATACTGTCTCTCAACGCGAAATTGAAACAGGCTCTTTTGTGGGTTGTATCTATGAAAATAAACTATGGCTTGGATTAGTCCAGTCCTTTGACTGTGAATATGATGATTTTCTGATAAAATTTCTCCATCCTTCGGGCGTATGTCCCTCATACATTTTTCCTGCGCAAGATGATGTTTGTCACGTTCCAACAGAAAATATATTTGGGAGTATTGAAGCAAGTTTATGAGGAGGAACAAGAATACAATACATTTTTCCGCTTCAAGAATTAAATCACTTTTCAAAGAAGATAAAATAAATTCTATCGAATGTATACTATTTAAGATTGTCTATATAATATTTCTAAACTTTTTATCTAAGATTTGTGTATCTACTTAATAGTTATAAAAATCTTTTCAAATTCTTTTTTCTTATTATTATATTATTAGTGTCTAAAATTTGGATTCACTGGATGAGAATACTGTCTCTTAATTCATTCTCAAAGACTTGTGTACGTGTAGTATTAGGAAGAGTATTTTATACTCTGATAAGCGCTTTATAAATTAAACATTATTATTGTCAATATATTCTGTCCCTAAATATAAGAGGGGTTATGTATGTACATTGTACATATATTTTAAAAGATTTTTTCTCCTTTGGTTTATCTACATGTATTTTTTATATGATTTGAAAATTTTCTTTTTTTGGACCAACAAGTCTGTAATAAATCTTCGTCATCTGAAAAAAAATTTATTACTTATTATGGTGTACATACATCAAATAAACATTTTTTATTCTTGGTCTTTTTTTCGAAAAATGATATCTTCGCTGCCAAATCGCAAAAAAAAAACAATTGACATTTTTTCCAAAAAATCAATTTTATTTGGTAATTATTCATTTTTTGACAGACTCTCTTTTTATAATGAGGGCAAACGTTTCTGGTCAATTTGGAGGTGCTCTGCACGAATCCGCTATCCGTTTCCTGTGCAAATGCGTAGTTTTCGAGATATCGTCATCTCGAAAACTACGCATTTGCACAGGAAACGGATGGCAGATTTGTGCAAAACACCTCAAAATCGACCAGAAAAGTTTGCATTCGTGCTAAACACAACCTAACCTAACTTAGCCTAACCACCTAACCTAACCAGTCACCTTATTTTGGAGGATATAGAATAATAGAATAACCTTTATTAATAATAAAATAAATACAGTAGTCTTTTTACAATTTACAATTTTTACAATGACATAAATAATTGTGAAGCTCGACTATTTATTTATTTTTTATTTTTTTATTTGGCCCTTAAGCTTTAGGCTTTACTGGGCTCTTATTAAAAATAAGCAGCTAGCTGTTATAAATTAATAATAAAATAAATAAATAAGTAAATAAGTATTATTAATAGTTAAAGCCTGTATTTCAATATTAAACAATATTAATGGACAATATTAAACATTATTAGTGGACATTAATCCAAGATTTTTGTTAGTATCCCATTATTAAACGGGATTTTAACTTGGTTTAAACAAATTTACATTCGCAATATTTTTTATATCGGCATGCAAGTCATTCCATAGTTTCAATCCAATGAAAATGGGTAGTTTTTGAGATGAAGACAATCTAAATTGAGGTATAACAATCTTTGATCTATTTCTGGTCTGATACGGGTGGATTTCTTGATGAGTTACAAAATATCTATTTACCCATTGCAAATTAATGATTTTGCTCTTACACTTGTAAATAAAAATAAAATGTGCCAGTTTGGTTATATCATTGAGCTTTAGTAGGTTTAGCTCTTTAAATAATGCACTAGAGTGATCAAGGAAATCAGCATCAGATAATAACCTTATTGCTCGTTTTTGGATGACAAAGATACCATTTAATGCGTTGTTAGCGGAGTTTCCCCAAACAAGGGTGCAGTATGTTATATAAGGAAGAAACAAGAGTATGATAAAGAGTCAATAAAACTTGATTAGGGACTACATTTCTAAGTTTAAACATTATAGCAACGCTCCTTGAAATCTTTTTCGTGATATAATTTACATGATCACTCCATTGCAAATTCTTATCTAGCATTACACCAAGAAATTTTGTTACAGTACACTCCTTTATGGTGATTTCATTAACATTGAGTTCATCAAGATATACATTTCTTTTATTAGTAAAAATCATGAAATTTGTTTTACTGGTATTTAGGAAGAGTTTATTGGTGGTCAACCATTTCATTACACTGATGAATTCTGAATGAAATATATTCTTAGCTGTATTAACATCTTTGCAAGAAAAGGAGAGAGTTGTATCATCTGCAAACATTATGAAGTTCAGTATATCAGATGAATGTGGAAGGTCATTTATATATAATAAAAATAACAGTGGACCCAGCACTGAGCCCTGTGGCACACCATGTTTGACAAGCGCTTTAGTGGAGCAAACCTTATTTACTGATACAAAATTATATCTATTGGACAAATAACTTTTAAACCAATTACTGATTGCCCCTCTAAAGCCGTAACAATACAATTTATTAAGTAGAATATTATGGTCTATTACATCAAATGCCTTACTCAAATCCATAAATATTGACATCATTATTTCTTTGTTCTCCTTAGCTATATTTACATTTTCCATAAGATTTAAAATAGCCATTTCCGTTGTTCTATTATTACGGAAACCATATTGATTTGGAGATAATAAATTGTAAGATTCTAAATATCGCTGCATTCTACTTTTTACAATTTTTTCGAAAACTTTGCTGAACACAGATAATGAACACACTGGCCTGTAATTTGTTGCTAGTGTAGGATCACCCCCTTTAAAAAGGGGTGTTATACAACCAGTTTTTAGCATTGATGGGAATATTCCTTTGGAAATACTTTGATTGATAATTTTAGCCAAAGTTACTGCAATTGCAGTAAGGAAGGGATGCAGAACTGTAGAATCGTCAGGATGTTCTGCCAGTAATGAGGACGTCTATTTCCAGCACGTAAAACCCACGATTTCACATCCTTCCATTTTTTTTATGGCACCTAAACACCTTCGAGTCTTGTCTTAAAATACAGGCAGTATTACATTTAGGGCAAATCACGGATGTCGGAATTATGCCATGATTGGAAAAAACCTCTAAACTTTTATTTCATCGAGGCAACAAGGCGGATTAGGTCCTCGAAATCAACTTCACAAGATTCACACGTCATACCAGTAGAACGAAAACCACCATACTGACCAGAAACAGAAAAAAGTAGCCAAAGCAAGAAAAAGTAGCCAAAAAAAGCCAAGAAAAATCTCCAAAAAAGTCCAAAAAAGGTAGCCCAAATAAAACCAAACCGAAATTTATATACATACATATTAGAAAGTAGAAAATATATTTTTAAAAAAGTACATTTTATACAAATTTGCACAAGATAATATATATATTTTCTTATTCAGCGTTTGATTGGTTATTCAATATATATTGCTGTTATAGCTGGGTGTGACTGGGTCAAAAAATGAATAATAACCTTTTATTTTTGTTACCCTAAAAAAAATTATACATATTTAGAAACTACAGTTAATTTTACATATTTTATCATTTAAGACTTATTACGCTACCACAATTAGCAGCTGAGATATTTACATTTGAAAATTGTTGGTTTTTTTCATTTGACCAAAATTTGGTCAAGCCATAAAATTTGACCAACTTGACCAATTTTCAAAAAAATTCAGATTTTTGTAATTTGGACCAAAACCAACCCTCACACCAAGTTTCATGAATTTTGGAGATGGTGGAGTGTACATTTGGCACTTTCATTTGTCTATTTGTCCTGGAATTACCCAAATATGTATATTTGGAGACTGTCTGAAGACCATGGCATCAGTAAAGTTTTTTAGCAATATTTTAAATAAGAAACTAATACTAGCAAATCTGGCAACTTGGTAATCACTGTCCAGGTTGTTGCCATCTAGGATGGATGTGTGTACCAGTTGCTCCGTGAGTGAATTATTGTTAATGCGAGAAGATTATGTTGAACTTAGCCAGAAACACAGATTAATGTTTATTTGGGATATCTTACTCATTCTCTGTTCCTCAAGGCGCACCCTGATCCCAGTAACTGTTTTCATACTTTTCTACTAGCTGTTGCCAAACTTTTCAACCCAGGATATACTTAAGGTATGTACCATACAACATGTGGGTTGGTTAGTTATGGTACGATGTAATAATGCACTTAGTAAGTTAGGTTAGGTTTGATCAATTTCTGGTTCATTTTCATGGCTCTATCTAAATTTCTTTCCCAAAGTCGTGGAAGAATACAAAACACTTGTCTACAACTTAAACAATAATGTTTTGTATTCTTCTGCGACTGCAGGGAAAAAATTTAGATGGAGCCATGAAACTGCATCTTTACCAATTAACCTAACCAGGCATTTAACTAACCTAACTGGGCATCCAATTATCCTAACCAGTAGGGGATGTACCAATATATATGGGTATTGGTTATATCGGTAGATTTTTAATGGTATTGGCTGATACTTCAAAGGTAGGATTTTTCCAAAATTATGAATGAAATACTATTTAGAAAATGAAATTTCCAATATTTTATGGTTTTATCACTTCACATAACTCGTTATTTTTTCATCATAGCCTAGGTCCTAAGAAATGTAGCACACAAGTTTTACCTAATTTTCTTTTCAAATAGCCAATCAAACAAGTGTAAATCCTTTGAGAAATAAATATAAAGCCTAGAAAACCAAAAAACTATCTTGTAGTCATAGCTCACAACATTAACCCAGCTAGCTGGTTAAAAACACATTTACTAAGCCCAACATAGGCCTGAAATCCAATTGTATAACAAATAAAACTATGACCTCTAATGCAGTGTTGCCATCTTTAATGAAAAGGATTATTGTTTTGTTGCCAAATTTTCAACACAGAAAATAAATTAGGAGTATGTTACAAAAATATGACAAACTAATAAACCCTAGCTGGATATCAGTATCGGTTATCAGCTGATACTATTTTTAATTATCAGTATACGTTATCAGCTAAAAAGCGACATCGGTACATCCCTACTAACCAGGCATTCAGTTAACCTAACATAGCGTCATAATATTCAATGTGGATCAACAATTGCTGAATGTGCACATGGTCTTCCAGCAATCTTTAATTTACCATATTAAAATAAATTTTACCAGTTGATAATAGCATGGTTCAGGAAATAAATAAAGTTTGTAGTGCTAGAACATTAATTATGGAAGATTTCAACCTGCCTCATATAGAAAGAAATAGCTAATGAGGAAGGTAACTTCATTGAGTGCTGTAATGACTTTCAAATGTAATTTGCTGACAAACAAACTAGGGATCAAGTAATCTTAAGGGTAAACATTAAGTTTAGAGGCATAAAAACTTGAAAAAGTTTAGGGGTGTAAATTATTGTGTCATCTATAACAGCTGTCTAGTTGTTTGAAACCATTACTTTTTGTTTAGGTTAACTGATTGCCCAGTTTGGTCAACTGTATGCCCTTGACAATTAGTTAGGTTAAATTGTGATATTTTCATTAAAACTAATGAAAATATCATGACTTAACCTAACCAAAGATCAAGGGCATAATGGTTTAAAACTAGGGTTGCCAGGTTTTTCAAATGTCCATGCGGGACAAAAAAATTCCTGAGGTTTTTTTAAAGACCAAATTTTTTTTCAAATTCAAACTAGATTTCTTTAACAGTTACAACCAACAAAATAGAACAATTTTATTACAATAATATTTAAAAATTAAACCGTGAATAAATTTAAATTATTATACATAATATTGAAATTCTAAATCAATTCATCCAAAAAAAATTTGCCTAAAAAATATTTGGTCAATTTGTAGTTTCAACCAACCACAGAATTTTAGGAATTCTGTCTTTACAATAGGTAGTTTCAACAATTCTAAGACACTTTTCTTCTGTGGCAAATTTGTCACAAATGAATATTAAAAAAGTTACAGCTAAAGTTTACCCAATATTTTAGTTAAAACTAACGAAAATATCACGACTTAACCTAACCAATCATCAAGGGCATACAGTTGACCTAACCGGACATTCAACACCCAGGTGCACAACCTCGCGACCTAATCAGTGTGTGTGTGTGTGTGTGTAACTGCTTCCACACAGACTCATCATTTTCAAACTGATTTCAAATGAAAGCACTGTGCATGTGGCGCAATCGAGGATGAAGCTGATTGGCCAAAATGGTTCTGTTAATTTATTCAACAATCTAGGATGAGACTCATTGGCTAAAACATTCTGTTAATTTATTCAACTGTCATTCATCTGCGAGCAAAATGGTAAATAAAAAAGTTGTTCAGAATTTGAAGAACTCTCGAATGACGTATTTTTCATCAAAAAATTCTGTGGTTGGTCAAAACTACAAATTCACCAAATATTTTTTGCAGAACATTTTGAACGCGGGATTTTTGGATCAAATGCGGAACTGTCCCATAAAATATGGGACATCTGGCAACCCTATTTAAAACAGGGTGCTTAACCTAACCAATTGTTAAGGGCGTACAGATGACTAACTGGGCATTCAGTTAACCTAATCAAAAAATAATGGTTTCAAACACTCAGACATCTATTACACTGGTCAACACTCATTTTATTGCCAATCATATTAGAGTGATTTTGGGGTAACTTTGTGGTGCTGATTCCGAATATGACATCGGTTTTGCTAGATTGGCTCTAATTTATGAGATAATTGGTACCCCATTGAAACACGTAAAAATGCAAAAAATTTAATGTTCAGGCAGAGCCTACTTACAAATCGCATTGAAATTGTCTCAAATCATACAAAAGTAAACACATGAAATACATAATGGCATTTTATTCGGTCTCACCATCTAGAATGTTTCCGGTAGTTTCCCATATGCACGCGTTATGGTTACTTTCCTATTAATTGAGGATATTCATTATCTCAAGAACTAGAGCCAAATCGGAGAAACTACTTTCATTTTGGAATTCAGCAACCCCAAAATACCCTAAATTCGTACGAATTTCCTTGGCAACGAAAAAAAAATGTTTTTTTGTTGACCTGTGTTATAGATGACAATAATTTATGCCCCTAAACTTTTTCAAATTTAATTTATGCCTCAACTTAACGTGTACCATCTTAAGATATGGTTATATCCAATGATTATGAGGAAATTTGCAGGAGTTATTAAAGAATAGTGACTCTATGACCACAGTTTTAAGATAGAATTACATAGGGATCTAGTCAATAATGACCATCCAATAACTGGATGGCATTAGGCCTATGTACCTGCAAAAGCTTAGGACCCCAGTCTGGAAAACTTGCCCATGTTATTTGAATACGATGAGTATTTATGACTTTGAACTTAATGCTCAGATGAATCAAGCAAAAAAGTTAGGGTCTAATGAAGGGTTACTGTTCAACTCGGCTGTTAATTAATAGTATTTATCTGGGAATGGAAACTGAACCTAACCTAGTTGATAAGTAGAATGGGCTGAGTTGGAAATGAGCAATGGTGAGACACCATACGTGACATTTTATTTGGAAAACATGAAGCCACAAGGGCTTACAATAGGTAATAACTAAATTTGAAATTAGAAAAAGCTATACATTTTCCGCAAGGAAAGGAGCCAACCAGGGCCGATGCCATTCTAGATTTAATTCTAACAAATAATCCAGATACCTTCCAGGATATCACAGTTTCAGAAACACTAGGTTCAGGTGATCATTGTATCCTTCAGTTTAATATTGTTTGTAATTCAAGACCAAGTGAAAATAAAGTAGAAATCCCAGATTTTAAAAGAGGAAATATAAATGGACTAGTAAATGATCTGTGTCTAATAAATTGGACAGATATTCTACAGCCTGAACAGACAGTAACTAGTATGTGGGAAAAATTTAAAAGTATAATAATGAACATACAAAGGAAGCATATCCCACAGTGTAAAATCAGAACTGGAAAAAATAAAAAACAACCTTAGATAAACTGCAATGTAAAAAGAGCAATCAAGAGAAAAAACAAAAGCATTTCATAAATTCAAAACAACTAAAAATGGCACAGACTCCAAAATACATAAAAGTAAAAGAAGCATTTGTAAGAAAGCAATCAGAGATAGCAAACAAGACCTGGAAAAAAGCCTAGCCAAGAATTCAAAAAACAATCCTAAGAAGTTTTTCAATCACTTCAATTTGAAAAGTGAGTGAAAAAGAAAATTGGCCCGCTCCAGATAGATGATGATCTTGAAATAACTGAAGAACTAAACAAATACTTCTCATCAGTATTCATAAATGAAAATTTAAATAATATTCCTGATCTTATACTACCAGGACAAGATAGAGAAATAAATGAATTAAGGGTAACAAAACTAGAAATCCTAAAAGCAATAGATAAATTAAAAATGGAAAAATCTCCAGGGCCAGATGAAATGCATCCAATAGTCATAAAAGCTGCCAAAAAGAATATAGCACAAGCACTAGAAATTATTTTAAATAAGTCATTGAATATGTACTGAAATTCCAGAGGATTGGAAGAAAGCAAATGTGGCTCCAATCTTTAAAAAAGGAAATAGAAACTTGGTAAAAAACTACAGACCCATCAGCCTCACCTCCATTATTTGCAAATTACTCGAAAGTATCATTAGAGGTAAAGTTACTGAGTTCCTTGAAGAGTGCAACCTTATAAATGATAGCCAGCATGGCTTTCGAAATGGAAGGTCCTGTCTAACCAACTTGATTGAATTTTATGATGGAGTCCTATTGCATTTGGACAATAAAGAGCCAGTAGATATAGTATACTTAGATTTTGCAAAGGCATTTGATACTGTTCCTCATGCAAGATTGTTGGTAAAAGTTAGAGCCCATGGTATAAGAGGTCATATAGCTGACTGGATAGAAGAATGGCTGAGAAACAGAAAACAGAGAGTTCATCTAAATGGAAATAAGTCTACTTGGAGACCCGTATTGAGTGGAGTCCCACAGGGGTCTGTGCTGGGACCTCTGCTTTTTGTTGTCTATATAAATGATCTAGAGAAGGGCCTGTGATGTAAAACCTCAAAATTTGCTGATGATACAAAATTAGGCCATAATGTTAAGTCAGTAGCAGGAGCAATGACAATACAAAAAGACTTAGACAGAGTAACAGCCTGGGCAGATAAGTGGGAGATGAGATTTAATGTTGATAAGTGCAAGGTTATGCATATTGGGCCAAAAAATCCAGAATTTGAATACAATATGAATGGAATTTGGATTAAAAATGATGCTAAAGAGAAAGACTTGGGTGTCACTGTGACTAATGAACTTAAACCCTGAAATCACTGTAGTATGGAAATCATAAATAAAGCAAATGCTAGACTCAATCTCATGCAGAGACACATTGAATACAAATTACCCAATATTATAAAGCAACTATACATTTCATAAGTGAGACCCCTCCTCGAACACTGTATTCAATTTAATAGTCCCTATTTGAATCAAGATATTGAGAAACTGGAAAAAGTACAGAAATGAGCAACAAGAATGATCCCATCTCTAAGACAATTGACATTAAGGAAAGACTGGCATATCTAAACATGTTCTCATTAAAAAGGAGGTGGTTAAGGGGTGATATGATAGAGGTGTATAAAATGATAAAAGGGTTGGATTAGATTGATTTTGATTCTCTTTTCATTAAAGATCACAATAACCAGACTAGGGTTCATAGTATGAAATTATTTAAGCCAAGATATAGAACAAATTTAAGAAAAGTTTTACAAACAGAGTAATTAAGTTTTGGAGTAGTCTGACAGAAGTGATGACTTCAGATACACTTGATTCTTTCAAAAGAAGGTTGGATAGTTTGATGTCTGCAAGGGACATCTGGTGATAGTGTTTAAGCCCATTTTTATTGCATGAATGGTACTAGTTTATTTCATATATATTATGTGCATTTAGGTGATAGATCCCACAGCTCAATACAAGTGTTGTGGGATATAGGGAGGCAGCATCTTGGGTTAGGGGATACTCTCTGTCCTTACACACCCCATTTAAAGAGATTCCTCTGCCGAGCGGTGCCCCCATAGTACTGTGAGGTATTGAAAAACTCATGATCTTCACTTGCCCCACAAACACCTTTAAATGGGAGACCCAAAATGGGTGCACACACATTTCTACATTACTGTACAGTCTTTACAGCCACACCTACACTTTTCCTCCTAAGTATATATATTGTAATGTATATGGTTGTAAATTGTGACTTGGTCCGCAATTGATACAGACTGTGACTTATTTTTGGTTGGCAAGGTACTTGTATTGATGGGCACCGTAATGAAATTGACTGGATTCTTTGGATCTGATATATTTACATGTCAGTTATAAATAGATATAGAGCAGGATTAGTAAAAAAAAAATTTTTTTTTAAATAAAAACCATTGGTTTAATATACAGCCTGTTGGCTTATATCTATATAAATTAAGGAAATTGAAAATTTTTAGTATTTCTCATATAATTATAATTACTGACAATTAGAAAAAAGAAAGAAATCAGTAGTTTAATCATAAACTAAATAAAATAAACATTTAACTTGACTTTGTGGATATAGCTAAACAAATATTAAAAAAAAAAATCCTTTAATGTATGGTACAGTACTGAATAGAAAAAGGATCAAGTAAAGATAATCCCTCCCAACAGAAAAAGGAGGGACTATCTTTACTTGATCATTTTTTGGGAGGGATCATCTTTACTTGGTAAAGTTGGTAATACCGCAATACCCCTTTAATTAAAGTCTTTGGATCAAGTAAAGTTAAGCACCCCCAACCTTTTTAGTTAGCTTTATAAGGCTAACTAACGAAAATATCACGACCTAACCTAACCAATCGTCAAGGGTGTACAGTTGACCTAATGATTGGTTAGGTTAAGTCGTGATATTTTCATTATTAGCCTTATAAAGCTAACTAAAAAAGGTTGGGGGTGCTTATCTTTACTTGATCCATTGTAATAAATGAATTTTAATAAATTTTGTTTTCAAATAAATCATTTTTTAAAAAAAGATTCTCTTAATTTTTATCCTTATGTCAACTGCTTCACTTTACTTTACTTTCTAGGAGGGATTATCTTTACTTGGTCATTTTTGGGAGGGATTTGCTTTACTAGTGTGACCTGGGAGGGATTATCTTTACTTGATCCTAGAAAAATAAACAAAAGAAAAATATATTGTTCTTTGGCCTTTAAATTTATTTCACAATAGCTATTTGTTAAAACATTTATAAATAAATACAAGTTTAGAAGCTTTATGAACTCCTAATTTATTCCTTAATTTGGACTGTACCAGTCCAAAAGCAGAGAAGGTTCTTTCAACTGCAGCACTAGATAATACTGCAGTC
Organism: Bathynomus jamesi; assembly: GCA_023014485.1. Classification (NCBI taxonomy): domain Eukaryota; kingdom Metazoa; phylum Arthropoda; class Malacostraca; order Isopoda; family Cirolanidae; genus Bathynomus; species Bathynomus jamesi. Next base: position 340,501 of record JAJOZX010003140.1, read on the forward strand.
ATGAACACTGAGACATTGTTCTGAACATCATCAGACAGTTCCCTGATAGATCTCATCATGCAAGTGGGGTTATGTTTAGATTAATGGAAACACATGCATGCACAAAATATAAATGCAAGGTTGCCTGTATTCTTTTATTTCTTCTTCATATACTTTTGTTTTTTTTTTGGTTTTTTTAGTTTTTTTAAAAATGGTTTAAACCAAATGGTTTAAACCAAACAACCCTGATATAGAGTGTAACATATTTGTGGATAGTAGCCTATTATGACTTTGATCCTCTGGATCCAGAGATTCTATCTTTAGTTTTAAATTGATAATTAATTAGTTTTGTAAAAATTGGTTGTTGCCAATGTACAGTTTTTACATAGTGGAGCCACCTCAATGGGCCGAAGTGGCCCCTAGTGTGCCCACTATAAAAATTTCTTATGTTCAAAACTCAAAAAAACATTTAGACCAGAAATTATAAGTAGGCTCTACACTTCATACGTGAAGCCTCTTCTTGAGTATTGCATTCAGTTCAGTAGTCCTTATTTAGAGAAAGACAAAGGCAGACTAGAAAAAGTATAAAAAAGCCACAAGGATGATACCATGCCTTAGACACCTTAGTTACAAAGGATTGGAGCACCTAAACATGTTTTCCCTAAAGTGAAGAAGGTTACGAGGTGATATGATAGAAGTCTATAAAATAATAAATGAGTTAGATAATATAGACTTCCACTCTCTTTTTACAAAGGATCACAATGATAGGACAAGAGGCCATAGTCTCAAGCTTTTTCAGCAAAGATGTAAATCACAGTTAGTAGAACATAGTTTGGTACTTTTGCATTATCCTCCCAACACTAATTTTTTTTTAAGCCGGCTAACTATGGCTAACGCCTGCAGCAGGCTGTTTTTAACCTAACCTAACCTAACCTAACCCCAACACTAATTTTTTTTATAATGGAAGGAAAATAAAGTACCAAAACCAAACCAACATTATATAAAAAAAATTAGTGTTGGGAGGATAATGCAAAAGAACCCATAGTTTTTCAAATAGAATACTAAAATTCTGGAATAGCTTAGATGAAGAAGTGGTAATTATTTACAAAATGCCATGACCTGAAGTTGAAGTAAAAAATAATATATTTTTGGGTGCTCTGTTCAAATATGACCTTCATTTCCTGTGCAAATAGAAAGAAATAAGAATTTGTTTATATTATTTTGGAGTCATATTTAGTCATATTTGCAGAGGAAATGAAGGTTATATTTCAACAGAGCACACGAAAATACACTAGAAAAATATATTTTTTATTTCAACTTCAGGCCACGTCATTTCGTCATTTTCGTTTAAACTAACGAAAAAATCAACAACCTAACCAATCATCAAGGGTGTACAGTTGACCTAACTGGGCATTCAATTAACCTAATAGGTTAATATTGGTTATTTCACCTAAATATCTTCTGATCTTTTCGTATTAGGCACTCACTGTCACATTTCAGGCAAGTTAAGGATGAGAGAATTTGAGAGTTGTGAGAAGGGTATTATTCTACTATTACACCCGTCTAACATCCAGCAATTATTATATGTTCATTAAGTAGACTTTTTAATTCTAAGACACTTTCCTTCTATAGCGTTTCCGTCGCAAATGCTTCGTTTTCGAGATATAAACATTTTTTTGGTGTGTATCTAGTGTGTGTTCATACGTTCGTTGTCGTTCGTTCGTTTGTGTGTTCGTTACATGTTGCCCAATCACTGTGCTCCATCCATTTCAAATTTGAATTACTTTCATACCGGAATGGAACAACACTCATTCAGAAGTACATTAGGCCTGGCTCTGTGATTTATGGTGATTCCTGGGCTGCCTACAAGACTATAAGTGATTTAGGTTAGGATAGGTTAGGTAAGTCAATTTTAAAGGTGAAATTTGTTTTCCTATGGTTTTTGATGTTTTAAACGAATCTGACCTTCAAACCGTCGGAAATGACTCGTTTTCGATTGCCGGCTGGGGGGAGGGGGGGGGTATCTAAAAAACGAGTCATTTCCGACGGTTTTGGTCAGATTCATTCAAAACACATCAAAAACCATAGGAAAAACATAAATTTCACCTCGAAAGGGAGACGGGTGTAATACTGTACATTTACCATGAGAAGTTGTGAGTTCCCATACTTTGGAGACTTTTAAGAATAAAATAGATAAATTAATGACATGACTGAAAGAGGTATTTGGTAATGACGTTTTGCTTGAACTGGTAATGGTGTGGAGAAGAGGTTTGTGAACCCTTCCCACATATACATATATATCGTTTATTTTTTATTTGGGTAAATCTCATCACTCACACAGAGTGATGGGATGTAGGGAGGCAGCATCTTGGGTTAGAGGGTACTCTCTGTCATTATACCCACCCATTTAAAGAGATTTCTCTGCTGAGCGGTGGGGCGCGTCTTTTTTCTGAACAGGACGTTCTATCCGCGGATAGGACACGTTAACGGATAGGACGCAAAAAGTATATTTGATGTGGTTATATGGCTAAATTATTGGCAGAAATAGATTCAGCATACACAATTTAACTTAAATTCATATTTTAGTAAAGGACATCTATCGCAAATAAATTAGAACTCCTCCTGTTCGTATGTTAATGTCATTTGGCAGCTAGCGATGCTCCTAAACGGACGGTCGGACCCGCCTACGTCAATGGCTTGTTTGAAGACTTGGTTGAGCGATTCACAGTTGTTGTTTGTCCATCGTGTGAGTGGTGTATCTAGATTCATTGTGTGTGTGATGACTTCATGTGAGTATGCAAGTTTTTCTCAAGCAAGGGAATGATTCAAGTCTTGAAATAATGCATGAAGTCGCTACTGATGGATGCAATGAGGCGTATAATTATTTACCACGCATCGGTAAGACTATCAATTTGTGATGGGTGATCTTTACGAGACCTAAATTATACAAATGATAATGTAATAACGGTTACTCTCGCCCGCACACATACAAATAGGACAAATTCTAATTTATCTGCAATAGATATCCTTTAGGCTTTACTAAAATATGAATTTAAGTTAAATCGTGTATGCTGAATCTATTTCTGCCAATAATTTAGCCATATAACCACAGGCAAATATACTTTTTGCGTCCTATCGGTTGACTTGTCATCCTATCCGTGGATAGGACGTCCTGTTCAGAAAAAAGACGTGCCCTGAGCGGTACCCCCCATAGCACTGTGATGTATGAAAGACTCATTATGTTCACTTGCCTCATAGACACCTTTAAATGGGAGACCCTGAATGGGTGTATATTCAAATACTCTATACAGCCTTTACAGTCCTACCTACTCCTTTTATCTTAATTGTAGAGCTTGTATTATATTATTCAGGTTATAGCTATATAGATCCATGTGAAACTTCTTGTGATGAGATAACCATATGATGAGGGTTGCGCTTGCGCGTGCGGCGCAACTATTTCAGCAGAGTTGCGGTTGCGGCTGCGGCGCTACAAAAATCGTTGCGCGTGCCCACCACTGAGAGCTTGTATTATATTATTCAGGTTATAGCTATATAGATCCATGTGAAACTTCTGTGATGAGATAACCATACGATGTCTACAATTAGTACAGTAGTGGTATTGATGAATGATCCACAAGATCCACAGTTTTGAAGTTAATGTACAGCTAGTAGATGTGTGACAATCTGCAATTTGCAGAGATCAATTGGATCTTGATTTTGCGTGTAGCCCAGATGGGCCGAAGGGCCCCTAGTGTGTCCACTATAAATTTTTACCATGATTCTCCGGGTATGAAGAACACCGAATCGGAGCTAATATTAATTGTACTAATTGTACACCCTTGACGATTGGTGAGGTTAACTCGTCATATTTTCGTTAAAACTAACGAAAATATCACGACTTAACCTAACTAATCGTCAAGGGCGTACAGTTGACCTAACCGGACATTCAACACCCAGGTGCACAACCTCAGGACCTAATCAGTGTGTGTGTGTGTGTGTAACTGCTTCCATTTTGGACCTATGGCTGGAACACCACACACACACACACACACACACACGTCCTTTTATTATGGATTACGGGCGGCAATGTGAAGCTCAAGATTTTCATGACTGCGTTCTTTTCTATAGTTTTAATGACCAAATAATTGAACTGACAGTAATTGCGGGGGGGTTCAATTATTTGGTCAGTAAAACTATAGTCATGAAAATCTTAAGATTCACAAATCTTGACACAATGTGAAGCTCAAGATTTTCATGTCTGCGTTCTTTTCTGTAGTTTTATCGCGGTGCTGGGGCCTTCGGGCCCAGTAATTTTAATTATTTAATTAACACCAAGGTGCACAACCTCGGGACCTAATCAATATGTGTGTGAAGTTTCATGTTTGTAACTGCTTCTATTTTGGAGTTATGGCTGGACCAAAGAGAGAGAGAGAGACACACAACACACACACACACACACACACACACACACACACATCCTTTTATTATTACTAGCAAAAATACCGCCCAACGGGCGGTTTT
>JAJOZX010003140.1:350000-400000 GCA_023014485.1 Bathynomus jamesi
TCAAAGGTCCAATAGTCGCACGGTTTTTAGACTTCCTTTTTGCAAAATTACAGAAATACTTTGAGTTAACCTTTATCGCCTCAATAGCGCCGCCGCCTTTTTCTGTATGCTTCTCGATTAGTTCCTGTATGACGCCATCGATACTCTGCAGTTTATCGTTTAATATTTTTCTGATGTTATCTTTACAGTTACTTAATTTTGCAGTCACACTTTTTCTCTTTCGGAACAATGACCTCTTCTGTCTCTCGAACCTGTTTCTCTTTCCTCTTTGTTGTATTTTTTGGACATCTTTTCACAATTTCCAGCGTCTTCTCCTCCAAGGTTGTTAGCATCTCTTCCGTTGTCTTGGCCTCGAAGATGGATTTCCAATCTGTTACTTCCATGCTTGTTTCTTGTTTCTTTTATATTAGTTGTTATTTCAATAATGTTGTGATCCGATATTATAGTTTGGGATATTTCTACATTATCAATTAGGTTGCTGTTGTTTGTGAACACCAAATCTAGACAGTTGTTTTTTCTTATGTTTTCTGTTATTTTTTGTGTTAACATAAATTCATCAGCCAGAGCTAGTAGCATTTTTACCTATTCCTGGTCTTCCCGTGTGGCCCCCTTGTCCTGGTGTACACATATATTTTTTCCTATCGTTTTATATTTCATGAATGGAAAATTAAAATCAACACAGAGAAAAATATTTGGGGTTGGAAAGTGTAGATGTTTACCCAGTTTCTTAACTCTTAATGGAATCAGAGAATTTTGAGGTTGGCGTGTTCGGGGGTCTGTACATTACAATTAGCATCATATTTAATTTTTCAACTTTTGCTGCTACACATTCCACGTAGCTGTTTGAGGTACTCAATAATTTCTGCCATATGCCTTTCGCGTGTGTAAATAGCACATCCTCCTTTACGTCTCACCGTTCTGTCGGCTCGGAGGATGTTATAGTTGTCAATTTGTATTTATTTTTTATCACTACAGAACTCAGTGTTCACAGTTCGCCTGGCAGCCCTTTAGATGGGTTTCCGTGAGGCATGCAAAGTCTGCTCCGGTTTCTTGCACGAGTCCTTTCAGGTATGAAACTTTGTCCCGGAATAATTCGATTTAAGGCCCTGAATGTTGGCTACGATTATTTTTATTTTTTCTCTATCATTTTCACATACATTCGATTCGTTTTCCAATAGTGGTGCCGGTTTCGTTGTCTTGTGGTCCTCCGAGAATTTGCCTCTCTTTATCTTTGTCGGTACCTGTTGTCCCGATAACGCATGAAGTGGATTTGTGCGTGCCTTCTGTCCGGCTCTCGGATTCCTATATTTGCCAGCTGACTTTGTATTTGCTGGATGGTATTTAGCAGTTGAATTGTGTTGGCCACGTCTAAAAAATTGGTAGGTCTCTTTGATGTTCGTTTTTCCCGTTCACCTGTTGCGTTCTTTTGAGGGTGGTGGTAACGGCATTTTTGTCCGTATTTGCACCTCCGATATCTTGCATAGGTGTTGCAGACAGTAATGTGGTGGAACTTGTACTTTTTTTTAAATTGCAATATCCTCTTGTATAATGTGTGTTACATAATGTGTGATATGCAGAGATGCATTGCCCTTCCCGATATCTGCAGTAGTCAGCAGTACCCTTTTGCGTAGTATTTACAAACGGTATTTGCTGCGCTTCTACTTCTTGTTATCTCGTTATCTTCTATGTTCTTAATTTTGATATTGTCATTATTTTTCTTTGGCTGTTTATTTCCTACGTTTTTATTTTTTATCTTTTTATCATTTTGTTCGTTGGGCAGTTTTACCACCTCGCAACTTTTACCCGATTCTTTCTTTCATCTATGTCTTCATTCTGTATTATACTGTTATTCATTATTTCGTCCTCTCTCTCACCGACCCGAATTGTCATTGGGACATTTCCAGACTCTTGTTTCCCCATTTTTACCTCCTTTTCTGTAACACTCGAATTCGCTTTCTCCATTTCTTTAAATACCCTAAAGAGTTTACAGTCTGTGTACATGCAGCACACAGAAATGTGACTCCTGCGATGTGTTTAGCGTTCGAGAAGAGGGATATTTTCCTATCATCCCAATTCATGCAGATAAAGTCGTGCAGTTTTTGACAGAAATCGCGTCTTATTTCTGCCTTTTCAGTTGTTTCCAGATTACACAAATTGCAGATTAAATGAGAATTTGGACCCATGGTCATGCTATTCATTAATTATTGTAAAAAGAAATACATACAAATTTTTTTTTCCTTTCTTTCTCTAATGAAATTTAAAGTACGGTAACTGGCTTTCAATTACAATGGTTCCCAGATCTGTCAGTTGGTCTTGGGCATTGGTGGACCGCAGATAATATTTTATCTGTTTCAGTTTGACTACGACAATCTCTATAAAATGTACGTTTATTAATTATATTTCCTCTCTGTTATTATTTTAATCCATTGCTTTATTAATATTTTTAGATTTTATCCCCTCTCTTTTCGGGCCCCCGGGATTTATCCCGGCTTCCCCGCCTTCTCGGTGGCCCTGCTCACACTACAACAATAATATTCAGACTAAACTAGGTCTAAGCAGACAACAAATAAAACAAGACGACGTAAACAGGAACAAATTTACATTTTCTGAATTTGACCATGGGCTATATAGCAGGCAGCACAGCATAAAAAATAATTTAACCACAGATTCTATACTTATGCCATATATATATATATATATATATATTATATATATATATATATATATATACACATACAAAGGTGGGCAGGACCGAGTTCCAAAAGGACCGAACTCCAGGAACCTTTTAAGGACCGTGAGCGGGAAAGTCGGTCCTTTTCTCAGTGAGGACCGAAATGAGGAGCTACGGTCCATTTTTAAGCAATTCCGGACGGTCCGGTCCGGACGGTCTTTTTTAGTGATTTTAGTGTGTTTAGTGATTATTTGAAGTTCTAAAGAAGATGGATCGTTTCCTCCAGAAGACTCAGAAAGAGACTGAGACTGAACTGAAACTTGTTTCAACACCTGGAGGAGACGAAGAATCTACTGATGTTAGTGCTTCAACTTCAAGTCAAGCAACTGGAGCTCCTAGCGGACGAACTGAACCCGGCAATCCCGGCAATTTTTCATTTTAATCAAATTTTTCACTTATATTATATATAAGGACCGAGGACCGAGTCGTTCCTAGGTCCTATCTTCAGAAAGGACCGTGACCGGGACCGTCGGTCCAGTTTGAGGCAAGGACCGGGACCGGGACCGTCGGTCCTTTTTGAGGCCCGGGTGCCCACCTTTGTACATATGACATATTACTATTTCTTGTAGGAAACCACAAATTTTTCATTCTCTAGTTAAAGATTCTCGTTAACTTTCTCTTTTATAGTCATTCCTTAAATTAACGTTTTCTTTCGTTTTTAATAAAAAACGAAACATTTTTCACAAACTTAATTAGTGTATTTTAGTTTCTAATTTTAGTTTGTGATCGATCTTTAAATTATACCATTATTAATTTATTATATTATTCCAAAATGTTAATGACATTATACAAGTACTATGAGTCTAGTAGTCTACGTCTCTACGAAACTGTAAAACAGAACAAAAAGGTTAGATAATTATTATTTACAGTTATGAATTTATGATTGAACTGGTAATGCTGCGGTGCAGCCGGCAGCGAGTGTAGGGGAAGGGCACCCGGGACCGGGAGAACGTTGTGCTTACGTTGTTCAAATCTCTAGCAAAATGAATTCTACTCGGTGATAACAACACATTATTGAGGGGACATTCTAGCATCAGAATGTTTTTCACAGCATATTAGATTGATCTGAATCTTATTTACATGGATTTGGGAAAAAAGGGGAGTAACATAAGTTAAATTAATAGTTTTCATCTTACGTCTGGCAGTGGCATATCATTTTATTCTGCAAGAGGCGGAACGAGGTTACTGCAAATTGAATGTTGCGTATTTGAGAGAGAGATTTTCAAGCGGCAAACGCCAGTCTTGCAAGTTGCAAGTTTCAAAAGTCTGGACTCCTGTTACAGCAGGTATAAATTCACTGAGACTTAAATAAAAAAAATGCAGAATGCTATATACAATTAAAATAAATAATATGTTAACTAAACAAAGATATTTTAATTTGGAAGGGAATAATTTTTATAGGGTAAGCAATGCTTACCTTGCGTCTTAGGAGTACACGCCACTGGCGTACAGTTAACCTAACCAGGCATTCAATTAACCTAACCAGGCATTCAATTAACCTAACCAGGCATTCAATTAACCAAACAGGTTAATATTGATTATTTCACCTAAATATCTTCTGATCTTTTCGTATTAGGCACTCAGTGACACATTTCGGGCAAGTTAAGGATGAGAGAATAACGCCGTAATTGATAAAAACATCCAATGCTTTGTCTTTTTCTAGGGCACATAACGAATCAAGTTCTCAAAGTCGAAACCACACGAATGGCACGTCATAATTTTATCACAAACACCACCAAACTGAATCCAATTAGAAAAAAAATAGCCAGAACAGAAACCAACAAACTAATTAAGTCGCAGAGTAACATGACGTCATACCACCCCCGACGACACATACACTATATATATATATATATATATATATATAATATATTATTATTATTTTCTACAATAGTTTGCACAAAAATTGAGCGACAAATTTGAATAAAGCGACTAAAAATACCTCATAAAAAGTTACTTTGATTTGCAGGTCCAGCTCATGTCATTTAAAACATATTAACCCATAACTCTCTAACGAAAAAACGTACGGCTTTTGTCGTTAACTCTCCACTGAAATCTGCTGAAAATTTCCAACGGATGAGGGTAACAGGCAATCAACCCATAGCCCTATATAGTTTTTTCATAGTTCTTTAATTGGCAAGACATTTGTAATTGTTTGAAAATTTTTCTCCAAGGCGATCGGGGATACGAGTAGGGTGCTGTACAATCTGCTCTAGGTCATTTAGCAGGGCCGTTTCCTGGCATAAGCAGACTAAGCGGCCGCTTAGGGCCCCGCTACTACTAGGGGGCCCCTAGACAGGCTCCCAGGTCATAGCTCAGTGGGCAAGAATAGGATTAACCCTTTAAGGACGACTGGTACAAATTGCTAACGTTTCAAATACACGCATTCATAACTTAACCCTCAAAAAATTCAGGGCTTAAAGGGATATAGGCCTAGGCTGACCATATTTCCTTGAGACAAAAACGGGACATTTGGATGGCAAAAAAGGGACGGGGGTTATGTAATATTCTGTATTCATGAAAAAGTAAGTACATAAACATATTGAGCTTACAATTATTCTTCAGTGACAGAACCCATACAAAAATTTAGGTAGACGTAGAGGGGGACTGTATTTCACCACGATCGTACCATGAATATTTCTCCGATGAAGTAATCTTACGCAGCAAATTTCGGTCTTTCAACACCTTATCATAAAACTTCTCACACTCCATGACACAATTTTGTCTTACAACTAACATAGCCCTCATTGTCTCAACACTTAATCTAGATTTCTCCTTTGACCACATACTGTTCATAACATAAAATATTCTCTCAACAGGTGCTATACTTCCTGGAAGACAAAGAATAAACTCTACAATTTTACAAAAGTCTTATAGGTTATGAATAATAATTTATGATTGACCAATATTAAAGTATATTTATAGTTTTTATTAAAAACGGGACAAAATTGACATTTTTATTAAAACGACGGGACGGCCAGGAAATATAAAAAAAACGGTACTGTCCCGTTCAAAACGGTACGTATGGTCAGCCTAGATATAGCTGAAGTTATTATTACTATTATTGTTATCATTATTATTATTATTATTGTCGTATTAATTAAAGTTTTTGTACGAGACAAATGTGATAAAACGGAGACAAACGAAACGTTTTGGTCGTTGTGTGTAAATAACTATTGTGAGATCTTATTTCTATATTATTTAACTTTATTCTTACTATATGCTTATACTTTCCTAAATGATTATTTTTTCTAGTATTGTAAAACTATTATTATTATTATTATTATAATTATCATCATCATCATCATTATTATCATTATTATTATTTAGCAGATTAGTTATGGTTAACTAGATGTGACTTCGTGCATCTTGGAAAATGAAACATTATTATCCATCAGGAGCTGAAAAACGGAAAAAGAAAATAGAGGAGGAGGAGCTTCTCTAAGATGAAGCTAATCAAGAACTACCTCAGATTATCAATGGGGCAGGATCGCCTCAGTGGTCTTGGCATCATAAGCATCAACCAGGACGATGGCAGGGAGATTTCATATGTTGTTATTGATGATTTCGCCCAGAAAAAATCTAGGAGGCAAAAATTTTGAAGATACAAACTGTTCCGACGTGTAAGCTACAAAATGGGGTAAAGGGGTGAAGGGGCGAGGGCCCAGTAGGGTTTCTTGCAGAAAACAATATTAAGATGGAGCTCTATATTAGAAGATATACTGCGGCAATTCTATTGAAGGAGTTTCAAGTTCGACATCAGGAGTGTCTAGGACAGGGGTGGGGAACCTTTTTTCATTGGAAGGCCGCATTTTATTTAACCAAGACCCTATTAGGCCGCATGCTGAGAATTTAACATATACAGTACAACAAAATGTCATATTTTAGTCTACAATCTACATATTTACTAATTTTAAATCAAACTTGATAATACGTAAGTGCTTTTATAATAAATAAAAAAATTCAGCAAGTGCACATTTATTTTTGGGGGGAATAATTGACAATATAACTAATATTAAGTGAAATGATGTTAATATGATATTAAGTGAAAAATTATATTAAGTGAAATGATGTTAATATGATATTAAGTGAAAAAGTGATAAACCATTTAATGACTTTTTTGTGACTGCTTATTGCGGGACGGGAGTCGTACATTTGGTTCCAACATCGTTGACCGTAGTTTTAGTTCGTCCTCCAGGTGAATATTCGTCATCTGAGATCTCAAGCGCGTTTTGATTTGAGTCACATATGAAAACGTTGATTCACAACAGTAGGTTGTGCCGAAACAAGACAACATTCGACGAGCATGTTGGCGCAGACGTGGGTATTCAACGGCATTTTTCCATATTTCAACAGGATCCTTCTTAGTATCAAACAGAGACAAGGATATTATCTTCTAATAGCTCAATCAACTCCATCTGTAAATCTTCAGGTGCTTTGGAGACATCAACCAGGTGTGGTTCGAAAGCTAGTTTCAGTGTGAAGTCAAGTTTCTCAGAATCTTCAAATCTTTCATCGTATTCTTCAATCAGGGAGTCAAGGACAGCTGTATATTCTTTCACATCGCATTCCCTTAATGATTTGCTTGTATCTTCTTCATCAATTACCTTTGCCAGTTCAGGGAAGTGTTCAGCTGAAAGTTCCGATCGGGTAAGGATAGTTTTGAAAAAGCGCAACTTCCTCCGAAAAGCCTGGATTTTTTGCCACATTTCAAATATGGATTTAGTTTTACCTTGCAAATAAATATTCAGGTAATTTTGCTTTGACATTACGTCATACAAAAATGCAACATTTCTGCAGAAATCCTTTTTTGACAATTCACATGGTTCATTGAGTTCCTCAAAAAATTTTGTGATTTGTTTTCGCAAAGACAAAAGTTTTTCAAAGACTTGCCCTTGTGACAACCAGCGCACTTTAGAATGATACGGAAGATCCACAGTGAATGTTTCATCATCAAGCATAAGCATATTGCGAAACTGGCGATGTCGTGATGCATTTGCTCTAATGTAGTTCACAATACGTATAACTTTACTTAATGTGTCACTTAAAACAGTAGATTTGGCACAGAGATTCTGTTGATGCAAAATACAGTGAAAGGAAACAAGCTATGTGGATTTGGCAGTACTTTTTGTAGTAGCACAACAAATCCTGCACATTTTCCTCTCATGGAAGTTGCACCATCTGTGCATACACTTACTAAATTACATAAATTCAGTTTCGCTTCACGGCATTTTTCTTTGAAGAGAGAGAAGACGTCAATTCCACGTGTCTTCCCCGTAAGGGTACCCAAAGCCAGTAACTCCTCGTAGCATTGAAAATCTGCAGTTATAACACGAATAAAAAAGACACGCGCTGAGTCAGTAATATCAGTGGACTCATCCAAGGCAATCGAATAATAAGTATTTTCGCTTTGGCATATTGTATGAAGTTGTTCAGTTACATTGAGGGCTAATCATGTTGCCGATCAGTTATGGTCCTTCTTGAAAGAGGTAGTTGTTTGTATTTGTTAACTTTGTCTGAATCTAAAGAGGCTACAACTTCAACAATGCATTCTTTTATGATTTCCACATCACTATATGGCTTACCTCTTTTTCCAAGTATATATGCTACTTTATAAGTTGCTTCAGTGATTTCAGTCCCTAGGCCTGACATCGTTTTAAATACTTGCTGTTGTTGCTGCTTTTGAAGTTTCATCTTCGTAAGTGCAGACTTTCGGGGTTCTCCTTCCAATATAGCATACTTGTGGTTCTTATGAGTTGCATAATGCTGATATGCATTGTGTTTCTTCACTGTTGCAATTATGGCGTTGCAGAGCAAAGACATCATTTTATCTTTTTCAGCAACTATGAAATACTGCAATTCCAATTCTTCATGGAATACTCTGTTCTCTTCCTTTAATTTTCTTTTCACAGTTTTTGACATGATTGGGGTACCAGAAGATTTATAAATAAAAATGGTACACGAATTGATCAAAGATTTACAGTTTTAAAGGAAACAAGCGTGCGTGTCACTATCGGAGAATCGTCAGTAACTGTCATCCAGTCGAGTTGATCGTTGATAGGTAAGGGCGTAAGCCGTAAGGCAACGCTGCCAGTTTCAACTGGCAGCGTTGCCATATTTCCTATTGTTCAAGCCATAAAGAAGGCTTGTATGTGTAAGAAGCAATGAAGCTGAAACCATGATCTAATGAAATAGCCTAAAGCCCTAAAGGGGTATCAGTCCATCAGTCCATTATCGTACGGTATGAATTCTGAATGTCAAACAGGCAGAAGGCCGCAACTAGTACCCCAAAAGGCCGCAGGTTCCCCACCCCTGGTCTAGGAGGACGACGTCGGCCTCCGGCTAAGGAAACGGATGCTCCACTATGTCCAGAACCGGGAACATTATTAGATAATGAGACAAGACGATCGAAGGGTTCGAGGGGGAAACGGCAAACGAGATGGGAGTGCAGCCACTAGATCCATTAAGAGGTTGCTCCCGAGACAGTGGGAAATAGATATCGTCAGGGCAGGAGTTCGTGTCGCGGAGAGTATCAGTGAAGGTAGAGGGAACGGTACTCTTGGATGGCGTTCGTGACTTATACCGGGGGAAGGAATACTACTGATAAGGAAGACGAGTGTGTGTGGGGGAGATGTAACTGATTCCAGGTGAGGGGTTTTAACCTGTTTAGAAGAATTAGTTGACGAAAAAGATTCCTTCCTTTTCCGAAGGCGGGGTCGAGAAGCTGACATATGTCGAGTGATAAAAGGCAGGGTCCGGTGGACCACATGTTTCCACGTGCGTGGGAAGTAGTCGGAGCGGACGTCGTAGCAGATGCTTCGGGTAGGTAGCGGGACAGCAATAGTAACTGAAGGTCGGTGAGAAGAGTCCATATTCATTATTCATAGCCAATAAACGCGCCGGATCGGTCACCAAAGTATCAGTGGGAGGTATTTATTGCAGGGTAACGACTGAGTGAGCCCACCTTCCTCCAGAGGTGGGACACTGCCAGTCCCTGACCTTCCGAGAGCCAGGGGTAGAGAATATACGAAAAATTCATTCATGACACTATGACTCAGGAACCGTTTAGTCCAGCCCCTTATCGGCAGCCAACGCAGCACGAGTGACCCTACCAGGGGGAAAAGGCCCCAGCTGATACAGCCTGGCAGGTCGAAGAAACACGCAAACCTCCCCACCACTACAACAAGGCGGCGAGGTTAAGCAACAACAACAACAACAACAACAAAAATTACCCCACTACACCTGTGAATTACATGTTATTTTTTTTTATTTTAATGGGTTCAGAATCCCAGCTGAGCCGTGAACGGCCAAGCTCTGAAGGGCGAGTTTAACCTCCAGCCCAAGTTAAGCTAGATTAAAAACTTACGGACTTGGAGGTCCTATTAGGTCCTACCTCAGGGTTGCTGATTCGATGTGGGCCTGCCTTAGGCCTCAGCTGCATAAAATTAAGATAAAAAAAACAAAAGGGGCACTATTTATGGTCTTCTTTCTTATGGAAAAGCTATACACGCTTACAACATGGTATCGTATGTGGTACCTTTATTTCTTGATTAAATATAAATTATTAATTAATTGAATTAAATATCTACAAAATTGCATCGGGATTGGCAACATAGCCTATTGGGAATGAAATTGTTGTCATACGTACATAGAACCCATATGTAGGCATCGGGCCTGCATAACAAAAAAACCAAATTTATGATCTCGTGTTCAAACTTTTCCACTGCCAACTCATTAAATTACATCGAGAAACGAGTCAACGACCTTTGCGAAATCAGCAAATAATAAAAATACAAAGATTATATTATAGCGGCTCACTCGGAGTTGCTTATATTACAGCGAGGCTTTAAACAAGGGAAGATGTGCTTTGTCTTCCTCTTGATATAAAACTTAATAACTATAAGAACGATAGGCCTGTTCCTTCAGTGTTTAAATAGTGACTGCCTATATTAGTTACATCGAGTGAACTCACTGTGTAGCTCCATCGTACCACGGCCCTACATCGAAACAGAAGCGAGGCCCAACGAAATAATAAGGTAAGGCAATTCCTTTCTTTACCATATAGGCAGCGTAAATACCGAAGGCAAATAAACAAAGAGGTCCTTTGAAGACCTACATATACATAACTCTCTAACGAAAAAACGTAGGGCTTTTGTCGTTAACTCTCCACTGAAATCTGCTGGAAATTTCCAACGGATGAGGGCAACAGGCAATCAACCCATAGCCCTATATAGTTTTTTTCACACTAAACCTTGCAACAATAACACAACCTGCACCATTGCACAATGCAACAATCTTGTATCTAAACAACCAAACTGAATTGCAAGAGCGCTCTCTGTAAGACCACGCCCTGTAAGTGCCGCATTCAACAAACGAGTAGGAAGGACGCGCAGTGCCCCCAAAAAAATTATGCCACAAGAGTGCCCAAACAATGATGCCACAAGAGCCCAGACAATGATGCTATAAGAGCCCAAAAATGCTAGCTCTAAATTAAGTGAATTTTTCACTAACCTTACAATTATGAGATGGATATATATACACACCTTAATTTAATATATACAAGCAATGCTGCATCAATCAGCTTAGTCATCATATCGCCTTGGGACAACAATGGCTCTTCCCCTTCTCTATTTTCTAACAATATTACACCCTTGACCTCACTTATCCCCAGTTGCCTATGCGCGCGCCTGCTCGCGTACATACACACATCTTGAATGTAAAGTCAATGAAGATATATTTGACGAAAGAAAAACTATACAATATTATAGTTTAATAAAATTATATAAGTCAATGAAGATATATTTGACGAAAGAAAAACTATATAATATTATAAAATATATTTTATTGCATTTTATTGCATTTCAATTTAGGTAATATTAATTGTATAAATGCCAAAATATATACAGAATCGCTATTTAAAACTGCAGTACATTCAGTATTAAAATAAATTGATATTTGTGATAGTGTTTTGACAATGTTCATATAGTTCACTCAATGTATACATTCCATTCAAAAGCAGTAAAGATCTCGACACAAGCAGCTGTCCAGTCATAGTTAAGATCATGTCCTTATTGATGAACTTCAGCAAGTTAAGTGTAAAGGCTACTCGGAGTTGAGCTACGTATAATTACTGCTGTTAACTGCTTTTGAACTTAATATTTAGAATATCCAACATAAATTCTAATTTATACAAAAATATGGACTTATCCTACAGCTAACATCTTTGGTGTTCTTTCTTCAATGTCAAAAAAGTGAATTATTTGTAAATTAGGTTATTATTATTATAGGAAATAAATTTCTGTTTTAATGATTAGTGTTTTTATAATGCATGTATATACTCGTATGTATATTGGCAAACTAGGTATACTTAACATTTTCTAATATGCCCCAGACATGTTGGCATTTAGTATATCCAAACTACCAAGTTCGGTCCAATGAATGCTTACCATCTGGGAAACTACATTAAAATTTGTTAACTATAAGAAACACTACACACAGGATAGAGAGGTTATTTACTGTATGTACAAAATAAAGCTCGAAATTTGCAAAACGAATCAACGCTAAATACTAAACCAGGCCCGAAATAAGCATACTCGCCATTATGTACTCTATAATTATTATAGTTGTGGAGCTGTAGGGTCTTATACATAATAAATCAGATTTTTATGCACGTACTCTCGCTGTTCTGCTAATCTTCGACTTCAAAATGGTTAATAATGAAGAGTAGAAAGAAAAATTACGTCTTTTTATAGTATCCAAATGAACCAATCTTCAAAAGTTGCGTATTTCATATAGTTTACATATACACTCAGCATAATAATACAGGTTATTCATAAAGTTCAGCATCATAGGCAAAGTTTACCGACTACAATTAATTTCTAGGATGCTGGATTTTAGAGACATCCTGTAGTCACCATTGCATTATACTAATTCCTCGGTACGAGTTTTCTGAGACTTTAAATCCGACTCCGGTTATCCGAATACAATACCTTATTACAATTCTCATAATGAAGTAAAACATTTTTGAATCATATTGGATTTTGTGGTATGAAAAATACATGAAAATAATTAAGTTCGAGAACTATATTATTATTATTATTATTATTAAAATCCAAAACCATTATAAAAATTCAAAACCAATAAACAAAGTTTTTAAGATACAAGAAAAATACACTACATTCATATACATCCGATGGACATACGCATCAATGGACGGATTTATTGTACTTATAATGAAAGCGCGAATTTAACTTTTTCTTTGCTAAAGTGCAATACTAAACGAATTAACGACTCTACGCCACCAGTTTCCAAACTTATTTTCTTTTGTACCCTCTAAAGCAGGGATGGGGAACCTTTATGTGGCGGGCAAATTTCAACTAAAATACTCTCTGCCGGGCAAATTGCAGCTTTAAAAATAGTTTGGGGCATAATTAAGAAGTAAATACTGTATGACTTTAAATAATCAAACTGTTCGCCGGCAATTCAATTACATTAGTTTAATTACACATTATGCCCGCAGGCGGCAGGTTTCCCACCTCCGCTCTAAAGCAAAATAGAAAACTATCGTACCACCACCTTCAATTTTTTTATAATCTATAAACTAAATTTTTACTTCTCCAATTCACAAACTAACTTTCTCGTTTTTATTTTGAGGTTCACAGAGATTAAATTAATATTTACATACCACTAAACAGTAGTTGGTGTACTGTAGTTTGGGAACCGCTGGTCTACACGTTAGTTTCTGTAAATAAGTACTTGATTATGTAATAATTCAAAATTTAAACTCATTCCTTTGGAAACGATATAACATAAGATAAAATAATGTAATAGTTTTATAAAATTTCTTATTTCATTGTAAATAAGTAAATTATATATATATATATATATATATTAATATATATATATATATATACCAAGGTTAACTAATGAGTGAAGAGCAAAGTCATTACCATTACAAAATGAGTTACATTTCTCAGGTGTGTGTGTGTGTGTGTGTGTGTGTGTGTGTGGTGTGTGTGTACACCCAGAAATTTGCCAAGAGGGGGTGGGGTGCGAACTTGGAACTAATCGTAGAAGTATAATTGAAATAGGGATAAATAATTTTTATGTACGTTCGTGATGAGCTTATCGTTCAGTTAGAGATGATTAACTCGCTACTGCTAAGACACATTATAAAAAAAAAAAAAAAAATTATGATAAAAATCTGATTAGTAACATTATATTCAATGCAAACCGCAATTAGGATGCTCAGATTTGTATTAACATAAGAATAAAAAAGTGTTAATTTCGAGATTAAGCATTTCCTTGGATTGTTACCTTTATAAAAGAAAATTATTCTCAGGGCCGGATTAAGAGTTTTCGGGATCGTAAGCCATTTTAGATTTTTAGTAGTAGGGGAGGCAAGAGCTACGAAGTTTTCTCACTTTCATTCTCATCCTGTTGTAACCTAGCAATTTTACTGGGATTAACAGTACTTTGATCATCATGCTCTGTAGAACCACATTTTTTCTTTTGAAAAATTTATAAAGGTCCATTATCTTTAGCCCTGTGACACCTGCAAATAGTACTCTACAAAGTTACAAACAGAAATAGGAATTATTACTAGCCATAACATTAAGTTCACAAACTAAATATTTAAATGAATGTAAACAAAAATCGATAAACTGCGGTTGCCAGGTGCCATGAAAAATGACGCAATACTCATGAAACACAAAAGCGCTAGCTAGCTAACATTTTTCGATTGGCTCATGAAATTAAATATGTAAAATATTTAATTGAATATGTAAATTAAATACGTAAAAATAATAATTAGCTCAAGGGGGGGCGATCGCCCCTGTCGCCCTCCCCTTCGGTACGCTTTTGTGTGTGTGTGTGTGTGTGTCCATAAAAGAAAATAACTAGTAGTATTAATTTTTCTCAACCAACTCAAATTCCTCAAACTATACAAAAATAAACTAGGTATGGGTACAGTTTGGAAAAATTACTAATTGGGAATAATGTTTTTCTTTGGATACTTTAGTCTTTTTGGTGATAAAATCTAAAAACAAAACCAATCATTACTGGTTAGTAGTTTTTATGCTTTTTAGAAATTTTCTAGGCGAACTTTTTCCCAAACTGTACCTTAACAATGAAGTTTAATGTGAGCAATAAACTGAAAATCTTCATAAATATTTGGGTTCCTTTAAACACGAGTCGCTTGATGAACAACAATTCAGCTCGATTTCCTCGACTTGAAATAAAATGTACTTTAGGCTTACATCAAATCAAACAGTAGTTTGTAAATGGCGCGACACCCCTAATTTTTAACCAGTATTGTTTTTCCAACCTAAAATTAACGTGAAA
This sequence comes from Bathynomus jamesi, assembly GCA_023014485.1. Lineage (NCBI taxonomy): Eukaryota > Metazoa > Arthropoda > Malacostraca > Isopoda > Cirolanidae > Bathynomus > Bathynomus jamesi. The sequence continues at coordinate 365,074 of JAJOZX010003140.1, forward strand.
AACGTCTGACCCGTTGTGGTTACTGAGGAACAATACACAGCCATTCGTCATCAAAAGGTGAGAAGGCAAAGTACCCCCTGACCAAATAATGCATTAGTATCAATTAAAAATTAGGAACAGTATTTTAAAAAAATAGCAGCAGCTTAAATTTCAACCTTATTGCGAAGAACAAACTGATTATAAAAACCATCTTCCTTTACCTTGCCTGCACGGAGAGAAGGCTCTGGTACTCTATTCTACACTATTCCATCAAGAAAAAGGTGTAACAGCGTTTGTTTTGGAAAAAGAACATCCCTCACACTATGATCAGATCATCCCAAATTGAAGTACACGCAAAATTCAAAATTAACAGATAATTTATTTGTACATCATTTTCCATATTCTCTTTCATTTCTTATATATAAAACGTCTCTACAACGAGACTCGCTGCTATGAAAATATTGCTTCAACATATATACTGGAAGCTTCATTCAAATCGGAGTACTAGTAACAAAAATGCACGAGTTTCCAGTGCAGTAACCGTACTTACACAAGATGGAAGTGGTTAATGCACTTCTGGGCATTCTTATTCTTTATAAAGGCGACGGAGTTGAACAGAGAGAGCATGGTGAAACAGCGTAAATTTTGGCCTCGTTGAACGAACCTTTCTGTAGGGCTCTTTTTTATGCAGGAAGAAGGGGCCAAGAGCGAATGCCTGCAAAGCGTCCCCCCCCCCCCCCCCAACATAGAAGAGCGAAAATCAAGGTCTAGGGTTTTCGAGATGCCTGGACACACTGCGTTTCAAAGATTGGGGGTCATAGACTGCGAGAAAGATGAACTGAAGAAGAGTGTTCCAGAGTTGACCGGTTTGAGTGGATGAAAGATTGAAAATACCGATTAACCCTTGCGTTAGAGAGATGGACAGAAAAGGAATGAGAATGTGTAGAAAGTCTGGTACTGCGTACTCGACTAAAAGAGAGGAGGAATGCAGTTACTGTAGAAGAGCAGTGTCCGTTATAATAGCGATAGTAAAGAGAGAGAGAGGCAACATTGCGGCGAAGAGAAAGGGAATGAAAACAGTCAGTAAGAGGCGGGGAATTGATGAGACGAAAAGACTTTTATTCCATCCGATCAAGTTCAGCTTTGTCAGGAGAAGAGACGGCAACTGAGCCGTCGGAATGGTAAAGAGGAGTGATAGAAGAGGAAGTAAAGTTGTTGGAGAGGTTCTAAGCTAGATGCCAGAAAGAGCGAGAATTAGAATTGGATAGGTTTTCACATTTTTGTCGGATAAAGGATTTTTGGCGAGCTGAAGAACAGATTTTGCACGATTCCGGACAGAAATATAAGCTGAGTAAGTCAGGAGTGGGATGGTGACGGTACCTTCTGAAAGCCTCCTCTTTGTTGCGGATAGCATTAGAACTACTATTAGCAGTAGGAATAGAATACAAGATGCACGCCTCTATGCCCGAGAGAATCACCTCCGTGATGCGCGCAGCACACTCAGAAGGGACCCGGCCACGGAAGCAGTAATCATTCCATAGGAAATCAAAGCAGTACTGCCTAGGCCTCCCAATCAGCGGCGCCAAAGTGCCAAAGGCGCCTCTTCTTGGAAGGATCCAAAGGCCGAAACGGACGATGGGACAGGAAACAGATATAAATTTGTGGTCGGAGGAGCCCAACGGAGAAAAAAGTTTCACAGGGTAAGAAGGATGAGAGGTAAGAAATAAATCTAGAATGCTTGGCTTATCTCCAAGGCGATCGGGGATACGAGTAGGGTGCTGTACAATCTGCTCTAGGTCATTTAGGATAGAAAAGTTGTAAGCTAGTTCACCAGGGATGTCAGTGAAATGGGAGGAAAGCCAAAGGTGGTGGTGAACATTGAAATATCCTAAAATGGAAATTTCAGCAAAAGGAGAGTGGAATAGAATGTATTCCACTTTGGAAGTGAGGTAGTCAAAGAATTTTAGATAATCAGTAGAATTAGGAGAAAGGTAAACAGTGCAGATGTATTTAGTTTGGGATTGACATGCAAGTCGTAGCCAGAGGGTACAAAATTCAGAGGATTCGAGTTCGGGAATACGAGAACAAGTTTGTTGATTGCGTACATATACGCAACAGCCAGCTTTGGAGTGAAACTGAGTGCAGAGAAAGTAAGAGGAACGGAAAAGGGGTTGCTGTCAGTCGTCCCAGACACCCGAGTTTCAGTGAGGAAGAGAAGGTTAGGTTTAGAGGAGGAGAGGTGGTACTCAACAGATTGAAAATTTGAGGAAAGGCCACGAATATTGCAGAAGTTTATGAAAAGTGAATCAGGCAGAGGCCCAGAACATCTCGAATGGGTGATAGCAGATTCAGGCCCGCTACCCGGGTCTGCATTCTTGGTATCGGCAGTGGGGGAGCCAGAAGTGGGAACATTTATGATTCCCTCCCCAGGGGACTGAAGCTCTTGAAGTTGTTGCCCTTTTTTTTTTTTCTTATTTTTAATTTTGAAAAGATTATGTAGTGTGTAGGATGCATGTATATGTAGTGAAGAATAGGGAGAGAAGTGTGTGTTTGAGAGCATGCTGGACTGCTCACAGGTTAGATGAGACAAAATGCGTGATAAATTCTGAAACCATTCTCCGAGGGCTCGAGTTCCACTAACTTCTAGCTTCTCACTTTATTGCTTTTCCCCTTTCCATCCACAAGCAACATCACAAAACTATTGTTAATTCATTACAATAACAAAAGCACAAAAAATAAACAACCAAACTGACTTGCTAGAGGAGGAAGGGGGTTACAAGTCTTATGAAGGATGACCAACTCAATCCGAGGAGGAAACGGAGCGAGTCGAACCCGAAACTTTTACGGCGAGTTTAAGTCCTATAACATTCCTCGACGGGAATGTAAGGAGGTTTTAGAAACTAAAAACCTATTTTAAAAATATCCCAAGTAAAGGGTGATTATAAAGTATAAGACCGGACACATTGCCTTCATAAAAAATAAAATGGAATCCAACCCTGATATGCACATAACAGTGACTATAATGGAAATCGCAAGTAAATAATGACTAAAGGTAAATAATATCACAATTAGCATGGATGGGACTATAGCTTAAAAGTAACACGTATGATGTACATACGCATAAGGCAACGAGGTATAAAATATAATGTACCTTACTTTAATTAATGCGTCTTATTATGTATTATTAACGCCTGAACATAACCACTGAGGCGAGTTCGATCGGATCCAATTTATCTTATCTCCTTAATTAAATTATTCGTCCAAAAAAATTTGTCAATTGTGTACGGTGATGATTTAAGTAAAAAAACTAAGACACGGCTAGATACAACCAACAAAAAGCTTCACAAAATAAACCCCCAAACAAATGGTTACTGGCGGGGAAATTCTCGTTGCATGTCCTCCTTGATTTTCAGATGTCTGACGAGCATTAGTGTCAGTTCCTAAAATAAAAAAACAAAATCATACATATATACATTATCAAATATCTCCTTTCCCAATGAATTGTGGTGATAAAGCAGAAACAAGCCGGATGCGCAAAAGAAGGAAGTATACATCTATTCACACAGGCGTCCAGGTGGGACAGCGGCCCACCTCCAAATGGCTAAATTCCACACCTGCGGCGCTTCCAAGTCTTGTCAAGAAAAAATGAACTGGGAAAACTATAAAAAAGTACGTAGCTTAAGTAACGTCCAAATGCAAAAGAATAACTTCGTTTTCAAAATTTCTAGTCGTAAATGCAAAAAAAACACTTTTTTTTTTTTTTTTTTTTCCTACGTGAAGGTCAAAATATGAAAATAAAAACCCATTCTAATAGACAGAGTTTATTTCCACAACAGTTTCGACGCCCACTGGCATCCTCCTCGGGTGGATACAGAAACACGAATGAACCAAATTAAGAGGGAAAAACAGTCCAGGGACCGACCATTAAGAAATTCGCACCTAGGTTAGATCCCATTCTCCCGACACCGGAAGGGCATTTTCATTAAGTACATTCGCGCAAATTTAAAACTATCTTCCTGTTCTAAACATACAGATTCTATGATTTTTTATTTTTTTACATAATTATTACATTTATTAAATTTATTACATTTAATATTGCATAATTATTTATTACAGAAATTATAAATTTATTATTACATTGGTTATTACATTGTTGTTTATTATACAGAACTTATAAACCGAAAAACGAATGAAAGCCGATTAGGAAACAATCCAGAGACCATTAAGAAATTCGCACCTAGGTTAGATACCGTTCTCCCGACACCGGAAGGGCATTTTATTACAGGGTCCGCTTATAAGTACATTCCCACAAATTAAAACTATCTTCTTGTTCTATACATACAGAGTCTAATATTTTGACATAATTACTGCATTTACATTTTTTTTTAACATTTATTATTATTACCTTTACCCTAATTATTAAATTTACGATATTACCTTTATTATTACATCTGTTGCATTTATATTTATTTCCACATTTATTACTTCCATTATTACATTTACTAAAAGCGAGTAAGGAAACAATCCAATCCAGAGACCTTTAAGAAATTCACACTTAGGTTCGAACACGTTCCCACGACTCCGTAAGGGATTTTTTTTTTTTTTTTTTTTGACCTTACGGCAATGTAAGGCAAACTCACATATTGTTTTTGGTTAACTGAAGGTTCCCGAGGGGCATAAAAAGATTTTCTGGCTTTAAAATACGCCTTTCTGATAAACCACTCGGGATATTTTAAATCCTTAAAAATGTTCCAAATCTTTGAATTTTCCGGGTCCAGCAAATGTGGGCTACAAATCCTGAGTGCTCTTAGAAACATGGAAGAAATAATTGAGCTTTTAACCCCTTCATCATGATATGAAAAATAATGAATGTACGAATTATAATGAGTAGGTGTGGTGCCGCGTTTGTTAGCGGGCTAAAGATAAAGTAAAGGCCAATTTGATGCTTTATTCAACATAAACATAGCATAGATCTGAAACACAGAAAACAATAATTAGTAAAGACTTGTTACACAGAAAACAATAATTAGTAAAGACTTGTTACACAGAAAACAATAATTAGTAAAGACTTGTTACACAGAAAACAATAATTAGTAAAGACTCATTACATCTCTTCTTTTATAATACGTGATACATTGCACGGTAAGAAACAAAACGACAAGTTCAAGATATTTTGGAAGAAAGAAGAGTCTACAAGTTTAGGCGTTGAGCTGGGTATCTGATTCGAGTGCTTCTTCTCAGAGGGGGACTCGTCTCGGAGGTTACTGACACAGGTGGGCCTCTCTCGACTTCTGGACTTGGAGCTGTTGGGACCGTGTGTCGGCGGATCTCAGCGGGTTCTGAGTCGTCCGTTAGCGGGGTGGAATTGATTGGCGGACTGGGTACGGGGGGTTCATAGTGATTCGTGTCATCCGTATTGCTACGTCCCGCCGGTGCCAGGTCCCTGATGGATACGGTATCTTCTCTCCCATTCGGATGCCGTATAAACGCGTAGTTGGGGTTTGCCTCAATTAACTCAACTTCCTCGACGAGGGGGTCGTTCTTGGATCGGCGAATGAATTGGCGAAGGAGTACAGTTCCCGGAGAAGACAGCCACGTCGGTAGTGCAGAACCGGTAGAAGTACGCCGCGGGTGCGTGAATAGACGCTCGTGAGGAGTTTCGTTCGTGGCCGTACACAGCAGCGATCTAATCGAGTGCAGCGCGTCTGGTAGGACGGACTCCCATTGCGACATCGGCAACCCGCGATCTTCTATGGCTAGTTTGATGGTGTTCATGATGATTCCATTGTAACGTTCGCATTGCCCGTTTCCTTGGGGGTGATACGGCGTTGTGCGACTAGTCGCGATACCATGTTTAGTTAGGAACAGTTTTAGTTCCGAAGACATAAACGATGTCCCTCGATCTGTGTGGATGTAAGAGGGAGTTCCGAAGGTAGAAAATAACTCGGTGAGACGGGCGATAACGGTTGACGTGTTCGTATCACGGCACGGGAAGGCAAAAGGAAAGCGTGAATACTCGTCGATTACTGTTAGGATGTAAGGTCGCGAAGTTGCGCTCGGAAGCGGGCCTTTAAAGTCGATGTTAAGTCGGTCAAACGGGGACATGGCCCGTATTAAGTGACTAACTTCTGGTTTATAGTACTGTGGCTTACATTTAGCGCATGTTTGGCATTCCGACGTAACTCGTTTGATGTCATCCACTGAGAATGGTAGGTTCCTAGCTCTCACAAAATGAGTCATTCGGCGGACTCCTGGGTGTATCAGATTAACATGCAGCTGGGCGAGGGATATTCTTGGAGTAGCAGCGCAAAAGGATCGCGACAATGCGTCTGCGGCTCGGTTCTCGGGGCCCGGTCTGTATTTTATTGTGAATGAGTAGCCGGCTAGTTCTACACGCCAACGGAGAATCTTATCGTTCTTAATACGACCAGTAGCTTTTCCATCGAACATGAAAGATACGCTCCGCTGGTCGGTGACGACAGTAAAGTGTCGATAAGCTAAGAAGTGCTTCCACTTGCGAATGGATTCGATTACAGCGTATGCCTCCTTTTCAACGATGTGATGGCGACGTTCTGTGTTATTCAGAGCGCGAGAAAAGAACGCCACCGGGCGGCCGTTCTGGGTGAGGGTGGCTCCGATTGCTGAAGAGGAAGCGTCCGTCTCCACAGTGAACGGCAGTTCTTCATCGATTGAACCGACGACAGCTTTCGAGATATCATCTTTGAGTGTTTGGATCGTTGATACTTCCTCGCGAGTTAATGGGAATGATGAAACGTTGAGCAGAGGTTTGATCTTGAGGGAATAGTTCTGAATCCATTTAGCATAGTATGCGAATAGTCCGATTACGCGTTGTAGAGACGACTTGTTGCGAGGAGTTTGAAGTTCTTGTAGTGGCCGGAGGCGTTCGGGATCGGGCCGCAATACGCCATGAGAGATAGAATATCCGAGCAGGTGCACTGATGTCATCGAAAGCTTGCATTTTTCCTTGTTTAGACTCAGATTTACTCGTTTAGCGGCTTCCCAGAAATGTCGAAGGTTCTCATCGTGCTCTTCCCAAGTGGTTCCGCAGATGGTGAGATCGTCGAGGTAGGCGTATGATGATAAGTTGTTCGAGGATATGAATTCGTTCATGACGCGCTGGAAGGCCGCGGCTCCGTTAGTTACTCCCATAGGGATCCTTCTGAATTGGTATAGATTTCCGTCAGCCTCGAATGCTGTGAAAGGTCGTTCAGACGGATCGATTTCTACCTGGTAGTATGCGCTTGACAGATCAATTACGCTGTAGTATTTGTGTTGTGAGACTTTGTTGGCTATATCATCGATTCGCGGAAGAGGATATGCATCTAGCATGGTAAATCGGTTGACGGTTTGAGAGAAATCGATTACCATGCGTTTTTTTTTTGTTTCGGTAGATGTGATGACTACTTGAGCACGCCAGGGTGAGTTACTGGGTTCAATTATCTCATCCCTGAGTAGCTTTTCGATTTCTTTCCCAATGAAAATTTTGTCCTCAGAGCAAAATCGTCTGGACTTCGTGGCGATGGGACGACAATCGGCAGTTAAGTTGCCGAATAGTGGTGGGGCTGAAATTCTTGATCGAGTAAGGCCGCATATATGGAGTGCTGGCTCCGGACCTCCGAAATTGATGTTCAATTCCTTGTGTCTGATTAAGAATGGGGTACCGAGTATTATGTCAGCGCACAGATCCGACAAGACGGATAGTTCGAGCTTTTCGTAGTCGCGGTCTCCCATCGTAACCTTCACTGTACATCGACCTGAGATGGCTGCGGATAGATTAGGCGAAGCCATTGATACGACGCCCGAGTGCGGAAGAATGGGCAGCTCTAAGTGTTTGGCTAGATCCTCACGAATGAAGTTGTCCGAGCTGCCAGTATCCAACAAGGCGAGACACGAACGGCCGTTGACGAGGATATCGACTGTTGAGTTGGTAGGCATGGAGGAGCTACACGATAGAGTGGTACTAATGGTCGCTAATGCTGCGGCTGAATGAGACGCTGTGGTTTTATCCTGTTTTTGACGTGCCGAGGAAGTACTTGAGCGGCAGACTTTGGCCCAGTGGCCGGTCTTTTCACATTTCGCACAGATAGAATCCTTTGCCGGACACCTGCTTCGTGGGTGGCGTCGAGACCCGCAGAAGAAGCACAGAGCGGCTTTGTTGTCGAAATTCGTAGCGGCTGAAGAGTTTGGGAGATCGTCTCCTTGGACGCAGGCAGGCCGGGCAGAGTCAGTAGTCGGCGACGGTTCGTGGCGAGAGCCAGTGGCTGCAACAGCACCGTAATGAGTGAGGTACGATTCTGAGTTTTTCTGGGCCTGATCTAATGTTCGAGCCTGGACGATAGCCTTTTCCAGTGAGAGTGTGTCATTTTCGAGTAAGCGGGTGCGGATGGCGCTATCTCTAATTCCTCGGATGAAAGCGTCTCTCACAGATGAACTCCTGTTTTCGTCGGCGGAAACCGATTTGAAGTTGCAGTCATTGGCTAGTTGTTGAAGAATTTGCAAGTACTCATCGAGGGTTTCCTCGGGCTTTTGGTGACGGGTGGACAACAGGTGGCGAGCGCATACCTCGTTTGGCTTCTTGACGTAGGTGGCCTCTAAGGCTGCCATGGCATTCTCATAAGTAGAGCAGTCTTGAATGATATCAGCGACATCGGGGCCGATATGTATGAATAGAACCTCCAATTTATTGGGGTTGTGTTCGGCGATAGTACTCAAGAAATATTTGAATCCGCGCGACCATAATTTCCATAGTTTCCCAACTTGGGGAGAATTCGGAGAAGTAATAAATTTATCCGGGCGAATCACCTTCTCCATGATGTAGTAAGATTACTGGATGAATATTTGCTTGCTGTATCTGAAAGGCCGACTGAATGGCTGATTGAAATGTTGAATAAATTGTGGTGCCGCGTTTGTTAGCGGGCTAAAGATAAAGTAAAGGCCAATTTGAGGCTTTATTCAACATAAACATAGCATAGATCTGAAACACAGAAAACAATAATTAGTAGAGACTTGTTACACAGAAAACAATAATTAGTAGAGACTCATTACAGTAGGTTTTCTATAGACCGTGAAATTGGGCTTTCCGCTTTCGTTAATGACCAAAACATCTAGAAAAGGTAATTGTTTGTCGTTCTTCCATTTATATTTAAATTTAATAGAGGGAACAAGATTATTTAATGACTGAAAGAAAGTGTCAAAGTTGTTCCAGTGGTCAGGCCAAAATGAGAAAATATCATCTACATAACGAAACCAAATTAGATTCCTGGGACATATTGTTTGCAACAATTCCGATTCAGGATTCAGGATTTGTAGCCCACATTTGCTGGACCCGGAAAATTCAAAGATTTGGAACATTTTTAAGGATTTAAAATATCCCGAGTGGTTTATCAGAAAGGCGTATTTTAAAGCCAGAAAATCTTTTTGTGCCCCTCGGGAACCTTCAGTTAACCAAAAACAATATGTGAGTTTGCCTTACATTGCCGGCTTAGAAAGAGTAAAACCGTTGACGAAAGATTTTAAGTTTGCTTTGGCGTTCAAATATTCGTCTACCGTGAAAAGTAAATTGGTTAAGAATAACGTTGCAAAAGAGGAACAAGCCTGTGTCTACAGCATTCCCTGTAAAAGTTGTGATTTAGTATACGTGGGAGAAACTGGAAGAAATATTGAAACCCGTATTAAAGAACACAAATATGCCTTCAGAAGTTGTAATACTAATAATGCCATTTTTTATCACGCCAGCCAAAATAATCATGCTATAGATTGGGAATCAAGTAAGGTACTTTATAAATGTAATAATTATGTCAAAAGAAAAATAATAGAATCTGTGTGTATAGAAAAAGTAGATAATTTTAATTTGTGCGAAGGTACTTATAAGTTAGACCCTTTAATGAGATTCTTGGTCAAAAAAAAAAAAAAAAAAAAAAAAAATCCCTTACGGAGTCGTGGGAACGTGTTCGAACCTAAGTGTGAATTTCTTAAAGGTCTCTGGATTGGATTGTTTCCTTACTCGCTTTTAGTAAATGTAAAAATGGAAGTAATAAATGTGGAAATAAATATAAATGCAACAGATGTAATAATAAAGGTAATATTATAAATTTAATAATTAGGGTAAAGGTAATAATAATAAATGTTAAAAAAAAATGTAAATGCAATAATAAATGCAGTAATTATGTCAAAATATTAGAATCTGTATGTATAGAAGAAGAAGATAGTTTTAATTTGTGGGAATGTACTTATAAGCGGACCCTGTAATAAAATGCCCTTCCGGTGTCGGGAGAACGGTATCTAACCTAGGTGGGAATTTCTCAATGGTCTCTGGATTGTTTCCTAATCGGCTTTTTTCATTCGTTTTTCGGTTTATAAGTTCTGTATAATTAGGCTGACCATATTTCCTTGAGACAAAAACGGGACATTGGGATGGCAAAAAAGGGACGGGGTTATGTAATATTCTGTATTCATGAAAAAGTAAGTACATAAACCGGGACAAAATTGACATTTTTATTAAAACGACGGGACGGCCAGGAAATATAAAACAAACGGTACTGTCCCGTTCAAAACGGTACGTATGGTCAGCCTATGTATAATAAACAATAATGTAATAACCAATGTAATAATAAATTTATAATTTCTGTAATAAATAATTATGCAATATTAAATGTAATAAAATTAATAATAAATTCAATAATTATGTAAAAAAAAAATATAATAGAATCTGTATGTTTAGAACAGGAAGATAGTTTTAAATTTGCGCGAATGTACTTAATGAAAATGCCCTTCCGGTGTCGGGAGAATGGGATCTAACCTAGGTGCGAATTTCTTAACGGTCGGTCCCTGGACTGTTTTTCCTTCTTGTTTTGGTTCATTCGTGTTTCTGTATCCACCCGAGGAGGATGCCAGTGGGCGTCGAAACTGTTGTGGAAATAAACTCTGTCTATTAGAGTGGGTTTTTATTTTCATATTTCTAGTCGTGTTAACTTGTCTTAAGTTTCATGCAACCTTCCGTCTTTCTGTCCTGCGATGGACAAACACTTTCTTCATTCACTCGTTTCCCTTCCATTAACCAAACTGACTCAAAATTCATCAAAACAAAGAAATAATGACTAGTTCACTCTGCGTTAGTCAGCATGCAATACTAATCTATTATCATAAATCTGCACATTATTTGGATAAGAGATATTAGACAACGAGACTTGTTACAAAATCTGTTCAGAAAGTTTCTTTTGAAGGAAAAAATCAGAAACCGAACCTGTTAACTTTTCCTTAACGATCTCGATCTTCTCGAGGATAGGAGGATTGAGAGGGCGCTCTGTCTGTGGTACCCACGTCCGATTAGAGGTTCTGCTACAAGATCTGACCTCGGCTTTGTAGGGAATAAAGGGACTGACATTGGCCTTCTTCGGGAGCTGATAAGGGAGATAATTTTAATTGTAGATAAATGGGTGACCATGTAAGCAAGGTGTTAGCTATACTAAGTAAAATAATAGAGTGGGGGACTTATGGAATACCCCGGTTGGCTAAATTGCATGGGTAATGTTAAAAATATAATCTCATTTAATCTGTAATTTTCTATCTAAATTATCTCGTCAGGATATTTTCCCTATTATAAATTATACCCTAAACTGGTCCATGCCATCAGCATGATACCGTGCGTCAGATCGAAGCCATAAATGTTATATTTAACTCTTTCACTGTTGCATAACCAAATATAGTCTGCCCAAAATATGACGTACGCCGTACATTACTATAGTGTCGAATGGATTATAAGGGTGAGGCGGATGTTGAACAGCAGCTTTGCCTTTTCTGCCTATAAGAATAGTCACCACCTATTGATACTTTAAGTAAATGTTCTGATTGAGGACTCCGCAAAAGGAGCATTTAAAAGGATGGCTATCATTAAATTTCCAACAGTTTCAAAGTAAATAATATCCAAAACTTATTTCTCCACACGGAGGTAGGGTGTACGTGAACCTCAGCCTGAGCAACTACAAGAATAGGTGGCTGACCCAACTTCAACCCGGACCTTCGCAGGCAAAATCTATTCTTCAATCAACCGAGCCACCACGGAAGCCGTATAAGCTTAAAATCCAATTAAACATTTTTAGGTCCCTCTAACTTCCAATGACTAACTTGCTCATAACCCGGCTTTATTTTTTTCTCCGACACGATAACGATTTGATGGCAAGCATCATCACTTCTATACAACAGAAAATCCAGGTTTCACTTCCGTGCGAGAAAATAGCATACACGCTACTCAGACACTTGTGTTTATTTAGGGAGGCGGAGGATGGTTCTCCATCTAATTACTACCAAAACCTAATGTCGCTAACTTCACTGATCTACGGGAAATGGTACTGCGACATGGCCCTCACCACTTAAAGTGTTAACAAATGAATTCTTACTCTTTCGACAATCCCTCTTCCACTGTACAAACAACGTGGTTCGTAAGTATGTTTGGTTACAGCTTCTTGTAAATTATTGATCAGATCCTGATTTCTCCAAGTGGAATCCGCAGTCAAAATGTCGTAAAACGTTTTACCTCTCAAACCTTTGGGAAGAGAAAAGACATTTTTTTTGAGTTTATTACCCTAAAAATATATAATATACAAATATAACTTTGACGTACACAAAATTCTATCTTAACTCTATATGGACAACCGTTACAAATTTCAAACTTTTCATATACATGCATTTATAACTTAATCCTATAGAAAATCCTGTCCACATAGGGTTAGCATAAATACAACAACCAATGGATCACACCAGCACTCATTGTGAGTATTAAACGCAGGCATACACTCTTCAAACTATGAAAAACTTATATTATTACCGAACAGACTCAATGCAGTCATTAAAAAAGCAAAAACAGATCATTATTAAAAAATTGATGGAAAAAAAAATCCAATCCAAAAGGGTTATGGGACACCCTGAAAGAGTTAATTAACAAAGAAGGTTAAAATAAATCCTTTGTCCTCCCTCAGACAAGGCGGAAATTCTTAGTGATCCCAAAGACAGCCAATTTCTTAAAAAAATTCTTCGCAAATATCAGCTTCAATGTTGCAGCCTCGATCCCACTACACACAATACATGCCACAACCAAATCCAAACTCATTTTTCTTTGATTCAATCCTACCATACGATATCTTTCTGGCAATTAAAAATCTAAAAAATAAAGATTTTGACATCAATACGATCTTGGTAAAAATATACAAATTAGTATCCGATGAAATTGCAATACCACTCAGTAAGCTAATGAATGAACACTTACTTCTTCTCATCATAACGCAGACTTTCTGATTCATGAAACGAACAGGCAATTAGAAAGTGTGTATAAATGAATGTGTGCTGATAAACTTTTAACTGAACCTGACAAAGTCATTGTATATAATTATTACCACAAACCATTAATACAAACTGTCAAATAAAAATTGGGAATACTACTATCGCAAGGGTGAATGAGATTAAAGTACTTGGCATTAATTTAGACGAAAAACTAAATTTCGAAAGTCATGTACAGCATTATCAAATCCAAAATATCAAGATTTCTCTTCATATTATTTAAACTAAAAAAGTCCCTTCTTCAAGACACACCCTATATTACCCTATATTATTCCTTCATCCATCCACATTTATTATATTGCATTACAGCACGAGGTAGCGCGAAGAAATATATAAACATCCTTTGGAAGTAATTCCTAAAAAATGTTTGCGAACCCTCTCTCGAATAATGACAACAGACAAAGTAACATTTCACCAATGTTTAAGGAGCTAAATATTTTAAAACTAAATAACTTATACAAATTCATTGTTGCTGTCAATATGTTCAAAGCTATCAACAAAAATCGACATACATCATCCATTCAAAGAGCACTCACACCCCATCAAATACACCATCGTTATAACAATACAACGGAAACTGCGAGAAATGCACTCTTTTAAAGGTACAAATGTATGAAATGCTATTCCCATGCATATCAGGCAGGCTTCATCACTGAATGCATTTCGCAAATCATTAAAAAAAGCACATCATTAGTTTCTACTGATGTCTAAGTTCACTACTGCCATTTTTACCATCGTAATCAATTTTGTAATCAACTATTTAAAATATGCTAATTTCATTAAGCACTTTTAAGTTCGTAATCTATTCTTTTTATTTTTTTTTTATTAAGCATCATTTATTTTCTACTTAATATACGATAAATCATTTAGTTGAAAATTATGCAACATTTTGTAAACTTTATATTGTATTTGCTATGATTTTTGCTATTATTATTTTTTATTGTCACTATTACTATCACTTGACTCTTTCACTAATTTTATGTAATAAGTAGAATAAATGCCATTAATTTTGCCTAAAAAGCCTCCATGCTTCCAAGGGCATTTTCAGACGAGTGCGCTGTGGATATACAGGGTGTCCGGGATTAAATGGCAATAAAATAAAACATTATAAATGTGTTTTATTACCATTTAAGCCCGGACACCCTGTATTAATGTCGTAACAAATATTTAAAAGTTGTAAAACTATGTCACTTATATTCTTTTCTGAATAAAATTTTGAAGTTAAAAAAAGTAAAATTTTTTGCCAAATGAACCCCTGCGCAACTATGCCGCATAAATCACTAAATTAACCCTTTCATGCCTATCGTCCATACACTTTACCAGTTTTATTCTAACGCCAGACGATTTTAGGCACCAAAGGGTTAAAAATGCGAGATCATACTTAAGCAGTTTTGTATACAACGAGCAAAATATATTTCAGGAAAAAATGTAGACCTACTCTCAGGCTCAGATATGTTGACACTGCGAAAAAAATCAACGAGTTGGAACCTAAGAGCGTTGAGCCCTGGTCTGGTAACGTTCGACATATTCACCATGTCTTTCTGTTCCTCTAGATCGTCAATGCGGAAGACACTGGAAATAAACGTCATATAATAGTTAAATCATTAAAAACGTAAAGTGAAACGTCAAATCTACTTCAACTGATTAGAAGATCATTCATTACCAAAATTAAAGGAAAATTATGAACTTTTTATGTTAAAAGTTCACTTTCGGAAGAACACAGGATTTAGTATACAGAATCATTTTCATAAGTTCGATGTTAGCTCGAGGATGAGGTAAAGTCACTCTTTTCTTTACAAAACATCAACAGAAGGTTTTACATTCATTCAAAACAGCAAGATCTTTAAATCTAACAATAAAGGCTTCAACAAAAGGATGGACTCGCAAAAATTCCAGAATACGTGTTTGGCAAACATTAAATTCTACTACGATGCTTTGATTTTACTTTTGAATTTCTAAAATACGAGAAACTGGCACCTTTAAAAAAAAAAAAAAATAGGAATACAACTTACTCAAAATTCTCTCTCGTAAACGTTTTCCTGCAAAGAAAAAATGAAAAATTATTCATTATTATGAACTGAAATAAAGTTGAAGTTTAAGTCATAAAAATTACTTTAAATTAAAATCTTGCTTTCATGGTTAATCCACTTTGGCTCTTTCATATAATATATTAGGGTGTCTCTTATTGGGTAGTCAAAAATTGAAATGTTGAATTATTTTATCTGCGCCCCCTAAAATAGTTCCATTTAGCATAAAAACTAAAACTTGAAAGTTTGACACAAATTGGCTCATATTTAGGGGTCGCCCCCGGCTAATAAAAATGGTGACCATGGCATAATAGCTCCTGACATATGATTATGCTCATTATACACATAATTCCTTCCTTCTTTTTTTAGTTTGATTCGTTTTTATAAGTATAGGCCTTCTTATTTATCATTGATCCTTTTCTAACCTATCCTTGATGTTGTTATAATCCATCCTTTGGTCCTCAATCCTTCTTTATCCCAATCCTTTTTCTCTTATCCAAAATCCTTCCTGGCTCTTTTTTTATATACAATCAGCAATGAAGCATTGCTACAAAAAAAACCATTAGTTTATTATATAGAGATAAATTCAAAATGCCAGTGCTATTTACATACTTTAATTACTTTAATTAGCATTATTTCCTTATACAACATTTATTTAATATACAATGATTATACAATATGGTGTATTTTAAGGTGCGACCTCATTGATGGTTATTTTTTGAGAAGAACAGTTTTTGATGGAACTGGGTGACTCTGGCGGTGTTTTGCAACAATTTGGAGCAGGAACTGGAGCTGCTCTTCCCCACTGTCAATTTCTTATTCAGCTCTTGAACTAAAGCTACTGCACGTTCTGCCCGGTCATTTACAACAGATAGAGCTGCAACAATAGCTCTGGCCCTTAAATATTCACAGTTGGATGTCCAAGTGCTGGGTGCCTTGTTCAGAAATCCTTCTGGCAAATTCAGCTTAGTAAAGAATTCTCTAGTATTTCTTGTAACAAATTGGTGTAGTCCTTCACCAGAGCAGAAGGTCGATTCAGGAATCCGAGGACGCTTGGGTGGTCTATCAGTGGACTCATCTTCTAATGCCTTTACCATGCGTTTCTTTACATCTGTAGTAATTCGCTCATCAAAGAAAGCAAGACCAACTGCTTCTTCAGACAGGTACCATAAGTGGTTAGAGAGCTTTTTTTTAGTTGCATCAGAAATCTTTTTGTTAGGATAATTAATCAATGACCTCATAAGGAGCCAGTCATTAAATGGGGTTTCAATAGGGAGTGAGGATGTTGTCCAAGCCTTCATATAGATGAGAACAGAAAAAAGGGAAAGATCTCGAATTCCTCGTTCTTCAGTCTTAGTCATCTTGAACTGGTTTCGAAAAAGCCACATCTTGATAGAATAGAGCGCTTTGGACATCCAGCGAGCTCGATCCATGGCACCTGGTGCACGAAACTTGATGCCTTTATTGGGGACACCTCCAAGAAAGATGATGGACAGATCCAAAAGTTCTTGTTAGTCATCCCGTAGCATAGGTGCCTGGGATCTAGCAAACTGAATTAGTTCAGTTTTAGACTGGATAATTGCTTCTTTAGTAATCGTGTCTGTCTCACCTGTTTGGAACTGGCTTTGATCAACAGAAGTCCAATTGTCACGAAAACGCTTAAAGATCAATATCTCTGGACCAGTTGATGTAGATCCCAATGTTGCTTCAAATGCAGCTCCCAACAATAAATCTAAAACATGGTGTCCACAAGGCAAGTACAAAACATCATGTCCCAATTTTGCTTCGATGAGAGCACAGGCTCCACTATATTGACCCGTGTTTGAAGCTGTTGTATCGAAACAAATTGCTTTTACTCTCTCTGTAATTCCCCATTCATTCAGGCAGTTAAAGACGGCTTCAGCTTGTTCTCCAGTTGAGTTTGGGATTTTGGGGACACCAAGCAGCTGTTCAACACCAGGTCCTGACACAAGTACTGGGAGACGATCAATGTGCTTGTGCGAGGTGAGGTCCTCCATCATCTTGCCATCCCAGTGGACTGTCATAGAACATTCTCCATGGAAATGCTCCTTAAGTTCTTTAGCATGACGAGCTCGGTTCTTATTTCGAAGGCGATGGATAGAATGTTGGTTTATGTTGTAATCTGAAGCGTCCAAACCAAAGCTTTTAGCTGCCTCTGCGAGGTTCAAAAAGTAAATTAGCATAGAGTTTTAGCCTTGTAGGTATATTGATACATGTAAGCTGGGCTTACGAAAAATGTTTTTGTTGTTATAACTAACTACAGGGATATTTTATAAAAAATAATAATTTCTGCTCAAACACTGCACAAAACCCCCCACCCCTCTAGTGATGCCACTGATAGAAACACAGATCATGAAACACATGTCAGGTAAAATTTCCATTGAACTAAATTAAATTCTTTGTGACAAATAGCAACATTGTTTAAAACTTCATAATATGTGTATAGAGCATAAATTCTAATTTTTTCATTAAATTCATTAAATTTTTTTCAAACACTAATAACAAAATCAGTATAAATAATTGTGAAAAATATAAATAACATAGTTTATTATCTGATAATAGCAAAAAGAAGTATAGTGATACACAGTTACACACCTTTTACTTATGACAGCAGAACACTGAATGATGACAAATAAACAATTGCAACATAATCTGGAGCATTCTTGATGAAACATGTTTAAACAGGTTGATCTTGTCTTATCAAGCAATATTTTCAGCTACAAACTTGACAATTATCTCTAATATTCATTTAATTGAATTCATCATAAATATGATGATTAATTAATTAAAAACATATGTTTAGTATACTTGACAACTGCTAGTAATTTCAAATATTAATTGCATAAATAATAGCTATATTTTATGAAATTTAATAAGCGGGGGCGACCTCTAAAAATTGTTCAATCCAAAAAATTTTTATATGTGATGTTATTTCAACCAATGGAACTGGTTGAGGGGCGCAACCTAAAAAATCAACACTTCGAAAATAAGAGACACCCTAATATATATATATATATATATATATATATATATATATATATATATATATACACCTCGTAACAGTTTCGTGCGTTAGTCTCGCTTCACACGAAGGTCAAGCTGGTGGCCCCGCCTCAGGCCTGGCTTGGTGAAGAAGCGAGTTGCTTTCTTGCTCTCTCCACCGCGCACAGCCAGGTACACCCGGCTCATTTGGTACCGTCCTGAGCCAGGTATCTAGTCTTCTTTTGAAGACTTCAACTTTGACTTCTGTCACGTTTCTGAGGTCCTTTAGAAGCTGGTTAAAAAGTTTTGGCCCACTACCAAATCACTTGGTTGCAGATTTTGTTCATGTCCGTTTGTAGAAATCCTATATCCTCTGGGTTTCTTATTTTTCTACTAATTTTTGTGTCATTAGCAAAAGATGTTACTGTGCTGTCACTGGTAACTTCCTTATCTACATCAGTTAGCATGGCCGTGAAGAATAATGGCGCTAATACTGTTCCTAAATGGTGTTCCTTGTGGTACTGAGATAAGGACCTCTGACTCTGATTAAGATATTCCTTGAAGTGTGACGACCTGCTACCGCTTACTAAGGAAATTATATACCTATTTTCCTACTTTTCCCGTTATTCCTATATACAGGGTGTCTCAGAAGTCGCGCACCATAGGCTTTATTCAGATTTACGAGGTTTACGAGTCGAAATGGTTTATAAGTGATGTTTAATTACAATATAATTCGATAATGTTCGAGTAATAAAATTAATAGTATGTACAGTTAATCAAAAAGCTATTAATTTTATTATTCGAACATTATCGAAGATATATTGTAATTAAACATCACTTATAAACCATTTCAACTCGTAAACCTCGTAAATCTGAATAAAGCCTATGGTGCGCGACTTCTGAGACACCCTGTATATTTCAGTTTCTGTGCTGACTCCATGGTTACACTTGTCGAACGCCTTGGCAAAGTCTGTGTATATCACATTAAAGTTTTCATTGTTTTCGAGTGCATCAATAATGTTATAGAGTTCAGTTAGTTGTGATAGGCATGATCTTCCTAACCGGAATTCATGTTGGTTACCATTTAATTTTTTCAGAGTTTCCAAACAGTCAAATTTTTTCTCTAACTATTCTTTCTAATAGTTTGGTGAAACGAGATGTAAACGAAACTGGCCTATAGTTTTTAGCCTCGGATCCGTCTCCTTCATACATTATACAGATAAGTGTATTCAGATCGGCCATTTCAAATCGGCCGCCGTGCACTCCTGCGCTCTCCCGCCTGCCACCCGTGGCGCTGTCCGAGCTTGGATCAGCTGGATGTGCGGGGTCTTCCCGCCTCACGTTCTCTCTTGTGTTGTGCCTTGCGCCGAGAAGACCTCGTCAAAGTGCTCCTTATTTTTCTAGCGATTTCCTTGTGATTTTTGCTCATTTTTGCCCTTTATCATGGCCTCTAAGCGTAAAGTGGGTGGTGAAGGCGTTGGTGGTGAAGGCGTGGGTTCACCACCTTTCGTCCCATCACAGTTGCCAGGTCATCTACTGATGATCCTGAGCCTGAGGAGGAGGACAGCCCCTCATCCTTCTAAACCCTACCCCACTATGGAAAACTGATACGTGTGGGTAGTTGGGAGGTAACGAAAATGGTCTACTGAGTAGGTAGGTAGTTAATCTGACAATTATTAAACTCCTTTTATATCAATGACTGGGTGGATGAAACCAATTGGTTGCTAACCAGAGTTATTCACCACACTAGTATTTATATACTGTGATAGAGCGTGCTTGGTAGTATTGATACACACTACAAAAACAAAAGAAGAAAAAGGACGCTGGTGGAAAAAGCCGGGACAAAAGGACTTCCATCAAGAGCGGCATGGCGAGCGAGAAGGCTTGAAACAGAAAACCACCTCTACCAGCAAGTAAGCAACTAGAAGAAAGACTCCAAGAAGAAATCAGGCCTGACTAAGAAGACCAGAACTTATCTAATAAAACTCAGTAAGTGAACAATTGTATTTCTAAGCCCCAGTTAAATTAGGCCTACATTGTGGTCTAAGACCTAGCATCGACTCATAGCTTAACAAAGGCTAACGTAAATTACCCTAACCTAATTTGGTTAACCTACTCTACAGTTAGACTGGAGATATTAGGGGTGGGTTAATTGGGGACCAATTCATACAAAGCATTTTTCACACCACCATCACCATTGATCATCGTCATCTTCATAGTCATCGTTATCTGAAGTCCATTATCATTAAGGTAAGTAAAATGATTTTTACACACTGTATATTCCTTTATTATTCATATTTATCATGTTTAGTGCAGGCATAGGACGCGTACTTTTGACCGTCCCAAATCTTCTGTAACTTTACCCAGTGTGACCCCGGCCGCAGACCGCCTAACCCTATTTTTCCCATAATGTTACCAACCGTGGGGTTTTGCAGGAACGTAACCCCCGCGGTTGGCGAGGGAAACCTGTACCTTCCCAATTTATAACGGAGTAAAAATTAAAAATTTCGAATTTGTCTTTTTCTATAGTGCGTTTTTATCTCCCCTGTTGCTGTTATATTGGTGGTTATTTCAATAATGTTGTGATCTGATATTATAGTTGGGGATATCTCTGCGTTATCAATTAGGTTGATGTTTGCGAATATGAATTTGTTTTTTCTTGCATTTTCCGTTATTTCTTGTGTTAATATAAATTCATCAGCTAGAGACAGCAGCGTTTTTGCCTGCTCCTGATCTTCCCATGTGCCTCACTTGTCTTGGTTTATGCATATATTTCTTCCTATCCTTTTATATTTCACAAATGGGAAATTAAAATCACCGTAGAGAATAATATTTGCGGTTGGGGAGTGTAAAGCCTTCATCCAGTTCCTGACTTCTGCAATGATATCTAAGAATTTTGTAGTTAGAGTGTTCGTGTTTCTATATATTACAATTAGTACCATGTTTAATTTTTCAACCTTTGCTGCTACTAATTCTACATAGTTGTTTGAAGTACTTATAGTTATTTCTGCCATATATTTTTCGTGTATCTAAATAGTGCATCCTCCTTTTCGTCTTACTGTTCTGTCGGCTCGAAGTACGTTATAGTTCAAAGAAACACTTTCATACTCAACAGGTACAAACATTATACAAATGGTCCATAGAAGGGTAAGAGATAGTGGTCTGGAGCAGTGGCTATGTAGACCAGTCTAACACTATGAATAATAAACATTCGTTGCCTACGCCAGTGCTTCCAGATTCGAGATCTATAAAATATATCGGATATCAGTCCACTAACCATGGCTTCTATTATCGATCATCGGTTATCAATCTGTATTTCTTTTATGTCAATACAAAACCCAGTTTTCACAGTTCGTCTGGCACTCCTTCAGATGAGTGCCAGTACCTGTTCTTGTTTCTTGCACGAGTGCTTTAAGGTATGTAACTTCATCCAGGGAATGGTTTCGTTTTAGGCCCTGTATGTTGGCTAGGATAATTGTATTTTTTCGTTTTCAATTTCTTTATGTACAAATTCGTTATCCCTTGGTGATGCATCTTTCGTTGCCTTGTGATTCTCCAGGAATTTTCCCTTTATCTGTTTCGATATCGTATGTAATTTCTTTCTGAATTTATTCTGTACAGCTCTCAGATCACCGCATTTGTCAATTACCTTTGTATTTGTTTTGGCTGCTGAACTGTAGTGTTCCTTTGAGTGATGGTAACGGCATTTTTGTCCGTACTGGCCTAAGTTTTGCAGACACTAAGGTGGTGGAACTTGCATATTATTATTATTTTTTTATTACAATTTCCATTTTTGTAATGGAAGTTACATAATCTCCTCTCTCTCTCTCTCTCTCTCTCTCTCTCTCTCTCTCTCTCTCGAGAGAGAGAGAGAGAGAGAGAGAGAGAGAGAGAGAGAGAGAGAGAGAGGTCCGAAAAATGGCAAATGCCGTTTAACTTGGGTAAATGCAAGGTGATGCACATTAGTTACGCCAATCCCAAGTCGGACTACTCGATGTTGGGGAGTAATATCGAGGCGACTGATTTGGAAAAGGACTTGGGTGTACTAATTAGCAGCGACCTTAAGTTTACGAAACAGTGCGTAGAGGTGGAAAAGAAAGCCCAGAAGCTGTTGGGTTATATCAGGAGGCAATTTCAGTTTCGGAACAAGGAGATTGTGCTCTCTCTGTACAATTCCCTGGTTCGGCCGCACTTGGAGTATGCTGTGCAGTTCTGGTCGCCCACCCTCAGGAAAGATATTGAGAGGCTGGAGCAAGTGCAGGCGAGGGCCACAAAGTTAATCCCTTTCGTTAGGCATATGGGCTACAATCGACGCTTACGCGCCCTGGACTTGTTTTCGCTGGAAACTCGGAGGCTGCGCGGTCAACTCATCGAGGTTTTCAAGCTCTTACGCGGGTTCAACGATGTCGATTTTAGAAACATGTTTAGTTTAAATGATAACCCAACTCGCAACAATGGTTGGAAGTTGGATTTGAAACGGTTTAGGACTAGTATGTGTGGGAATTACTTTACGTATAAGATCTGTGACACGTGGAACAGTTTACCTTCAGAAGTTGTGAACAGTTCCTCTGTGGATCATTTCAAGAAAAGGTTAGACCAAATCTTGCACACTATTTGAGGGTGACAGAATTTTTCCATGGCACCCGTTGCCATTGGTACCTCCTCGGTATGGGTTGCAAGGCCTTTTGAGGTACTACTACTTTTCTTTGTAACTCCTTGTAACTCACTCTCTCTCTCTCTCTCTCTCTCTCTGGTTGACTGCCAGTTCCGGTCGGAATGGGAGCTGCTTGGAGTCGATCTGAACGTGGGAGGGACGAACTATATATAGGTTAATCTTGGTGTACGGACCTCCGCATCTCCTCCTCGAGGAGGATACAGCCCTGTACACCGAACTCCGTAGCCTGCTAGGGGATAGGGTGTGTAGTTTTAGGAGACTTCAACTGTCGTGGCATAAAGTGGGAAGACAGGACTGCTGATGCTGAAGGGAGGAGGCTAGTTGACTTTGCTGATGAGAACTTCCTCACTCAGTGGGTCAATGAGCCTACACGAGGCGAAAGCGTTCTAGACTTAGTATTCACGACCGAAGACAACCTCGTCACTGGCCTCACCGTTGACGAATCGTTGGGCGGGAGTGATCACGGTCTGATTAGGTTCCGTGTCTGCGTCCCTCGGGTGAAGCGTAGTAACTCGAGAGACAGTAAGCTCGATTTACGGTGGGCAGACTTTGTTAGCCTCCGGGATAGCGTAAGTGAGATGGGGTTAGAGGTCGGCGGCGATGTTGAGGGAGTGTGGAGTGCATTCCGAGACGAGTTTATGGTGCTGCAGTCTGCTGCCATACCCTCAAAACCGGTCACCCCTGCTTCAACGCAGCCTAAGTGGTTCAGTCGTGACATTGCTTCGGCTATCCGAAATAGGAAATTAGCGTATAGGAGGGCGAAGGCCAATCGTTCCCATGAGAACACTGAAGCGTATGTCCGCCTGTGTATGGAAGTGAAGGCGAAGGTTAGGCTAGCAAAACGCAACGAAGAACTACCGGTGGCAAGCCTCTGCAAGGGGAACCCTAAGGAGTTCTTCAGTTATCGCTAATGTGCTTAATAAGTACTTTGCGGGAGTATTCACCAGGGAGGACACCCGCGTCATCCCCGAGCCAAGCGTCAGGCACGAAGGTGCTGGCCTGGATGGTGTTCGATGTACCGCGACAGTCGTTGCCGATAGTATAGACAAACTGAGCGCGTTTAAGGCTCCTGGGCCAGACCAGTTTCTCCCCAGAGTGTTGCGGGAGGTGCGCGACCAGGTGGCTCCCCACCTGGCTACAGTCTTCAACAAATCGTTGGAGACGGGCCAGGTGCCTGGAGGGAAGCCAACGTGACCCCTATCTTTAAGAAAGGGGATCATGAAAGTCCAGGGAACTATCGTCCCATTAGTCTCACTTCAGTTGTAGGTAAATTATTAGAGGGGGATAATAACGGATAGGATCGTTGACCATTTGGATTCCTACAAGCTGCTCGGGGACTCCCAACATGGGTTTACACGGCATAGGTCGTGTCTCAACAACTTGCTCGAGTTTTTCCACGTCATGTTGAGTGAGTATGTCAAGAGTAGGGCGATTGATATACTTTATCTCGACTTTCAGAAAGCCTTTGATAAGGTACCTCACCGCCGGCTAATGGCCAAAGTGCGCGCGCTGGGTATTGGCGGGGAAGTAGGTAGGTGGATTGAAAACTGGCTGAAGAATAGGCGGCAGAGGGTTGTAATTAAAGGGGCTAGTTCGGGTTGGGCCTCGGTCACTAGCGGGGTTCCTCAGGGTTCCGTTTTGGGGCCACTGTTGTTTATGATTTACATAAATGATATCGACGGTGGCATCGTCAGTAGGATCGCCAAATTCGCTGATGACACAAAGCTTGGGGCCAATGTTGGAACGCCCGAGGCGATAGAGTAACTGCGTGCGGACCTAGGTAGGATAGGAGAGTGGTCCGGAAAATGGCAAATGCCGTTTAACTTGGGTAAGTGCAAGGTGATGCACATTGGCTACGCCATTCCCAAGTCGGACTACTCGATGTTGGGGAGTAATATCGAGGCCACTGATTTGAAAAAGGACTTGGGTGTGCTAATTAGCAGCGACCTTAAGTTTACCAAACTGTGCGTAGAGGTGGAAAAGAAAGCACAAAAGTTGTTGGGTTATATCAGAAGGCAATTTCGATTTCGGAACAAGGAGATTGTGCTCTCGCTGTACAATTCTCTGGTTCGGCCGCACCTGGAGTATGCTGTCCAGTTCTGGTCGCCCACCCTCAGGAAAGATATTGAGAGGCTGGAGCGAGTGCAGGCGAGGGCCACAAAGTTAATCCCTTCCGTTAGGCATATGGGCTACAATCGACGCTTACGCGCCCTGAACTTGTTTTCGCTGGAAACTCGGAGGCTGCGCGGTCAACTCATTGAGGTTTTCAAGCTCTTACGCGGGTTCAACGATGTCGATTTTAGAAGCATGTTTAGTTTAAATGATAACCCAACTCGCAACAATGGTTGGAAGTTGAATGTGAAACGGTTTAGGACTAATGTGTGTGGGAATTACTTTACGTATAAGATCTGTGAAATGTGCAACAGGTTACCTTCAGAAGTTGTGAACAGTTCCTCTGTGGATCACTTCAAGAAAAGGTTAGACCAAATCTTGCACACTATTTGAGTGTGTAGAAAATTTTACCTGGCACCCGTTGCCATTGGTACCTCCTCGGTATGGGCCGCAAGGCCTTTTGAGGTACTTCTTTTCCTTGTAACTCTGTGTTTCTCATACATATGTGTAAAAATGAACAATGAATAATCAATATTCATTTTTACATAAGAACCAAAATCGCTTAATGCGAGTTTGGATAAAATTTTTATTTGTAGCTTTCTATTTTCGTTTGTGTCAACCCTACAATCTACCATTTCTATGGTTTAGTCGTATCCATTTTCCATTTGTTATAGAAGTTATTATTATTAATTATGATTGTCTTGCATCTCACCCTCGTCCCTAGATTATATGCATACACATTGCATATAACAGGATTGGAACCCGTAGTTGTACTTCTTAGTCATTAATACCCACTCTTTGTCTCTAATTCGTTCTTGTAAATCTTCCTAATAATGATTTGTACTATACGTACAAATTCAATAACTATGACGTCACATTTTCCCGTCATTAATTTCCCTTCATCATATCTCTAGTATGCAATGTATGGTAAATTCTTTAATAATAATGTTGTGGTGTTATGTAGTATAAATATTATTATTCAACCATATTCATCTATACGTCCATATCTTATCTTGACCATTACCCTATATAAATTTTATTAAATATTCATTTTTTACTCGTGTCAGTCTATGAAACGCAAAACTTTATTCATTCGTTCGAAAACGCACAAATACGTTCTCGTATTATTTTTTTTATTTTTATTTTTAATTATATCACCTCCCGCAATGAACTCGAAAATGCTTAGGTAAGTGATCGAATTCGCTAATCACTGCAAAATCGAACGCTTCTAAGATAAATATCTCCTCTCGCTCCGATTCAAATTTATAACATATTATAACATAATATAACATATTATGTTGTATATAAATCCATACCGTATGTGCCCATGTACTTTGTATTATATTTCTAACATCTTAATTGTCTATTAATATGAAACACTGTAAAAACAAAACACAGTTATAGTAACTGTTTAATTGTAATTAACTGTAATACTTTAATTTAATATAACGTAATGTACTTTAATGAAACTAATTAATAATAACTTGTAATGTACTTCAATGAAACTGTAATTAAATGTAATGACTTAATATATAATGTAAGAATGTACTTTAATAGAACTGTAATGGACAATCATAAGCGAATGTGAAGTAATCCATAATTGTAATCGTAATTGTAATGAACCAAAATTAATACGTACTCAGTCATGTACTCAAATTGTACTTATGTACTACTATGAAATTATATCGCCTTCATAAATGTAGACTCGGCGAAAAATACAAATTAGTTTTTTATTTTTATTTTTTTTATTATTTTTATTTGAAATTTTTCAAACATCTGATCATGTGTTTAAAAGGGGGGAACTTAACCTTCAACTGCCTTCCCCCAACATTTAGGCTTATATTATACATGTATTTGTAAAATGAACTTCACTTCATTACGGCTCTCGGCTTTGGTCACTGCTACGAGACTCCCTTGTTAGCAGCCTCGCTGCGAGGAGGGGCAGAGGCCCCGTGCCTCCTTGATTTTTTAGATTCCGGCCTGAGCCATGGTCGAAAGAGGTCGAACCTCTACCCCTGTAAATTCAGAGCACTACCTGTACATTTTTAGAAGTAAACTACAGTAAGAGAAACTTTTTATTTTCCCCTTCGAGCCGTGCTCTCTTCAGAAGAACTTAGTCAGTAAAGTCGATAAGTTATAAAAGAAAAGTCGATAATATTTAGTATCAGAGAAAGTATCAGAGTATTATAGAAAGAGAAGAATTAACAACTGTCGACCCCATAAAGCGAGAGAAAGAGACAACCCAAGCACCATAGAAGATATTGGGTCAAACAGTCTGGCGACCGAAAAGAATTAGAATGTTATAGACGAAAAGTATCGCGAGAAGAAATATCCGTTGCTGCCTCCTAACAAGAACGCCCCGTCGACTTCGAGACAACCCATGAGCACATAGAAGGAGGAGGATTCTAACAAACTGGCGACCCTATAGCCAGGATGAACATTTGGCGACCCTACTACCAAGATTAGAAGAATATTTTAAGAGGATTTTAACAAGTGGCCACTCTTTGGCCAGGATAGAAATTACCCTGCATCAGGATAAAACCAGTTGACCGGCGTGTCACGACTTCCAGTTCGTAACATCCACCCTTGAACCGGTGTGTCACGACTCCACGTTCTCCACGCCTAGTTTTCATCCAAGAAGAAGTAGCCAGCAAGACACGTCTTCAGGACACGTCTCTAAGGATTTCGCCGTAGAAATTTTGTTAAGTACAGAGTTTTTTTTTTAAGTAATTTGTAAACATTTGAAAAAGTCAGTATTATTAACAGTTAATATTTAGTATTGAGCCAGAATTAACACAAAACACAGTGAACACTTCAGACACCAGTGATACATTTTTTTTAGTGAAACAGTAATTTTCACAGAAGTTAAATGTAACAGAAGTTAAATGTAACAGAAAGAGTTAATTTCAGAGAGTTAATTTCACTGTTATAGTCAGTATAGAATAATTTTATTTTATGTACCAAACATAATAGTACCGTACCTTCGCGTACATTAGAGTGAAATATTGTTTACATTTTTTTTATTTTTGTTTACAATTTTTTTTCAAATTATTGAATTGAATTGACTTGCAAATTAAGAAAGAGAGTTTATAGAGAGTTTATCGTTTATAGAGATACTTGATTGCATTTCAAGTAAGTCGGTTGCACCAAGAGGGACAACCAAACCCCAGAGGTTAATAGTCTCCACTTGATAGAGATCAAGTGCAGTCATTTTCCATTTTCAGTTAATTTCAAGTTAGAAGGTTGCAGCCAGAGGGACAACCGCCCCAGAGATTACAGAAGTATTTGAAGTCAGTTTTGAAGTCAGTTTTGAAGTTAATTTCAAGTCTCAGTTTTCAAGTCCCAAGTCATTTCAATGCAGTCAATTGAATTCAACTTTCTTTGTAGTTTAAGAGAATTTAATTTAAGAAAATGTAATTTAAGAATTTAATTCAACCTTTTTTTTGTTGTTGTAAAAGAGAATTTAATTCAACCTGAATTGACCGGGTTGCGTCTTTAGTTTAACCTTTTTTCTTGTTTGTAAGAAGGAAATTGACCGATTTGTCTTTTCTTTTCATGCCATTGTTGCGTATATAAATATATAGTTATGTATTTTATTATTTGTAACCAAAACCGTTTTTACAAAGGTTGTAACGATTTGGATAATTATTGTAATGTATAGGAGGAACATGCCGTCCCCCCGTTTTGTTTGAACTCTTTTAATTTTTGTTCTAAGTAGTGTGACAAGCAATCTCTTTTCTTTAAAACTAAAAAAAAGAAGACGTAATTGTCAATTTCGGACTTATACCCCCCGCTTAGTCACTCAATTCCCCCGAATGTAGTACTCCAAACTTTGTTTTTTAATTTTATTTTATTGTAACACCCCAACCCCGGTGAACCGTGTCAACCAGAGAAATGGTTCAACCATACTTAATTCCTCTTTGGTTCTATGGAACATAACCTCAATTTATGTTAAGTTGTGTTTTTTTTTATTTTTAAGTATATTATATGTTTAGTTCATTAAAATGCATAATTGATTTCTATTTTTAATTTGTATTCTTAATTTTCTTAATTCAATTATCGTACCGATACTTCTGGTTAATGTTAATGGTTATATAGTTCATATATAGCTAGGAATGTTACTAGTCGAATTTAATTCCACCTTCAAAATTTAATTTTTAACACCGCTAGATTTACTTTCATTACTTGTAAGGTCCTCTAAGTACGTTTTTTTTATTACCTTAATATATGTGTAACTGATTTAATTACGTAAAATCGATAATCCTAGTTGAATTCTATTACTTTTGATACATATT
Source organism: Bathynomus jamesi (assembly GCA_023014485.1). Classification (NCBI taxonomy): domain Eukaryota; kingdom Metazoa; phylum Arthropoda; class Malacostraca; order Isopoda; family Cirolanidae; genus Bathynomus; species Bathynomus jamesi. The sequence continues at coordinate 394,518 of JAJOZX010003140.1, forward strand.
CGAATTCATTTTCTTTCCGTACTTCAAGCCACTTTCACATGAAACTTATATGCATACACCATCATTAATACTATCTGTAATTAGATTTTAACAATAATTGACTTAAACTTAAAAGATTTTATAACCCTAAACCCATCTTAAATTATTATTTTTAAACTTTAATTCAAAAACCTTCCAAATCCCTACACATACACGCGCATGTATGCACACTATATATACTATATATACAAACCTTATGCTAAAATCATTGGATATCACAATAAACTATTTCATTACGTGTAAGTGCTAACTATGCTATTTAGTCTTAATCATTTTTGCTTTCTAATATATCTTGCTCATGCATTTATTCAGTTAATTTAACAATCCTCTCAGCTAATCTGTCCCTCAAAATTATAAGATACAGACTTTGTACCTAATACACCCAAATACACACTAGACCACAGGACTATATATCATCCACTACGAAATTCGATTTGTACCTACAATAGTCAATAAAAATTAGTTTATAGATTGTACGATTTACGTTTTTCCTTTTTATCTACTACTCATCATGTATGTAATTTTTCCCACAGAAAAATAAATTTTTTTAAAAAAAACTTAACTATCATTGTTTGTCTAAATTAAAGTATTAATCTTTGAATTTTTTATATTTTGTAAGCAAGTGTCATGGTAAAGATTTGATTACTCTGCATTGTACCCAACCGCCCGAACTCACTTGTTCTGTATAAAAATTTATAATGTAAAGAAAAATTCGTCATCTAACTTGAATTAGTTAAGATGTTATTTTCTCATTTGTATTGTATTAATTGTACCCTATTATATTATTGTATAAGTATTTTAAAGGGGAGAGCAATGTAAAAATGAACAATGAACAATCAATATTCATTTTTACATAAGAACCAAAATCGCTTAATGCGAGTTTGGATAAAAATTTTATTTGTAGCTTTCTATTTTCGTTTGTGTCAACCCTACAATCTACCATTTCTATGGTTTAGTCGTATCCATTTTCCATTTGTTATAGAAGTTATTATTATTAATTATGATTGTCTTGCATCTCACCCTCGTCCCTAGATTATGCACACATTGCATATAACAGGAATGGAACCCGTAGTTGTACTTCTTAGTCATTAATACCCACTCTTTGTCTCTAATTCGTTCTTGTAAATCTTCCTAATAATGATTTGTACTATACGTACAAATTCAATAACTATGACGTCACATTTTCCCGTCATTAATTTCCCTTCATCATATCTCTAGTATGCAATGTATGGTAAATTCTTTAATAATAATGTTGTGGTGTTATGTAGTATAAATATTATTATTCAACCATATTCATCTATACGTCCATATCTTATCTTGACCATTACCCTATATAAATTTTATTAAATATTCATTTTTTACTCGTGTCAGTCTATGAAACGCAAAACTTTATTCATTCGTTCGAAAACGCACAAATACGTTCTCGTATTATTTTTTTTTTTTTATTTTTAATTATATCACCTCCCGCAATGAACTCGAAAATGCTTAGGTAAGTGATCGAATTCGCTAATCACTGCAAAATCGAACGCTTCTAAGATAAATATCTCCTCTCGCTCCGATTCAAATTTATAACATATTATAACATAATATAACATATTATGTTGTATATAAATCCATACCGTATGTGCCCATGTACTTTGTATTATATTTCTAACATCTTAATTGTCTATTAATATGAAACACTGTAAAAACAAAAAGTTATAGTAACTGTTTAATTGTAATTAACTGTAATACTTTAATTTAATATAACGTAATGTACTTTAATGAAACTGTAATTAATAATAACTTGTAATGTACTTCAATGAAACTGTAATTAAATGTAATGACTTAATATATGTAAGAATGTACTTTAATAGAACTGTAATGGACAATCATAAGCGAATGTGAAGTAATCCATAATTGTAATCGTAATTGTAATGAACCAAAATTAATACGTACTCAGTCATGTACTCAAATTGTACTTATGTACTACTATGAAATAATATCGCCTTCATAAATGTAGACGGCGAAAAATACAAATCAGTTTTTTATTTTTATTTTTTATTTTTATTTGGAATTTTTCAAACATCTGATCATGTGTTTAAAAGGGGGGAACTTAACCTTCAACTGCCTTCCCCAACATTTAGGCTTATATTATACATGTATTTGTAAAATGAACTTCACTTCATTACGGCTCTCGGCTTTGGTCACTGCTACGAGACTCCCTTGTTAGCAGCCTCGCTGCGAGGAGGGGGCAGAGGCCCCTTGCCTCCTTGATTTTTTTAGATTCCGGCCTGAGCCATGGTCGAGAGGTCGAACCTCTACCCCTGTAAATTTGTAAATTCAGAGCACTACCTGTACATTTTTAGAAGTAAACTACAGTAAGAGAAACTTTTTATTTTCCCCTTCGAGCCGTGCTCTCTTCAGAAGAACTTAGTCAGTAAAGTCGATAAGTTATAAAAGAAAAGTCGATAATATTTAGTATCAGAGAAAGTATCAGAGTATTATAGAAAGAGAAGAATTAACAACTGTCGACCCCATAAAGCGAGAGAAAGAGACAACCCAAGCACCATAGAAGAAATCGGGTCAAACAGTCTGGCGACCGAGAAGAATTAGAATGTTATAGACGAAAAGTATCGCGAGAAGAAATATCCGTTGCTGCCTCCTAATCAGAACCCCCGTCGACTCCGAACCACCCTAGTGCCATAGACGGAGCGGTTAACATATATATACAGGGTGGGCCGAAACTCTGGATCCATAGGAAAATATTTATTTTAATACATAAATTACAACAAATGGTAAATACTTAAAATGAATATCAACTTTAACTCGTAAATGCGTATCCGTGATACTGTACAGTAGTTCGTACTCCAGTATAAATACTCAAATACTTTTTTATTTCAGCCCAGAAATGGCTTCGAATCTAACAACAGAAGACCGGGTAGAACTTGTGCTCATGTACGCAAGACAGGGCGCTATACACAGAGAAGTTGCTACCGAATTCAATAGAAATCATCCTGATAAGCATCCAGTAACACATGCGACTGTTGTCAAGTTGTTTAAACGTTTCAAAGAAACAGGAAGTGTACATGATCGACGGCGTTCTGGTCGTCCAAAAACTGCAACTGATGAAAATACCTCTGCAATGGTATGTGAAACTTTAACGAATAGTCCAGTAAAGTCAACAAGAAGATTATCAAATGAAACACGCATCTCGAGAACGTCAATTCGAAGAATTATTAAAAATCATAAATTCCATCCCTAAGTGTCTCGATGTCAGTGGCCGCCAATTTGAGCATTTGTTATAATTTGTTGTTTATACTGGAGTACGAACCACTGTACAGTATCACGGATACGCATTTACGAGTTAAAGTTGATATTCATTTTAAGTATTTACCATTTGTTGTAATTTATGTATTAAAATAAATATTTTCCTATGGATCCAGACTTTCGGCCCACCCTGTATATATTCGTAATTTCCATTTCTTTAAATACCGCAAACGAGTTTACAATCTCTGTACACGAGTCGCAGAGAAATTTGATGCCCGTAATTTGTTTCGCGTTCGATACAAGGGATAATTTTCTGTCGTCCGAATTCATAGTTAAAGTCTTGGAATTTTTGACAAAAAGTCACACCTGATTGCTTCGTTTCTAGTTGTTGCTAGATTACACAAGTTGCAAATTAGGTGAGAATTTGGACCATGGTCATGTTATTTATTACTGTAATCGCTCAATATAAACACACACACACACACAATATTTTTCCTTTCTTTTCGTTTGGGTGGGAGTCAGTCACGAGGGTTTGATTTTATGACCCTTTTCCAAATTTTTCTCAGACGACTATCGTATTTCTATTGAATATACTGTACATTTTAATTTGTGATAATTTGGGTAAACTATATTGCACTCAGACATGGGCAGTAAATACTTTAGATGTATTTGAATAATACATTACTTGAAAATAAAAGTAATTAAATATTAAATAAAATTCAGGTTTTCAGAAAGTATTTAAATACTAAATACATTTCAAATACTATTTAAATACATTTCAAATACAATTTAAATACATTTCAAAAAGCACACAAAATCACTAACATCAGCTTAGAGTCAAATAAAATCGAAAGTCGTAGAAGTAGACGCTGCAATTGTTTTGTGGCACAGAAGACAGTCTTCACTTTACTACCATCTTTGGAAGTTATTCGGAAATATTTTCCATCAAAAAGTGGGTGCAGGTGTGATTCGCTATTTTTATTTTCACTTCCACAATCAACAACTTCTATTTTACCACCTTTTCCACCACTTCCACTTGCTGCAGCCATGTTACAAATGTTGTCCTCATCTAATATGATCAATAGGCTAAGGCTAATTGCACAGTTAGCGCTGAACTTTACACAACCACACATGACGATGCCTCAGGATAGACTGCCGGCTGCCGCACTGCAGCTGTGAGTGTGACAATCGCCACTAGAGCAGGCTGGAAGTTCCATTTTTCAAGGTGTTTCCAGAAAGTTCCAGCCTGCTGAGCCTGGAACTTTCTGGAAGCACAAACACCTTGAAAAATGTTTTACTGTGTTCTATGGTACCAGTTAAATACTGGGTGGTTAGTACTGTACATCCTCGCAAAATTGAACAGTTCACAGAAAAGTATTTTAAAAATGTATTTAAAAACAGGTATTTACAAATATTAAATACTTTTCGAAAGTATTTAAATACGTAATTAAATATACTCTTCAAAAAGTATTTATAAATACATGTACTTAAATACATATTTAAGTATTTTCAAATACATTACTGGCCTAGGCTGACCATACGTACCGTTTTGAACGGGACAGTACCGTTTTTTTTATAGTTCCTGGCCGTCCCGTCGTTTTAATAAAAATGTCAATTTTGTCCCGGTTTATGTACTTACTTTTTCATGAATACAGAATATTACATAACCCCCGTCCCTTTTTTGCCATCCCAATGTCCCATTTTTGTCTCAAGGAAATATGGTCAGCCTAATTACTGCCCATGTCTGATTGCACTTTTTTACATTCACTGAATTTCGCTTCATAATTTACATATATGGATTTACTGATACTTTTCACACTTTCGGATGCAGATACTGTAGAATAAACAAACTACCGAGAAGTTATTCCCCTCTTATTTTTATATTAATCCAGAGAGAGAAACAATGCGTTCATTCCTCACAAGATATAAGCAAACTATATATATATATATATATACGCTTTGGTGGTGTAGTGGTTAGCGTCGCTAACTACGAATCCATCGGCCTCGGGATCAAGACCCGGTGACGGCAGGCGGCGTGCAGCAAAACCCAGCTGTTCATCCTTCCACACAATAAAAAAAATTGGTAAATAAATGGGTACCCTGGGTAACCTAGTGGTTAAAACACTGGGCTGCTGGTGGGGCGTAGTTCGGGTTAAACTGTAAGTCCAAGGTGGAGTGACAAGCTTGACCTTCGT
>JAJOZX010003140.1:407500-447500 GCA_023014485.1 Bathynomus jamesi
GAACAACATTTAATAACTTCCAGACATGGGGTCTATTACTGCGTTTCTATTACTATTACTCTTACTTTTGATTTCTTCTACTACTATTACTTTATTTTTCACCTATTACTAGGTCATCTATTACTATTACTTTTGTATGTGGGGTACTTCACTCATTTGAAAAAGATCTTTATGTCTATTTAAATGCAATTAGAAGCAGTGTGTTAATTGTTCAACCAAGTCATTACAATTTCAGAGACTGTACGTCTTGATAAGTTTTACTTTATTGAAGGAAAAATTTACCACAATATTAGTTCACATAAATGTTTATTTTAGTTTAGAGTAGATTTTGTTCATTTTTTCAGTTCTTTGTTCATACAGTATGTTCACTGCAATGTAACAGAAAAGTAATAGGCTATTATCTATTACTTTGCCTTCTATTACTATTACAGCCATAAAATTATGATCTATTACTATTACTTGAAAAATCCTGTAATAGTCTATTACTATTACCTATTACTATTACCCCATGTCTGATAACTTCCCTGAAACAAACCTATAAAGGACACTGTACAATAAATTAATGAATAAACAAAAGTTTAGCTATGAAAGGGATCGACAATGCAAGATTAACGCAATAAAATTACCCAACCCGAAAGGTATGTAAATAAAAGTTTCCCTATACGAAACTTTTTCAAGTACAGAACTACAATTTAGGTGGGGAAAAAAGTTCGCCTAGAAACAATTTATAGAAATCCCAAATAATTACTAAACAGTAATGACTGGGTTTTGTTGTTCAAATCTTGTTTACAGTTACCAAAAGTAATGAAATATCTGAAGAAAAATTATTATGAATCGGTAATTTTGTTAAGCTTTTTTGAAATTTTATGAAGGCAAACTTTTTTTTTCCCCAAAACTTTACGAAGCAACTTAAAATTGTACACGTACAAAAGTGGGTTTACTCCTCTCAGTAGCGTTATAAATACAATTCGTAATTAGATGATCGCCGGGTTTTATGGTTTTCTCCTCCGTGAAGATCCGCGCCTGTTGGTAGTTGAAATCGTAGTGGTTGTCTGAAGGGGAAGACCAGCAATGATTAAAACAAATGAAAAGAGGAAGCAAATTCACTGATAAACTGGGATGGAAGGGATGCTTAAATTGAAAATATTTAATCTTTTTTTAAAATATACCCTTAACTCTGACTTGAAATTTTTTTTTTTTTTTTTTTTTTTTTTTGAGAAAACAAGAACTATGTCGGAATGACATCTATGCCTCTGCCTGTATTTGTGATCCTGACCTTCGATGCAAGGGACTCATTCTTGTTGAAGAGAGAGTCTTGTGATGATGCATGTGTGTATGAAATTTCATCAATTTATGTTGAGTGGTTCAAAAGTTGTGGTGCGAACACAAAAAACTACAGTTGACCTCTATTTGTGACCTTGACCTTCGAAGCAAAGGCTTGATTCTTGCTCGAGACGCATCGTCTTGTGATTATACTCATGTGCAGGAAGTTTCATCAATTTATGCTGAACAGTTCAAAATTTATAGCGCGAAAACGGAAGTGTAAGGAACGAACGGACTGACAAGTTCAATCCAGTATAGTCCTTCTAAATTCATTTTGCATAATTAAAGTTACAAATATTTTATATGTACAGTATGTTACGCCCAATTTGTGAAATAGTCCATTTCATGAAGTAATCAAGACTAGTACTTATTTTATGAATTGAGAAGGAAAGTTTAAATTTTCGTACATAATATTTACACAAATAATTATTAATATTTATTTCCCCCCCCATACACTTCACCTGATTTCTGGTTGTTTTTCACTTACATAAGTAATTATTGGTTTTACTACAAGATACTCCAAAAGACTAACCTAACTTGCTGTGAAATGGGCAACTTTCCTGCTCATTTCATGAAATAGACTATTTCACAAATTGGGCGTAACACACACACACACACAAACACACAACACATAATATATATGATGCAAACCCACAAGGAAAAAAAAAATGATTCCAAGGCCTTTCGTGTATTCAGAAGTACACCTCGTCATGTACTTCCGAATACGCGAAAGACCTTGGAATCATTTTTCTTTTTCTTGTGGATTTGCATCATTCATTCATTTCATGTGTTTAATTGTGAAATTCATCCCATATATATATATATATATATATATATATATATATATATATATATATATATATATATATATATATATATATTACAATACACCGTTAGCGCGGTATGCTAATAACACGCAAAAACTTATAGGTCAATTATTTTTACGTGGCCCAAAAACGCGAATAATGAGGGTTTTTTTAAGCTAAACGACCAAATGTCAAATCGGGCGCCTAGTAACCGTGGACATGCAGGCCTCGAGACTGAATGGTGCTTTCAACCAATCAAAGGTAGCATCAAAGCCTACCTATATCTAGTCAGTCGCTTCATACTCTTTTGTGAAAAAACTGGGAGGGAAAAATGCTAGTCCATAATTTTACAAAAATACCACAGCCATCAAAATTTTTTAGTTCACATCCAAAGCCAACGAGACTTTACTATGCACACCTTCCAAAGTAACAAAGACTAATCTTACAAATCACCAACCCACACATACTACTATCGCCTACTCAACATGGATTCAGACCTCACCACTCAACCACGACATTACTTACTAACCTCACGCAGCACATCATGGATGGCATCAACTCCAGACGACCAGCTCAACGTACACTATTAGCAACAATAGACATTAGTAAAGCATTTGATGCTATCCCACGCTTCCCTCATAAACAAAATACTCAACACAAACATGCACAATAACACCAAAAGGTGGCTGAGCAACTATCTTTCAGGAAGATACTCGCAGGTCACATTTAATGGCAAGTTATCCAAAAAAAAAGCTTTTTCCGAACGGGGTCCCTCAAGGCTCTGTTCTCTCACCAACACTGTTCAACTTATACATGCATGACATTCTAACACCCATAGATAACAAGCTTACCTTATCATCATATGCAAATAACATCACTAACATCCACCCACAACAACATGTAACACCGCTACAAATAACTTACAAACATACATAAACAGTATACGGGGCTCCAATAAACCTTAGCCCCCCCCGCCCATAGCCTAAACCATTAGAGGTACAGTAAAACTAAACATACCTTACAAAAGAGAATTTAATCCTGCATTTAATGCGAAACAAATAAAACGGTGTTCCTGCCATTGGCTTCCAAGACAGCCAGAATTCGCTTTGGGTAGCTTGCCAAAAGTGACGTGAATAGATCTTGATCGTTATGCAAATGTGCTAAAACAGTTTCAATGTGTTGCGTCATTGTATCCTTCGAAAATCGATTTGCTGCAGGTTCTTGAAACAAGAGACATTCAACCTTGTCCTTTATAACTGATCCAATGTGTTCACAGACGTTCAGGTCAGGAGAATTTCCTGACCATTCTTCATTTCCAAAGAAATCGATCTCATGGTTCCGCAACAACTGTTGAGTGGCTAATGCCTTAAAGCAGGGGCCTTATCGTGCAGAAGTGTGACCTGATCGACATCCATAACATTGTTTGGGTTTCTTAGAAAAGGAATGACATGCTGGGATAGAATAATATCATGAAAATACTGTCCATCCCAACTCTGACTATTTCGCTTCAGCACCCACATGAGCTTCTTTGCAGTGAACAAAACAAACACACCAACACAGTCTGGACTTTTTAATAATTCGCGATAATGTTCATTGTCATCGATTTCATCTGGTGTTGTGGCCCACACTCGATCATTTTGGTAGTTAGGCCGACGTGTTACGTAAACAAAAAATTCATCGGAGACAGCTAAATACATGAAATCATCCACATCCCAATCTTCAAGATAATGGGCAACCCACATTTTGTTATCGATGTTAAGTTGAGTTTTTCTTGGCTTTGGAAGTTCATGCCAAGGCTTTAAACCTTGCCTATGACGGTACAGTCGAATGATCTCACCACTAACGATCTTTCCTCTCAACAGTTCGATCTCTCTAGAAAGTTTAGCACAGCTGTTTTTCCGTTTTCGCGTACCGCTTTCAATGATGTCCTTTGTTTCCTGAGAGAGTGGCAAATTTGGGCGCCCAGATTTGGTTGTATCCATTTCACATTCATCCAAAGTTTTATTCCAATTTCTTTTGACGAAGTCCTCACATCTTCGCAACTTTTGGGCAACCCATGAACGTGTTATAAAGGTGGCTCCAGCATCACGAGCTCCCCGAAATGTTATTGCTCGTATGCGATCTATCACACGTTGCCTCTCCGAATCACCAATTAATTGAGAAGCCATTATATTATCACTTTATCAGCTAGAGTAATTTTAATACCTGCAATAAATAAAGAATTTTATATATTTTTATAATCACTAAAAACTATTTCGATAAAAGTAAACATGTAAGCTGCAAATGGGGGGGGGGGGGGGGGCTAAGGTTTTTTGGAACCCCTTACAAGACTGGCTCACACACAATAGACTCAAAGCAGCGCCCACAAAATCAACTATCACCTTGCTCACAAGCAACACAAAAGAACACCAGATAACTTCACAGCTTACACTAAACACCACCAACATTCCACACCCTCACAGGACCAAAATACTTGGGGTCACATACAACACATCATTATCTTTTGCAAACCACATTCAGGACATTAAAAACAAATGTACGTCAAGACTTAACACGCTTAGGGTACTAACAGGCACAAACTTTGGACACCAGAAGGAAACAACATCACTCATATACAAACAATATATTCGCTCACTTATGGACTATGCTAGCCCATGCTGGGCACCCATTATCTCAAACACACACAAACACCTTACAGACAATACAAAACAACGCACTTCGTATCATTACAGGATGTACTCAAACAACAACAATAGAACACCTGCACACACAAACAAAAATACTGGAAGTTAGGGAACATTTAGATATGAGGGGAACACAATTCATGGCAGCAGCGACAACTAAGCCACAACACCCTTGCCACTACATGTACAATCATGCACCGTCACCTCGCACCATTAAGGTAACACCAGACATATTATAACCAAATACTCCATTCCATACCACGCCCCACAGACATCACACGGTACAGAAAAAACAAACACACACACACACACACACCTAACCCAAAAAACACTGACACGACTCGGTCCGAATGCGGTCCTAGGTACGAAGCCGACACCCATTGATAGGTCAGAGACCAGCTTGAGCAGATTGGATCGAGTTAACTTAGCACGATTACGATGTGGACATCACCCCAACTTACAGACTTATAAACACAGACTAGACAACTCCACAGACGGCACCTGCCACCTGTGCCAGGACACACCACAAACAATTGAACACATTATGACAGACTGTACCGGACTAGCCCTGTTCAAAAATCAACTTTTTCTTATTTTCATAGGTTTCTGTACTTTTTCCCATGCTTTTTGACCTGAAAAGGCCGAAAATCACAACCATTTTGACCTAGGTTGTTGGGAAGCATTGCCGCATGGAGCTTTAAGTTTTCTGCCTTCAAATCGGCTAAAAGCACCAGTTCCGGGTCCCTTGAATCATGTTTTGCACTATAACTTTTTATCTAAACAAAGAGCAACAAAATAGGCACCAAATTAAAGTGTTTTTAATCCTCTTTCTAACTTATACAATTATGATAGTCTTGGAACAAGAAATGGCACATTGGTACATACAAAGATTTCAGAAATATCACAAAATTCGTTTTCTCACACTCAAGGCAGACAAGGCGCCTTATTCATGACACAAATTTGAGATTAACATTTTGTCACAAGTCTAATCGATCAAGAAGTGAAAGCATTACATGATGATTAATTTCATAATGACATTTACACAGTCAGTTGTTGAGAGTTTGTTTCTTGAAGCTGTCAAAGCGGCGTCTGTTGAACTCCACAGCTTGAAGGAGATAGTCCCTTTGCTTGGCATCTGTTGTTATGACATTTGCAAAGTCGCTCATCATCTTGACACCACGTTCAGCAATGTCATTCACCGCTTTCAGATTCTTAACATAGTCCAACGCTTTTCTGTAGTCCTCATTCTGTGGCCAAGACGTGACAGGTTCCAGAAGCCACTCGGATCCAATGTTCAGTGTGTCCAGCAGGAAATGTGATTCTGGGCCAATGAGATCAACCAGGGTGGTCTTAGCTGTGACTCTCTGGAATAGAGGCTTTCCTGTTCTGAAGCTGTCTGGCTTCTCAGTGGCATGTAACTGGGCAGCAATGTCGTGCTTCAATGTGTCACTCAATCTACTGCTGAACAGGGCAAATGGCACGACTTCCTGCGTCAGGTACCATTTGTGGTTTTCCATCTTATTAAGTACTGCATCAGCAAGCTCTGGGTCAGTTTTCTTGTACTTCAACATGTCCTGGATTAGACTTAGATCATTCACGGGAGCATCTGCAGCAGACATTGACATCATCCATACAGGAGTGTAGAACAGCGCAAGGAAGGTGTTGAGTCTTTCCAGCTTTGATACAGTGTCTTCGTCGTACTCAAGTTGATCTGCAAACATCAGCATTTTCATGGAGTACAGGTTTCTGGCCATCCATCTGGCCTGATGAATGGCGCCTGGTCGACTCCAGTGAATACCTCGAGGAGGCGTTCCTCCAAGAACAATGACTGTCAGTTCAGCCATTTCCCTGTAGTCGGCTCTTGGAAGCCTTTCTGCTGTTAGAATGTCTTGGAGTATTTCTTCACTGTTCTTCTTCTTTTCCTTCAGCCATTTGCTGTTGATAGCCAGCATCTTTGGGTTTTCCTTGGACAAGTCCGTCCAAACATCCTTCAGATGCTCAAACCAGGGATTATCTGGCCCCTTCACCTTCCCAAACAGCTTCTCCCAAACTGCTCCTACTAGGATTTCCAGGATGTGATGTCGACAGGCCAGATAAAACACCTTTTTGTTCAGCATTTTCTCTAGCAGTTTGGCAGCTCCTCTGTGAACTCCACTGTTACTGGATGTAGTGTCAAAAACAAGGGCAGTAACATTATCCGTAAGTTCCATGTCTCCAGTAAATCCATTGAAGCCTCAGCCTGAGCTGTGCCAGAAGAATTGTCGATGACAGGTACTCCCAATAACTTTCCTTCAGTGTATGAAGGTGGACCAGACACTAGCACAGCTAAAGTCTCTGAGGTACTTCCAGGTTCACTGCCCAAGACATCTTTGAGCAACTTTCCATCCCAGTGTAAGGCAGCGTACTGTGGGGGGTTTTCACAAAACTTGGACATGTGACTCTGGCTGATATTATACCTGGACAGCATTCTGTTGCGACGTGTTGTTGAGGTTGAGATGACGAAGTTATCCAGATCAGCCCCTCCAGCTTTCAAGGTGGCAGAAACCATGGCAGTAACTTGATTGTCTGATAAACCAAGACGATCAGCTGTATTGCAGATGACATCACATTCCATGACCTTCCTTGGAAACGTCAAAGTCACACTAGTCACAGTGTCTTGATGGTGAGAACATCCAGGACGAGGCTGATGGTAATCCATGTCCTCTGTGTTAGCGTCGTTGTCAGTTGAGTCACCCCAGGTAATGTCATCCACATGAACAACTGCCTCTTGTTCTGCTGCAGCTGTAAAATAGTACAACATGTTAAGACAGTAATTGTTAAGTACATGCTAAATATCGCAATGGAGTAAAACTTAAAACTTTTTGTAACGTTCAAAGTAATTAGTTTTACCTTGTTCTTGTCTATGCTGCAGTCTTTCATTCCTCGCTGCTTGCTGCAGGGATCTTGTCTCAAAAATCTTGTCATGACCAGACATATGACCTTTCCTCTCAGTCTTTTGGTCTTCGTAGAACCTGATATCCTCATCTTTCTTCTCTCTGGATAACAGTCTGTTGTTCTGTATTTCCTGGATTGCATCTGGAGCTCCTATATCGAACAGGCTGTCTAATTCCAGCACAAATGCTCCTCTTTTTCCTCCAGGGTTACTTGCTCTTCCTTTGCTTTTCACCAGAGCACGATGTTTCTCATGTAGTTTCATGAAGAGCTTCATTGCGTTGTACTTGGTCATTGTCTTGATCCTAGCCATCTGCCAGAATGGGATGATAGATTCAACTGTTTCATATGCAAGGTCTTGAACCATGGGCCTCCCTGCATTTTCCGGTAAATTCTGAAGATTAAGGAAATACTGGAACGCCTGTCTGTTGGTGGGAAGCTGGGAACCACTGATAAAAGCTGAAGGGTATCCAACCAGGAAAGTTTCAGTGAGAGATCTGGTAGATGGCCCAGTTGACACCTGCCTGTGGACAGTACGTGGAGGTTCTGAGATATCAACTGTGCGCCCACGGAGCTCCCTCAGCTCCTTGCTTAATGCCATTGTGAAGTTGTAACTTGTAGATGGTTTTCTAGATTCTGATTGAGTTTCTGTTGTTTCCTGAAAAATGATAGATAATTATTATTATTATTAATTATTATTTATTTATTATTATTATTATTATTATTATTATTATTATTTAATTTTATGCTCTTTCATTTGATACCTAATTTGTTGCTCTATCTTGTTTAGATCAAAAGTTAAAGTGCAAAACATAATTCAAGGGACCCCGGAATTGGCGCTTTGGCCGATTTCAAGGCAGAAAATTTAAAGCTCCATGCGGCAATGCTTCCCAACATCCTAGGTCAAAATAGTTGTGATTTTCGGCTTTTTCAGGTCAAAAAGCATGGGAAAATGTACAGAAACCTATGAAAATAAGAAAACGTTGATTTTTGAACAGGCCTACTGTACCGCTCTAGCACAACAACGAACACAACACAACATCACTAGTGCGCTGAACTTCTGGTCCACTCCGGAGAGGGCGATCGGTTACCTGCGTGCCGCCGGCTTGCTCGATCAGGGTGGGCTGATCAGCTAACCAACAACAACAACGAGACCAAATTTGTGAAGCTGCACTTAAAATCTAAGTAGCTCGTGAGATTAAAGTAAGTGTTAAGTTTTCACTGATTAATAATTCTGTTCAAAATCTTTTGCAAAAAATTATTGACACGTTATAAGGCGAGTATAAACTGACTGGATATAGGTAGGATTTGGTAGATTTTACACGTCAATTACGTGTGTAATTATTAAATTTCATTTACATGTCAATATACTACAGTATATTATTACTAAATTTTAAGTAAAAGTTATATATTCTGGAGGTCTTCGGAGCCGAACCTATTTTTCCCCCACAAGATCTTTAACAATAAATAACGCGGACCGTGATACCGCAGAGTCCCTCAGAACATAACCCCCGCGTTATCAGCGTATTCTAATATATATATATATATATATATATATATATATATATTCCTGCACTTCAAACTTTTAAACGCACTAAACTTAATAGTATATTAAACCCTCCATATACAAAGATACAGTAGTAGTAATACACCAAGATATTAAAAAATGTGATAAACATACTGTATTGTTCAAAGAATCGTCATTCATTCATTGTTAAAGTGAAATTCCTGTAACTGTTACGTTTTACATTATTGTTCAATAAGTTACTAGCATAAGTAAAGTTTTGAGTCACACTGTTACAAAATATAGTCCATCTATACTGAGGCCTCTTCTTACTGACACGTGAAGATGGGTTTCATTTACATCTTAAATTAGATTTTTTATTAAAGATGTGTTTCATCTACGCTTTAAATTAATTTCAGGTGTAAGAGAGAAAAAGTAATCTACTGCAGACTTTGTATATAAACCTATCAAAGCAGTGAACCGACATTGGAATGATACACTTAATTTAAATCATAATTTTTTTTAATTTATCTATATTTAATACTGCATTTAGTTCAGAAATGCAGTTATATTTTACTTCAATAAAACTTTAATGCATTTAGTTAAAAGTAACGTACTTTCCCATCATCATCTCGATGTATACATATTTAATACTAGCGGAGCGACCGGGCGTTGCCAGAGTGGAAGTTAAACGCTATATTTTATATATATATATATATATATATATATATATATAATATATATATATTATATATATATATATATACCCGGTTAGGTCAACTGAATTCCTGGTGAGGTTAATTGTAGACCCTTGACGATTGGTTAGGTTAAGTCGTGATATTTTCGTTAGTTTTAACGAAAATATCACGACTTAACCAATCGTCAAGGGTGTACAGTTGACCTAACCGGGCATTCAATTAACCTAACCGGGCATTCAAAATTTTACCGGAGGTTTCGATATATATATGTATATGCTAGAGCTCCGCCCATTTTATGTCACTATCTTTTATGACGTGTCTATGATGTCACTATCTTTCAACCAATCCGGAATACAGAGGCCTCCAGCGGCCTCAGATGAGATGACCTCGGGGGCCGACGCCACATAGCCTATGTTGTTCCCCGGCCTCAGTTACCCTTATCCCCCAAGTCTCATCCAAATCTGGCCAGTGGTTTGGCCGGCCATAAGAAAGTAAGTTCGCAGGCAGTTCGACCGTCACAAATATTAATATAGATAATATGGACTGGCATCTTACATTTGTTTGTAAGCGGTCTGAAGTTATTCATTTTTGCCTACGTTATTATTGACATTTTGTTGACAAGCGACATGATTTGTTAATAGGAGTCAAACCATATAATTACCAAGTCTCACCTCATCTCATGAGCATTATATTAAAATGAATATACGATAATCCATAATTTAAGATTACTATTTACAATTACCGTAGTGTATACGACTTTTACCTCTCGCAAAGTAATTAATTTTTTTTTTGTTTCCTCTAATCTCTGTTATTATAACCGTGAGAAGCAGAATATGTAACAAATCATGGCCTTAATCCGAAATTACTAGTCATTCCAAACGCGTATCCATCCGCCTCGACTTCATAATTAACGCTTTGTAATGGGGTTTGTAATTTGTACAGCTTGAATGGGAGGGCTCCGCGAGTCAGTTTTTGTAAGAACGTTTATGAATGGAATGAACTTTTAGCATAAGATTTGGTAATTATATCACAATTACATTATATTACATTAATTTCAGTAACTGAAAAGACCTTTTTAAAATTCATTACCGTTCGTACCTGAAGCAAACTTGCACTTTAATTAAGAATTATATTCATTGAGCATATTCGTATGACTAAAAAGTAGCAACAGCTTTACACTGTTGATAACTACTACAAAACGACCATGACGCGGGTGCTATGATGACTGTAATAGCCTTCAGGGTGGGGTGGTAGGCGAAATAAATGAACCTTACCGACAATCAAAGGTTCGAGTTCGGTTCCGTCTCTGATGTGCTGGAGAGAGAGAGCTCGCCCGAGGAGGTGAGCGTGAAGGATGCCCGAAAACACTTTGATTCCGTTAGGAGGAAGAGTCTGCAGGGAAAGACTACCTTTACTTAATTGCTTTGGAACAGATCCAAGATATTGTCACTAATTTACCACAAGAAAACAATACATAATGAACGAGGCAAAACACTTTCATGTTTAGGGATTAAGTGTGTGTGAGTGTGTGTGTGTGTGTGTGTGTGTGTGTGTGTGTGTGTGATAATTCATAAATGTAATGGGTTATTATCTCTGTGAGGTAACCACTTTTGATACCTCGGTGCATTAAACAAAAAATCTGTCTTTATTGTCGGGACTAAGGTTAGGTTAGTTTTTTAGATATGAAGATTTTAAAAAGTCAGTATCTCACTTATGTGGAGATGCACACTGTGTGTGTGTGTGTGTGTGTGTGTGTGTGTGTGTAGCGACATTAGCGGTGTCGCCATAGATTCAGACATTTTAAGTTTAAAATTATTAAAAGGCATGAAGAGATATAATGAAAGTTAATCCACGTTTAGTTAGGTTAATTTGATTAGGTACTTAAATTAGGTTAAATGTCGCTATCCACCATTCGAAATGTGAAAATATTGCCGTTTTGTAAGGTAGACTGTATAGGTAAACATATGTGCTTGTAATTGATTAGGTTTTTCAGTTTTGAACTGAAGCGTTACGCTTATTCCATTGCGAATGAAAAATGGGGTCCTAGATGTGTGTGTGTGTGTGTGTGTGTGTGTGTGTGTGTGTGATAAAATTTATTCTTGTTTATATGTAACTTAAAATTACCATCATCTACTGTCATTCGGGGAACTTTAAAAAATATCACACCCAATGACCGAACCCTGTACCTTTTGTGTACAACCTGAGGTACAATGTGCTGTAGTGGACCAGACCCTCCCTGGAGGAATGATCATGGACGGTTCGACCTTGTGACCCAGAGTTAGAATTCCCGCATCGTACTTGAGTAGCTGGTCCGTTAGGAACATTCGCAGGCCGGAGTTATCTACAATACCTATGAGAAAAAGCGCAAAAGAAAATTCAAACGGGTATCACCGGTTACATACCTACTTTATGAACTAGTGTCTCCGAACTTTTGTAACCAACGGTACACACATGAAAAGAAAAATATAAAACCGCCCCAAACTTTACTAATTAATTTTGGGACTGACACTGTTATCCCTCAGTTAACGACATCTGAGCGCCGTAACAATCAACAAAAAGTTAACCTGGGTTAAATTAAGTTAGGTTACGTTACGCTATTAATCTTTTGTGTAGAGTTCCAGTAATGAGATGGATAGCAAGTAAAGAAATTAAAAATAAAGGCGACGAATGCAGTGAATAAAGAAATGAAGAGAAAATGAGAACAAGTAAAATAAGAGTGTTTAAAGCAGTGTTTTCAAGACTTTTGTTCCCCGAGGCACATTTTCTTACTGGTTTCATTTTGGCGGCACATTCTGGTTATATTCTGGTAAGAAGTTACAATGATGTTAATGAAATATGTAGGTTCAAAAATAAAACGCAAATACTGAATATCAATATAATGTTTTATTATTATAAATGTATTAATATTTGTAACAAAATATGGAATATTTTATTTTCAAAATTATCTCGGTGTGAAATATGAGCTTCATGTTGAGCACGCAAAAGGTGAAATCGAGGATGAATCGTTGACAAACACACACACGCAACTCCTTATCAACTAACAAAACCCTTTCTTTTTTTTTTTGTTAACATTTGCCATTGTTGAGGATTTAAGCTCACACAAGTATATTGAAAAGGGCAGCAGCGTGTCTATTGCCTTTGTTCCAATCGCTGGATTCTCTTATGCAAGAAGTATCTAGTGGCAGCTCAATGTGTCTCAGTTTAAGGTTGCGATGTGTTTGAATGTCAGCCAGTTGCTGTTGCTAATCTAATGATAATTGGGAAGTGCTTTCAGGTAGTTCCTTAACAAACTGATTTCGTACCCAATCATATTGATTCATTGTCAGTGACGGAAAATACTGGTTAACTTTATCGTGTAGAATTAAGAAGTGATCTTGTATTAACTCAGATGTTACTCTTCTTTGGATCATGTAGTTCAGTCAGAAAAAACGCGTCTTATTGTTTATTTTTTACTCGTGTTTCCAACTATGAAATTTTGCGTAAAACCCCATTTATTTTGTAGCTTGATGTCAACATATTTTCTTCCTTTCCCTGCATACTGGCATTCAGTTTATTCAAGTTCTACAAAGCACTTTTCCTCTCGACAACCATCGAACTTCTGTTTACAACAGCAAACTGTCATAACGATATACAGTTTTCCCACGATAATCCATCATTTGAAATCCAGAGTAGACGAAATCACGTTGTACACAGCTTCAACAACAACAATCGGGTTAGACACCTCTTTGCACGAGTAGAACTGATCTATGACACTATCATCTTCAATAAACCGCACATAATTTAATAGTTGGCATTTTTGGTTCATGTCTGTTGACTAGTCTAATTATAAAGCAAATTTTCTAGAGTTTTTCACCTTATCCGCAATATTCATTTCAATATCTGAAGATATTCTTCGACTAATGGTATTATTCGATACTGGAACCAATATTTCTTTTTCAGCATTATTACCTAGCATAGTTTTTATAATTTCTTGGCAAGCTGGTAAAATTAAGTTTTCAGCAATTGCACGTGGTTTCAGTGTTTCTGGTATAAGCTCGGCAACTTTATAACTTGCTAGTTGTGCCTTCTCCGCTGTAGTAAACAGGTTTTATTGACTCTTTATCATACTCTTGTTCTTCCTTATATAACGTACTGCACCCTTGTTAGGGGAAACTCTATTAATGGCGCATTAAACGGCATCTTTGTCATCCAAAACAGAGCAATAAGCAGTGGTGGGCACCGTCAACCAAAAAGTTAACTTCGTTAACCGCTAATCCGTTAACCAAAAGTTAACTTCGTTAACCGTTAATCATGTAACGGAAGTTACCGATAAACCGTTAACGTTAACTTTTATTATAAAAAAAATGAAAAACACAATATATATATAATTTAATTTTCCCTCTTCTTCTCGTTCTCCATTTTGTCCATGAGATGCATGTTGCCCTTCATGAAAATTAGCATATCAAAGTTTTCATCAGACAGGGATGATCTCTTGGCCCTCAGGATGTCCTTGCCCATAGAGAACAAACGCTCCACTGCAGCACTGGAGGGGATGGCTGTGTTGAACTTGATGAACAAGTCCACCAACACTTGCTCACCCAAGAAGGCAGCATCTGTCAGCAAGTCCTTGGAGTTGGTCTCCAGCCAGGTCTTGACCAAGTTCTGGGCCTTGCCCTTGAGTGACCTGTGGCTTCTGCTGCTCTCTTTTGTCTGGATGACAGCACTGAAGAAGTCATCCTCCTCCTCCTCCTCCTCGTTGTTGCTGCCTCCACTGTTGCTTCCCACTTCGTTGGACTGCTGCTTCATGGCCTCCTCGACTGTACCCTCCATGCTTTTCCTCCCCCTGGCGACCTTGGTGTTGTCATACTTGTCCAACCAGATGAGGCGAAACTTAAAAATAATAAACAAGAACAACAATTGTTTGAAGCATTCTTGAACATTTCAAGAACAAGATAAAAAATAAAATAACCCTTACCTTTGTTATTTGGAACAGATATGGCACAGAATATTCGGGAAGTAATTGCACTGAAATTTCTTCGGTCTTCACAGCAGAGATACTAAAGAGTAAACAGCCTCTGGCGCCACACGCTCACATTTACTTCTCAACGCCATCTATTATCTCATAAAGAAACTAATTCACATTGGGACTTGAAAGTACCGGCAGGATCAACCGGGTAGAAAAATAATTATGGAGATTTTAAAGATGTGGTACCTAGAAGTACCGCCAGGACGTAAAGGGTTAAGGTGAAAACGCTCCCATTGTAAGACATCAATTGACTTAATTTATGTCATCAAAGTGACATGAGAATTGAAATCTTACCTGATCAGTTTTATGGTTCTTGAAATGTATCAAGGAGACTACTAATAAGGTACTCACAGACATATTATAAATATACATGACTTACTTAACAACGATTATTTTTAAATATTCACTAGCACAAACATGTTGCGCAAGAGACAGACTGCAAATGAAACGAATGTAGTTATTTGTTGTAATTGTTACATATATATTATTGAAAGTGCCTTAAAATGCTCGTGATATTTCTTGAAAGAAGTTGAAACATTCAACTCAAATGGCAAATCTTTCCGCCTGATTTTACAGTCGACCATGTTTTGCTCAAACCAATGCCATAAATAACTACCATATTTGGTAAGACAAATTGTGGCGACGGAAACAAATATATCGCCTGATTTTGCACTGCGGAAATGGAAATTCGTTCATCACTATTAACAGTGGCGGATTAATTGCGCACCTGCTCAGCACTGAAAATAATAGAAACTTTTAAACGTTTATTTCTGAATTTTTTGGGTTAACGGACTTGAGTTAACGGAAGTTAAATGTAACGGAGGTTAATTAGTCCGATAATGATTTTCAAAGTTAACTTAAAAGTTAAATCGTTAACGAAAAAGTTAACTTCGTTAATTAACGATTAACGGATTAACGGTTTGTGCCCAGCTTTGGCAATAAGGATATTATCCGATGCTGATTTTCTTGATCACTAGTGCATTATTTAAAGAGCTAAACCTACGGACCTTTTCCAGTTTGTGTACCGTTTTTCATATAATTTATTTTTGAGAATATTTTTGTTAAAACTAACGAAAATATCACGACTTAACCTAACCAATTATCAAGGGCGTACAGTTGATCTATTATTAATTATAACATTGTTTCTGGAATAGTATTTGCTATTTACTAATAGATCAACTGTACGCTCTTGATAATTGGTTAGGTTAAGTCGTGATATTTTCGTTAGTTTTAACAAAAATATTCTCAAAAATAAATTATATGAAAAACGGTACACAAACTGGAAAAGGTCCAAACCTACTAAAACTCGATGATGTAATCAAACTGGCACATTTTATTTACAAGTGTAAGAACAAAATCATTAACTTACAATGGGTAAATAGATATTTTGGTCATATCAGACGAGAAATAGATCAATGCATGTTATACCTGAATTTAGATTGTTTTCATCTCAAAAACTACCCGTTTTCATTGGATTGAAACTATGGAATGATTTAAATGCTGATATAAAAAATATTGTGAATGTAAATTCGTTTAAAATCAAGTTGAAATCCCGACTAATAATAGCATACTAATAAAAATCTGGGATTAATGTATATTACTATTGTTTATTCATTTCTCGTGTATAATCTAGGATTAAAGACGCATTACTCGCGATTGTTCAGTTCTCATCTCTCGTTCATAATATTGATTTCTTTGTATGGTATTGGTATAATACCATACCTTCAATAATGACCCTGCATTTGTCATATCGATAATGATAATTATTTAAGATTAATACATACCTTAACTATTAATAATACTTATTCATGATTTATTTATTATTAATAATAACTTTTATTTTTAACAAGAGCCCAGTAAAGCCTAAAGCTTAAGGGCCAAATTAAATAAAATAAACAGTCCAGCTTCACAATTATTTATGTCATTGTAAATTGTAAAAACCAATGTATTTTTTATTATTAATAATAAAGATTATTAAATTAAATTCATTTCCTTAACTGATCTTTTCCAATGTCTAATCTTCATCTACGCTGTGATTAGTCCCACATGCAATCAAACACATACTTCTCCCTCTATTCCTCACTAGACATTCATACAGTACATCTTACACACTACACAATCTTTTCAAAACTTGTGAAAATATCATGACTTAACCTAACCAATTATCAAGGGCCTACAGTAATAAATAATAAACAATTCCTCATGAAGGTTTTTTACTTACATTCTTTACTTTAGTGATTTTGGGGGGTGGCATTGTTTACTTGATCATTTTTGTGGGTGGCATTGTTTACTAGAAACTTTTGGGGGTGGCTTTCTTTCATTGATCCGAAACTTTTTTGTTTCTGGCTTTTTCTTCTTCTATATATGGGGGGGGGGTGAGATATTGGGGAGGATTGCGGGCATTTGCCCCTGGCCTCTCCATCCTGCAAAATTTATTTATATATATATACAGGGTGTCCCATAAGTCTGGAACCATAGGGTAAAATAAGTAATTCATGTTTTTTCGTTTATGCAAGTACCCATAATGTCTTTGAGTAAGGAAGAACGCATCCAGGTAATTCTGCTCGTACGAAATCGGAGTCAGAAGGAGGTCGCTGAGGAATTTAACAGATTGCATCCGAACCGCGTGCCGATAACACGCAGCTGTGTCGGCAAATTTGTAGCAAAGTTCAGGGAAACGGGATCCATAGGAGAATAAACCACGCAGTGGACCTCCGAGGACATCCACCGACGATGAGACAGCCGCTACCATCCTCGCTCATTTTACAAACAGTCTCCAAAAGTCTCTTCGGCGTTTTTATCATTTTGCCCTATGGTTCCAGACTTACGGGACACCTTGTGTGTGTGTATATATATGTGTGTGTATATATATATATATATATATATATATATATATATATATATATATATATATATATATATATATATAACCCTCTTATGTGCAGACAGTCACTGACAGAGAAAATGCCTAAATATAGAGTGCCCATATTTTATTTTCACATAAAGGGTAGCCAAATAAGAGAACAACGGGGAAGAACAGAGCCTATCCGTATTAGAAGTAACGACAGGAGCAAGGAAACAAATTTTTTTCGAGGAAATGAGAACAATAAAAAGCACAGCTTGCCCTGCTAACAAGAGAGGACAAGACTCCGCAGGTATATTCCCCACACCATTACATACACCACCCTCTATCCAGCACCACCCACCGATAATACAACCACAGTGGTATCGAGTGCCGTAACACCAATTCTCCCAAATGCAGCGGCCAAACCAATAACACCAAACAAGAACCGACATCGACCTGGAAACGACTACTATATAGGAAAACGGAACAAGGAAATTAGAAACCCAATAAATGTTTTATACACAAATATTCAAGATCTCTACACGGACCATGCAGGCTGCAAATTACAATACTTACACAATTTAGCTACTGAATCCAGCATAGATATTATATGCCTAACGGAAACACACTTGCATAAATGCGAAAAAGGCTGTGAAAACTGTATCGAGAATACTGAAATAGCATTGCTGGATTACAGCATACACAGAGCAGATAGAGTGGCTAGACGAGGGGGAGGGTGTTGCATCTACGTGAAAAACACATACACATGTGAAGTGAAGGTAAACAAATCAAACAGCACAGTTGAAGTTATTATATTAGAAGTAAAAGAACTGAACCTAACCATTATGAACATCTACAGACCACCAAACATCACAAAAAGTGAATTCCAATTTGCTACAAATGAAATAGAAAACATTAAAATTACTTGAAACCCCAGCAACAATAGTCTAATTTTCGGAGATTTTGATTTCCCATTCATTTCATGGACGAAAAATGAAGTTATATATGTCGAGAAGTTTCATGGCAACATTACTAAAGATGACAGAACCCAAGCAACAATGCTATTAGATCTGGAACATTATGCCCTTATCCAGGAAATCTGTGAAGCCACGAGAAAGGAGAACGTTTTGGATTTAATCTGGACAAATAACAACCGAGATAATAATAAATAAAGTAACGCACACAAAGTTCTCCGACCATAACCTCATCGATATACAGTTGAAGTTGGCACCCAGAGGTCCGAAAACGCATCCTGGAGAGGCAGATGGAATATTTGAAGGCTTAAACATAAACTGAAAGAGTAAATTAGTAAATTGGGAAACGTAAATAAAGATTTAAAGGAGGTAAATTGGAAATTGCTACTTCACGAGAAGACTCCAAAAGAGATACTATGTACAGGGTGTCCCAGAATTAACTATTTCAATGAAATTGGACAAATTTTTTAAAAACACACTTTTATTTATGTTTATCATGTTTAATATGTGTTAAAAATGTATAAATTTCTAAATTTTTTTCAATTTTATTTTCATAATTTTTTCATTATCTGGTCCAATGAAAGACCGTCTGAAGTCATAGAATGGCAAAGAGACTCTCCAAAAGTTAACGTGTGGCTTGGAATGACCAAATCCAAAATTTATGGTGCTCCATCTTGTTGAAACACAACATTATCAAGAATGCCATCATCAAGAAGCTGTGGTTCGAGAAACTGCTGAAGCATATCAAGGTAGACGGTACCTGTTACAGTTGCTTCCGCAAAGAAGAATGGGCCATAAATTTTGAATTTGGTCATTCCAAGCCACACGTTAACTTTTGGAGAGTCTCTTGCCATTCTATGACTTCAGACGGTCTTTCATTGGACCAGATAATGAAAAAATTATGAAAATAAAATTATGAAAAAAATTTAGAAATTTATACATTTTTAACACATATTAAACATGATAAACATAAATAAAAGTGTGTTTTTAAAAAATTTGTCCGATTTCATTGAAATAGATAGTTAATTCTGGGACACCCTGTATAATAGAGACTGAAACCAAACCTATAATACTGAAACACATTCCAGAGACAGGAAAGAAAACGTAGCAAGCTCGAGAGGAAAATCAGGACACTTGAATATTTAGGCAACGAAGACAAACCGTAAAACATTTCACAAATGCAGAACTGATGCAAAGAGACTCAAACTAGAGAGGAAACTTGGCGAAATAGAAATGGACCTAAAGCAAACAATAATACATAAGACTAACGAGGAGGAAAACAAGGTAGCAGAAAACATGAAAAATAAGCCAAACGACTTCTACACGTTTGCGAAAAGGAAAATGCAGTGTAAGGAGAGTATTGGTCCGTTGATAGACGGGAGGCCGAATACACAAATGACCCAAAAGAAATAAGTGAACTGCTTCGGGAACAACTTAACTGTTTTGCACCCCTAAGTCCGAGATGGAAGTGGAAAACCCAGACGAGTTTTTCGACATAGATAAAGATCAACCAAGAACAATTTCCGGCACAAACCTATTAATGGACTTCGAGTTCACGGAAGGATATGTAATTACGGCCTTATCACAGATGCGAGACAATTCAGCGGCAGGGCCAGACACATGGAGTGCCACATTTCTGAAGAAATGCAGAGAGAGTATTGCCAAACCGCTATACTTACGATGGATGAAATCACTCAACACAGGACAAATTCCACTCCCCTTAAAGAACGCAAACATTGCCCCCCCCCCCCCCCTATTTAAAGGTGGTAACAGAGCAATGCCCTAAAATTATTGGCCAATGGCTTTCACCTCGCACCTTATAAAGTGTTTTGAACGTATAATTAGAGGCAAAACTACCAACGACCTACAAGAAAAAGACTTGTACAACCCAAATCAACATGGTTTCAGGGCGGGAAGATTATGCCTATCACAGTTACTAGACCACCAGGAGAAAATATTAAAAACATTTTGTCGAGGTCAAAACATAGATGTAATATATACGAACTTTGCTAAAGCCTTCGATAAATGTGACCATGGAATCATAGCACACAAACTTAAGAATCCAGGAATTACTGGAAAGCTAGGAAGGTGGATATTTAATTTCTTGATGCAAAGAACACAAAGAGTGGTGATAAACGGAGTTAAATCGGAAGTCTTGGAAGTCGTGAACTCTGTCCCACAAGGGACAGTATTAGCTCCTCCCTTGCTGCTGTTAATAATGATTGCAGATATTGATGCAGATATTAAGGACAGTATTGTATTATGCTTCGCAGATCACAAAAATATGGAAGGAAATATTGAACGAAGGTGACATAAGAAAATTACAAAACGACATTGAAACATTATTCCAGTGGGCAGAAGACAACAATATGAAGTTCAACGAAGAAAAATTCCAACTTCTAAGATATGGTAATAACAAGGAGCTATAGAAAAAAGGGTACCAAACTCCGCAAGCCAAACAGATAATACCAAATCCATAAGTCACGGATCTTGGAGTAATAATGTCATCGGATGCAGAATTCAGACAGCACTATATCAAAATTACAACGGCTAAAAAAAAATGAGAATCATCTGGAGGAACGTCCGCAGCAGAAAAGCAATCATGCTCAAATTATGGAAGAGTCTAGTCCTACCAATAACTGAGTATTGTTCAGTACTCACAAACCCACACAGAAAACAAGACATTGCGAACATTGAAGCTATACAAAGGACTTTTACGTCGAAGATAGAGGAAACGGAAGGTGAAGACTACTGATCTCGACTACAATCCCTGGAACTCTACTCTCTCGAAAGAAGGCGCGAGCGGTACACAATAATATACATATGGAAAATACTTGAGGGCTGTCCCTAACCTTAGAAATGAAACAGAAACAAACTGGAATGAGAGAAGAGGCAGATTTTGTACGGTCCCAGCTGCGATGGGACAAGGGGCCACGAAAACGAGGATGGAAAATACCCTCAGAATACGAGGCCCAAAGCTTTCAATGTCCTACCAAAAGAAGTGAGGAATCTCCAGCACACATACCTGAATAACTTCAAGAACCAGCTGGACAGATTCCGGTGCAAAGTCCCTGACCAGCCATGCGTGGATGACTACGAGGGCAGGAGGAGATCAGACAGCAATTCCCTCCACCAAATCCCGCAAATGAGGCGGGATGCTGCAGAGAGGTCGACCGCAGGTCGATCCTGAACCGTTCAAACTCACCAAAAGTGTATATTATATATATATTCAACTGCAAAGAACACGCAGTATAAATAACGTAAAGAACGACGCTTGTATAGGAGATATTCCGCGCAAGACGAGAGAGAGAGAGAACGAAACAAATGAAAAAATGAGGTAACCACCCGGGAATCGAACCCGGGATCTTCCGATTGCCGGTCAGATGCGATACCATTACACCATGGGCCTCACTCTTCCAAATGCCGTAATTCTTCTACATACTAGCAGAAACTAATGCCCCAAGGGGCACTTCCCGCATGCCGTAACATTATATACATTCAACTGCAAAGAACACGCAGTATAAATAACGTAAAGAACGACGCTTGTATAGGAGATATTCCGCGCAAGACGAGAGAGAGAGAACGAAACAAATGAAAAAATGAGGTAACCACCCGGGAATCGAACCCGGGATCTTCCGATTGCCGGTCAGATGCGATACCATTACATCATGGGCCTCACTCTTCCAAATGCCGTAATTCTTCTACATACTCGCAGAAACCAATGCCCCAAGGGGGCACCTCCCGCATGCCGTAACATTATATACATTCAACTGCAAAGAACACGCAGTATAAATAACGTAAAGAACGACGCTTGTATAGGAGATATTCCGCGCAAGACGAGAGAGAGAGAACGAAACAAATGAAAAAATGAGGTAACCACCCGGGAATCGAACCCGGGATCTTCCGATTGCCGGTCAGATGCGATACCATTACACCATGGGCCTCACTCTTCCAAATGCCGTAATTCTTCTACATACTCGCAGAAACCAATGCCCCAAGGGGGCACCTCCCGCATGCCGTAACATTATATACATTCAACTGCAAAGAACACGCAGTATAAATAACGTAAAGAACGACGCTTGTATAGGAGATATTCCGCGCAAGACGAGAGAGAGAGAACGAAACAAATGAAAAAATGAGGTAACCACCCGGGAATCGAACCCGGGATCTTCCGATTGCCGGTCAGATGCGATACCATTACACCATGGGCCTCACTCTTCCAAATGCCGTAATTCTTCTACATACTCGCAGAAACCAATGCCCCAAGGGGTAGGCTGACCATATTTCCTTGAGACAAAAACGGGACATTGGGGTGGTTATGAATAATAATTTATGATTGACCAATATTAAAATATATTTATAGTTTTTATTAAAAACGGGACAAAATTGACATTTTTATTAAAACGATGGGATGGCCAGGAAATATAAAACAAACGGTACTGTCCCGTTCAAAACGGTACGTATGGTCAGCCTACCAAGGGGCACCTCCCGCATGCCGTAACATTATATACATTCAACTGCAAAGAACACGCAGTATAAATAACGGCATGCGGGAGGTGCCCCCTTGGGGCATTGGTTTCTGCGAGTATGTAGAAGAATTACGGCATTTGAAGAGTGAGGCCCATGGTGTAATGGTATCGCATCTGACCGGCAATCGGAAGATCCCGTGTTCGATTCCGGGTGGTTACCTCATTTTTTCATTTGTTTCGTTCTCTCTCTCTCGTCTTGCGCGGAATATCTCCTATACAAGCGTCGTTCTTTACGATATACAGGGTGGGCGGAAAGTAGCTCCCTAATTTAAATTACATATAAATTATGTATAAATTGTGATTGTATTGTTATATTGTTATGGTGTGTTCTCTAAAGTGGTACAATTGTAACGGTAATCTTTTTTTCTCTAAAGTGTTCTCTTTGTGTTCTCTAAAGTGGTACAATTGTAACGTTCATTTTTTTTTTTCATTTCAGATTGAAGGGTAACATGGCTGAGCGTTTAACACTGCAGGAGCGTGCCCAGTTGGCGGCACGGTACGAAGTTTGGCAATCTGTCGTTCGAGTTCAAAGATGGTGGCGGGCCATTCACGGACCACGTGCCCAAGTGGACCCGAAAACAATCAAGAACTGCCACTCGAAGCTCATGACCACGGGGTCTGTGGCAGATGTTCGAAGATGTGGTCGCCCTTCGACACAGGGCCCAGGAGACGGTGCAGGCAGTTCAGGAAATGTTCGCACGGAGTCCACGAAAGTCAACTCGCCAGGCAGCTCGGGAAAGTGGACTCTCCTGCTACTCAGTGCGAACTGTGCTGAAGAAGGAGCTGAACTGGCGTGCGTGGAAGCCGCATTACTGCCAATCTCTCTCGGACGAGGACTGCGACATTCGCATGGAGTTCGGGGAAATCATGCTGGCTTGGCATGAAGACTGGCCCCATCTCTTCCGCAACATCCTCTGGAGCGACGAGGCGGTGTTCCACGTCGGAGGCTTTGTCAACCGCCACAATTGCCACTACTGGGCAGGAGAGGATCCATGGTTACCACTGAAAAACGGCAGAATCGGTTCAGTGTAACGGTGTGGTGGTATGACCTCAGATCAGGTTGTGGGCCCGTTCCTTCTGCGCAACACCATGAATGCTGAGCGGTACCTTGCTATGTTGCGAAACGAGGTCTGGCCGGTTGTCAGCACATGGGAGAACATCGACGATCTGATATTTATGCAAGATGGCCCCCTCCGCACTTCGCTCTTGTTGTCCGTGAGTGGCTGGATGCCCACTTCCCTGGGCGTTGGATGGGTCGTCGTGGTCCACATCAATGGCCAGCCAGGAGCCCCGACTTGACACCGTGCGACTTCTTTCTTTGGGGGTGGGTAAAGGAAGAAGTCTACCGCACCAAACCGAGGACATTGGAAGAACTGGAGGACCGAATTCGGGAAGTCATGTCCTCCATCCCGCCGGAGTTCCTGCTAAAGTCAGTGGACGCCATTCCTGGGCGGCTCCAGAAGCTGGTGGAAAGAGTTGGAGCCCACATTGAATTTTAGAGAAAACCTACCATGTATGCCTACCTTTTCATATTATTTCTTCTGAAATAAATGGATAATATACGTATTTTTTTACCAATCCAAAATAGGGAGCTACTTTCCGCCCACCCTGTATATATATATATATATATATATTTATTTGGTAGGACATAACATAAAATTAACGTTTAATAACGTTTAAATTTTTGAAACAGAAGAAGAAACTTACCTTTCTTCAAAGTCGGATTATCGTAGTGGGTCTCAAGAAGAAAATATGTAGCTCCTCCGTGTTTTTCCCCAAGTGGGAAACCTACATCTTTAGGAAACATTTCCCCTGAAGAAATACATTGAAAAAGAATAAATGGATTTTCTGTTATTTTTTTAAGAAGGTAGTTAAAAAATAATTTAGCAAAGAATATTATTAAATAATGTACAGCTAACGACCTTTATAAAACGATGTCTCTAATAAACGATACCATTTTTATAGCTTTTATTAATATTTTTATAGCTTATTTGAGAACGCTGCAAGGTACGTCCATGGAAAGAATGGGAAAAACTAGTATGAAAACGGTAGAAAAAAGTAAATCGTATTCAAATTACATTAACCATTTGCATCACACATTAATGTTGCTGTGACCATTTTGTACTAACGCGAAACAAGTTTAATGACATGAGATTGGAAAAATTCTGTACATTGTATTACTGCGCATTACAGAATAATATTACTCGTACATGTATTACTTTAATAATAGTAATACATAGCATTACCATGTATTAATAATATGTATAGAACTTCCAATCTCATTTCATTAAACTTGTTTCGCGTTGGTACAAAATGGTTACAACAACATTAATGTGTGATGCAAATGGTTAAAGTAATTTGAAATATGATTTACTTTTTCCTACTGTTTTATCTAAGTTTTTCTCAGTCTTTCCATGGACGTATTTTGCATCGTTCTGAAAAAGCAAGCGATCGATATTTGTTTAAACACGGTTGGTACTAACAGCGTATCCTCGTAATGGTAAAGGATTTAAAAGTGTAGAAATTCATATTCAGGAAAATAATAGGCTACGTAGAGCCTACTGCTTACACGAAAAACTAAATTTGATACTGAAATAGTGGAGATAGTTTAAAAACGATTCTAAATAAACAAGTACTGTTGTGCTATACAGACAAATTCGGGGAAAATCTGTTATTATTCATTGACTTTTATTATCAAATTAAAAACATGGAAAAACTGTCAATTTACAACCTTCCAAGTGATTTCAGCCGATAGCAAATTCTGAAATATGACCTTAAGACGATGAACATTTTCATTTATAAGCTAAAATATCAGATTCGCGACAATGAATGTTACGCCTTAGGTAGGTTAGGTTATTCAATGTTAAATTAAGTTAGATTAGGTTAGGCTTGGTCATTATTTTGAACTCTTAAAAAAATTCATCGTCGCGAATCTTAAATTTTACACACTTAGATTACACCATACATACATAGTCATGTTGTTCGCTATAAACTTATTATCTTCTTCAAAGCATTACTGTTCGTCTCACTACTGACCTTCAGATCCGATGGCCCATGCTACGATTGGGGTACTGCAAGCAGTCCATGAAACCGGCATGTTCCAGCTGTAGCACTGCGCCCCCTTCTCTCTCACCCACTTCTCAAGGTGGTGGTCGCTGTTCTCGAGCGTACATTCGTACAGCAACATGTGGTGCACGTGAGGGAGACTCACTTCGTCAATCAGAGGTATGTACTGATGGCAAACAAAGAACGTGAAAAAGCTTATATACGAACGAGTTCAGCTTATACTCGTACATATAATCTGAGGAACTAATTCTTCCATAAAGATGACAATTTCCTTTACACACACACCAAAAAAATTGTCGAGTAATAAATGACCAGCGATTGCATCAATGAAGAAAAAGCATTCAGGTCATTCGATTAAATCAATCACTTTTATCAAAGTAAAATATTCATCGCAGTGACGAGACCCGTCACTATCCATCAAACCAAGTCATCATTCATCACAAGTTTAATATCATTGTTTAATTCTGAAATAGGGCGATTCAAATATACATACTTTTATGAATTACTTACGAGTGTTATTTAAATCTTACCCCAATTACTTGCTGCTTCGATGAAAAATTGGGAATTTTATACAATTTGCACCAATAAACCGTGTTCAAATCTTCGGGAAGCTCCACCTATAAAAAAAAGAACAATTTTAACAGCTTAAAATACAGGATATCCATAAAGTTACGCATCATAGGAAAATAAGCAATGTCTATTTATTTCAAGATGAAGTCGGCTCCATCAGGCCAAATATGTTGAGGAACATTCAAAGAAACCCGCTTTTTCGTTTACAAACATGTTTCGAGATTGGTGGGAATCATTTCGAACAAATAACGTAACTATCTTTATAATAAATGTATTTTCCTATGATACGCGACTTTATGGACACCCTGTAGAATAAGACAATAAGATTGACATAGTACGTGTTATCATTGTGCGCACCATTATAGATATTGATACTTAAAATACCAAAATACAGGGCTTATACAAAATTTAATAAAGCAGTTATAAACTTAAAAAATCTTAAAATAAGCAGACTAAATTTTAATCTGACTATTTTAAGATTTTTCATGTTTTAACCGCTTTCATTAAATTTTTTATTCTCTCTCTCATTAATCTTTGTTTTGCTTCCGCCCGAATTGTTCATTCTGACAAATGTCAAGCTTGTCACTCCACCTTAGACCTACAGTTTAGCATAGAATCTGAACCACGCCTCACCAGCAGCCCAGTGTCTTAACCACTGGACTACCCAGGGTACCCATTTATCTACCAACCAATTATTTTTTTCATTGTGTGGAAGGCTGAACAGCTGGGTTTTGCTGCGCGCCGCCTGCCGTCACCGGGTCTTGATCCCGGGGCCGAAGGATTCGTAGTCAACTACGCTAACCATATATATATATATATGGGATGAATTTCACAATTAAACACGTGAAATGAATGAATGATGCAAACCCACAAGAAAAAAGAAATTATTCCAAGGCCTTTCGTGTATTCAGAAGAGGTGTACTTCTGAATACACGAAAGGCCTTGGAATCATTTTCTTTTTCCTTGTGGGTTTGCATCATTTTATATATATATATATAATGGCGCATCGGTAGTATAGTGGTTAGCGTCGCTGACTATAAATCCATCGGCCCCGGGATCAAGACCGGTGACGGCAGGCGGCGCGCAGCAAAACTCAGCTGTTCATCCTTCTACACAAAAAAAAACTGGTTCGTAGATAAATGGGTACCCTGGGTAGCCCAGTGGTTAAGACGCTGGGCTGCTGGTGGGGCGTAGTTCAGATTCTACGTTAAACTGTAGGTCTAAGGTGGAGTGACAAGCTTGACCTTCGTCAGAATCATAAATTTGGCTGGAAGCAAAACCAGTTTTATGTATTATATACTCGTATATACATAATTTCACACTTAAACACGTGAAATGAACGAATGATGCAAACCCACAAGAAAAACAATTTTCCTTGTACGTTTGCATTATATATATACACACAGGGTGTTTATGAAGTCCCTATTTCAGTGAAAACGTAGCAAAAAGGGTAAAATTCAATAACAATATAATAGAAGACATACATTTAATGAATACTTAAGCATATGATTCTACATGAGCACCATCAGTATCTGTACAGAGTTCGAATCTGTCAGCAGCATTGCGGAACACATTTTGGAGCATGACAGGGGTTATTTTTGTAACTGCTGTTACGATACGAGCACGTAAATCTTGCAGATCTGTAACCCTCGTTTGATAGACGTTTGATTTGATAAACCCCCATGCAAAGAAATCTAAGGGCGTTAGGTCAGGAGATCGAGTTGCCCAGGGTTTTGCCTCCACGTCCGATCCACCGATTTGGAAATCGTTCATTTAGGTGCTCCCGAACAATGTTTGCGTAATGACAAGGTGCCCCATCTTGTTGAAAGACGACCGTGTTTAAAACGCCATCTGAATGAAGCCGAGACATTTACGTGCTCGTATCGTAACATCAGTTACAAAAAAACCCCTGTCATGCTTCAAACTGTGTTCCGCAATGCTGCTGACAGATTCGAACTCTATACAGATACTGATGGTTCTCATGTAGAATCATATGCTTAAGTATTCATTAAATGTATGCCTTCTATTATATTGTTATTGAATTTTACCCTTTTTGCTACGTTTCCACTGAAATAAATAGGGACTTTATAAACACCCTGTGTGTGTGTGTGTGTGTGTGCATATATATATATATATTATATATATATATATATATATATATTATATATATATATATATATATATCCCTTGATCAGCGAAATTAAGCGACATTGTGTCTGGGTAGTAGTTGGACGGGAGACCGTCCTCTACGTTCAGATTATGTAGCGACCTGTTCATTCGGATCCCACGTAAAATTGTAGGCCCCTTCCGTCATATGACCTTAGATGTCGCGGAGGAGGTTAAGAAAAACCCCTTCATTACATTTATATATATATATATATATATATATATGATTGACAAAAGTAAATAGACACCAAGATGAATGCTCCTCTAAGAACAAAGAGCAAAGCTCATCAATGGAATGCCAGAACGTGTGTCACCTTAATTAATGGAAAAGGGAAACCAACACGATTCTAAATATATTCATTCAATGAATCTGTTATTATTCATTAACTTTTATTACCAAATGAAAAACTATGGAAAAACAAAGTATCTATTTACTTCTGTCGACCCCCGTGTGTGTGTGTGTATATATATATACATCACACACACACAATATATATATATATATATATATATATATATATATATATATATATATACACATCCACACACACATATATATATGACTGACAAGCTGCCAAGGGCCGTAACTCAATCAAATTACATCATCGGTTTCAATGATGAAGTTTTACTGTAAGCCGTAAATCATATGTTTATTCGTAAAAGTTGTACCAAAAGTTTAATGGAGGTAATATATTAAGCTAAGTATGAAACTGCATAATTAGTCAACAATACACCTCTTGAAATAGTGTACAAGTTGAAATTTTATGTTCTTTCGGGCGGACATGCACGTAATATTGCAATTAAAACCTGTATGTGAATAACTGTTAAAAGTAATTGTTGTTTTCGAAGTATGCGTATTACGACTTAAAAACTCTAAAAGTTCGAGATATTACGAGTAGAGTTAAGGTTTCTTTCAGTCACTACGTGAAAACATGCGTGACTTTTTAGATTTAGACGCTTAAATTTAGTACACAGTATATTGCTCGCACGTTTTAGAGGCAATCTGCTCCAAATGTGGTTTTGAATTAATGTATTTTATTCGGAAAAAAGGTTCATTATTTGGTAAGAAATGAAACTCAAATTGAAGATTATAATTTGCGTAAAGCGCGAGACTAGAATTGTTCAGCAACTTTATACGTATTTATACGTAGGAATAATGCGTATACGAACGTATATTATATTTAGTAAACGGCAATTAGCATTAAAACTGGTAAAAACTACGAGAACCAAAACATCTATGTTTATTATACTTTCCCACCTCCTCCTCTCGAACGTACGCTAAAGAAGCGTCACTCAACGAACTTAGAACTATTAAGAACTTTTCGGCCCGTACACCTATGATTTACAGTACCCGTACGCCTAACAGCGTGTTTCCCAGACTTAAGACGCGAATGATGGAATTATTACAGCTATAAATTACAAACCCAGTGCATTAAGTCGGATTTATTGGGTTCGACGAAAAAATTAGGGATTTGCGAATATGTTTCAAAAGCAGACTTAAATTTAAGTACAGGAGGCCGTCCAAAATGGATTCAGCAACCGAATGTATAAATTACAAATACATTATTTTAACAAATCATTCAAAATACGCAATAAACAACCCGATACCTCAACTTGCACTTAAGAATGCTAAATATTCATTATCTGTAATAAATTTTCTTAAATTGCAGAAAACGGTCAATTTTCTAAAAAATGCACACCGACGACAAATTACAAAAGCTTTCGAAATATTCAATAATTACAATGGTACCTTCCCAATCAAAGAGGTTTTTTTTCTGAAACGTTTATGACGACCACGAAGAAAATGCTATTAGTTAATTTAGACCTTCGGTCGGTGAAGAATAAAGCTAAAAAATTGTCATTGGTATTTCACATTATAGAAGGTGCAAGGTGCTTCCGAACTACACAATATGCTTTGATTGTTTTAAATGTTGTATTTCAAAGTAAGTTCCTAATAACTGTTTACACACACGCACACAATATATATTTTAATGCAAACCCACCCACGAGGAAAAGGAAAAATTATTCCAAGGGATTTCGTGTGTTCAACAGTACACCTCGGCAGGGAATGAAGGGAAAAAGGTGAGAAGCCAAAAAATATATGCCTCTGTACAACAAACAAAATACGTAGTAAGAAGATATTTTTCCCGTTTGACCCGTGTCCAAAATCACTTTGTTTACATCCAATAGAATAGACACGCCCACCTACGTTAATTTCAATTGTTTTAAATGAGGGTTGTTTGTTTTTTATGTAAAAAGGAGGGGGCTAAGGGCGAGCGCCGGCAAAAGTGACCCCTCCATAGAAGGCGGAGAGAGCCAAAACAAGGTTTCCAAGGCTTAATTATTTATTTACATGGCTGGGGAGGCTAAGAGTATTTTCATGATCAAACACTTCGTGAATACACCATTATAGTCATTTTTTCTTTGCTTTGCTTAAATAATTTTCTCGAAATAGAAGTGACTAACAGTTTACAACCAATGTTCATAAGATGCAGAACTCGGAATCCAAACATTCAATGCTAACAACTCTTACTGTCCTGAGAAACGGGAAAAAAATTGAGGATTTTATCGAAGAATAATGGTCACAATAAAGGTAATGATGGGGTTTGTTTAGCCTCCTTCGCAAAATATAAGGTCGTATGACGGAGGGGACCACGGGTCGCTACATAATCTGAACACGGAGGGCAGTTTCCCATCCAATTGCTCTCCAGACCCAGTGCCGTTTAACTTCGTTAATTGACGGGAGGTCACAATAAAAGTGAACATACAAGTTACTGTTAAAATTGTAAAATCTTCAAATTTGAATTGATCTGCGCATTTCTGAATTCTTAGATCCAGAAATTACACGTATAATTATAATGAATTATTTAACTAAATTATAGAAAAAAATGAATGGTATTAATTGAATGTTCACATATTCTGTTAAAAATAAAGGGAATATTCTAGAATGTGCATTCATATACTTTGTAAGTAACTTTAATAAGAGTTCGGTAACTTATAAAATAGACCATATCTTGTTAACCCTGTAATGCCCATATATATATATATATAAGCAGCGCAGCCACATGAAAAATATGTTGCCTTGACATGTTACTTAGGTGTATGTCCGGATCCATAATATGTAGTCAAATTTCCTGTCAAATTACGTTGACCTCGTTTTTGACCTTGTATAATATATGATACACGAGGTAGCGTTGCCATATGGCAACATCAAGTTCAAAATCTTTAAAATTTCTGTGTCGCCTCATAGATGTCACCACTCACCACCAAACTTTACACGTTACAATACAGTGACTGAGCCGAGTGTGTCGGTGCGTTTGATTGTTTCGCAGAGATACAAAATGGCAACCCGTAAAAGGTTAGTTATTTACGGTTTAGCAATAATGAAATATATCTATATTTCTGTGTAAAAATCATAATCATCACTTTAGCTATACATAGTGTTAATATCGATTTTAAATTATTTTTTTATATTCAAAATCTTCATGAAATCCTTGTTGCCATATAGACACGCTAGGAGAATACATGTACACTTTTCTGTTGTTGCAGGGGCCTGACAGTAAATGAAATTTTTGACATATTAGAAGAGAATGATCTTGACGGTCCTATTAGTTCCTACCTCAGGGTTGCTGACTCGATGTGGACCTACCTTAGGCCGCGGTTGCATAAAATTAAGAAAAAACAAAAAGGGCACTATTTATGGACTTTTCTAAACCTTGCAACAATAACACAACCTGCACCATTGCACAATGCAACAATCTTTTATCTCAACAACCAAACTGAATTGCAAGAGAGCTCTCTATAAGACCATGCCCTGTAAAAACCACATTCAACAAACGAGTAGAAAGGACGCACCAGTGCCCCCAAAAAATGATGCCACAAGAGTGCCCAAACAATGATGCTACAAGAGCCCAAAAATGCTAGCTCTAAATTAAGTGAATTTTCACTAACCTTACAATTATGAGATGGATATATATACACCTTAACTTAATATATACAAGCAATGCTGTATCAATCGGCTTAGTCATCATATCGCCTTGGGACAACAATGGCTTTTCCTTTTCTAGATTTGCTAACAGGTAGCGAACCAGTTGAAACAGTTGGCAGATGGAACAGGGCAGAAAAAAAGAAGATAAAATCAGTATTCCACATGCAGTCAATATGTATAATCTGAATATGGAAGAGACTGATCGCATGGACCAGAACATAAACCCTTATCGGATTGCAATTCAAAGTAAAAAATGGTGGTGGAGCCTTTTTACATGGCTGCTGAATGTCACAGTCCACAATGCTTGGCAAATTTCGAAAACGCAAGGGAGTGCTACGTTACACTTGAAATTTCACCGAGATCTTGCTATGTCGTACCTTACGAGATTCGGAACTCTTCCAAAGGGTAAGGGGAGAAAGTCAACGAACGCTCCTGAACAATTTGATATCAGGTATGAGTATGACGACAAAAGCAATTTGGTGCAACCCGTACACGACAAGAAAAGGAGGAGTGCTCAAACAGGTTGCAAATCGATTGGGGCGAACACAGTGCAGCAAATGTGGTGATGAACTTTGTGTAAAATGTTTCATATCTTAACATACTGAATAAGGTAATAAGTAATGAAATACTTTACACAAAGTCCAGAAGTACATGTCTTACCATACAAAATAAGGAAAAGTTTAGTTTGTTATCACGGTATTTTTATACTTTTCATATTCAAACAAGTTATGCACATGAAAAACTTTGAGTCAGAGTTCTGTTTATATTTGTGCTTTTTATCAACTTTATATAATAAGTACGCATTATAACCCTATGTTATACCTCACCAACAAAAATAAATGGATATGCTGGAATTGTTCTTTATTGCACCCACATTCTCCTAGCTTTGCCATATGGTTACACTTCGTATCTTTAAAAATAGTGAAGCTACATAACTAACTCGCAAAACCTATTAATTATTACCACCATAACTCGTCTACAAAATATAATGAAAATATGAGAAATTTTTTTTTTTAAATAAATTCAGGAGATAATGGATTAATAGTATCATTTGTCGCAAAATTTGGAGAATTATTGGAACACAGTCGTTTGTCGCGTATTCAACGATAATTATAAACAAAAGAGCATTTGGTTTATATTTCAGTTTTCATTGTGTATATTTAATACCTATTCTAGGTTTAAAAAATCAAAATATCTTCCGTATATTCATATTTAAAACAAACTTGTATGGGCAAAAAAATTTTTCTACCAAAATTTTATGCTTTCGCAAGCTTCCGACAACATGGAACTGCTGAAACCAGTGTATGGAGATTTATTAACGCTGCAATGTGCCTCCTAAACATAATTAATAACAGGAAAACCTATTCAGGTATGAAAACTATTATTATTTTCGAGATTACAGTAAGGTAACACTCCAAACACGCCAATAGCATGACTCAAAATGGCGGTCAGAAACGTTTCTACATTTAGCTCTTAGTTTATTCAGCAGGTGTCAGCACAAAAGTGTATCACGTTTGATACATTGGGCGTTTGAAACCATGTCCTTGTACACATGGTTAATATGTACTGGGTAAATGGAGTGTATCATACTAGGGGCACTCAATATATTTTGCCCCACCCTTTTTTCTTAGTTAAATAATAGGCCATGGGGTCTGAAATGTCTTTTGGGCCGTAAGTTTGAACTTTCTGCGCTTCACATAACCGGATTTTTCCAGTTTGAACCTCCCCTCCTTGTATAAAACCGCTTTTAAACGCCCTTTTATAAAACCGATGGTTAACGCAATTTCGAAAATGGCGTCTGACAGTGATGCGTGTCGTAAACAGAAAGCTGTTATAGAGTTCTTAACCGCAGAGAAGGAAACAGTGGAAATATTCACAAACGTCTACAAAACGTTTACGGAGATGCTGTTGTTGATCGAAGCACACTTGGACACTGGTCTAAACGTGTGAGATCATCAGAGGGAAAGCCAGCCTCGATGATGAGCCACGCAGCGGTCGCCCGGCATCGGCTGTCACATCTCACACTATGCAACGTGCTAATAGCATCATTCGATCAAATCGGGGCGTCACATACAAGGAGCTATCACTGCAGCTAGGAATTAGTGAAGGAAGTGTGAATAGGATAATTCAGCAACTGGGGTACTCAAAAGTGTGTTCACGGTTTGTTCCTCGCGAACTGACTGAAGATCACAAAGCCCAAAGAAAAGAAATTGCTTCCGAGTCATTGGTTCGATACGAGACAGAAGGGGATGACTTCCTTTCACGAATTGTGACTGGGGATGAGACTTGGGTGTAACACACCACTTTGAACCTGAAACAAAACACCAATCCATGGAGTGGCATCACGCAGACTCCCACGCAAGAAAAAGTTCAAAATGGCTCCCTCTGCAGGAAAGGTTATGGCCACCATCTTCTAGGACATGAAAGGGGTGATTCTGGTGGATATTATGAAGGACAAACAATCAACTCAGAGGCATATATTGCTACCCTACAGAGACTCCAGAGACGTATAAAGCGAGTTCGACTGGAGAGAAAACTGGAAGACTTCCTTCTTTTGCACGATAACGCAAGATCACACAACAGTTTGCAAACAAGAGAGGCCATCACAAAAATGCGTTTGACTGTGTTATCCCACCCTCCATACAGCCCGGATCTGGCACCTTCACACTTCCATTTGTTTGGGCCAATGAAGGATGCTATTCGTGGAAGAAAGTTTCAGAATGACGATGAGATTGTTGAGGAGGTTAAGAGGTGGCTCCAGCGGAACCCAGGGGACTTTTACCAGCAAGGAATAAAGGCCCTTGTTTCGAGGTGGAGGAAAGCCGTAGAAAAGGATGGAAACTATGTGGAAAAATAAAAACTTGTAAAAAAGGTAACTACTTGTGTACAAAATTTCTGGAACTTACAAGGAAACTTTGAAAGAAAAAAATAAGGTGGGGCAAAATATATTGAGTGGCCCTCGTATATGACACGAGGGGCATCATAAGATTAAAATACCTTTTCCTTTTATCAATACTTGTTAATATTTTGCTAATTATATATATATATATATATTATATAGGGTGAGCAAAAAAAAAAAAAAAAAAAAGACCTCGAACTTTGGCTGTAAAACCCAAAGTTACGGTCAGATTTCAATATTTTTTTCACACCCCACAATTAAGTAAATTTCCTATACGGTGAACGGATTTCGGTAAAGTATTACATTCGCGGCTCCATCTGTAAAAGTAGCAGATAAAAAAATCAAGAATTATCACCAAATAATGCAGAAAAAACAATAATTATCACCATTTAAATCATCATCATCTTCTTCTTCTTCTGCAGCTTAAATCCCATCTCTATATGGGGTCGCTGTTCTTGATGAGTCTCCTCCATTCACTTCTGCCACGCACCATGTCCTCGTCCAAATTTTTCTCCCGGATGTCTGCCGCCACGCAATCCCTCCACCTCGTCTTCGGTCTATCTCTTCTTCTCCGTCCCGGCACCTCCATTTCCAGCACCCTATGTCCCACGTAATCCTCCTCTCTTCTCATCATGCGCCCACTGCCCATGCCATCTCAGTCTGGCTTTTGGACTTTTCTTGACGCCTCTGCTACTTTCACCGTTCCTCTAATGCGTTCGTTTCTGATTCGATCCCTTCTAGTTACACCGCACATCCATCGCAACATTTTCATTTCAGCCACATCCATCTTTCTGTTACTGGTCTTCTTCATTGGCACCATCTCCATTCCGTACAACATGGCTGGCCTAACCACTGTTTTGAATACCTTCCCTTTCAGCTTCACCGGCATCCTACGATCACAGAGAACTCCCGACACCTGTCTCCAGCTCCTCCATCCCGACTGTATCCTACGATTCACTTCTCCCTCTGCCTCGATTGTTGATCCCAAGTATTTAAAACGATCTACCCGTTTGATCAGTTCACCGTTTAATATCACTCCCCCTCCTTCATCCGGTTGTACATTACATCTCAGATATTCAGTCTTCTTCCGACTAACTTTCATACCTCTACTTTCCAATGCCTCCCTCCAATTTTCTAGCTGTTGTTCTACCTCCTGTCTTGTCTCTGCGCACAACACTACATCATCGGCATACATCATGCACCAAAGAGCAACCCCTCTAACCTCCTCAGTCAACACATCCAACACCACGTTGAATAGGAATGGACTCAGTGCTGACCCCTGATGCAGACCAACCCCAACTCCAAAACTCTCCGTCACACCAACACTACACCTCACTTTCGTCGTAACCCCTCTATACATTTCCTGAATCAATCTGACGTACTTCTCCTGGACCATCTTCTCCCTCAGGCACCTCCAAACCTCTTGCCTCGGTGTCCTATCATACGCCTTCTTTAAGTCTATGAAAACCATGTGCAATGCCTTCTGTCCTATCACCAATTAAATAACTAGGTTAATTGAATGGCCGGTTAGGTCAACTGTACGCCCTTGATGATTGGTTAGATTAAGTCGTGATATTTTCGTTAACTAACGAAAATATCACGACCCAACCTAACCAATCGTCAAGGGCGTACAGTTGACCTAACCGGGCATTCAATTGACCAGGGGCAACTGACAAGTAGATAGATCACACCATTGCATTATTACATGTTCACACTAGAATAATTATAAAAAATAACGATGGATAATTTAAAGTTGCACTTTTTACCGTTTGACCGACGCTTTTGGCAGCGAAAGAACTGGGTATTTTTATCAAAGGAACACACTTTCCCACACTTAGAGCACTTTTTCAGAAATAGTAGCAGTTTGTGACTCTGGCTAAATTTAACACAATCCTCTGTAACTAGTTTAAGCTCACTGACGGAACATCTAGTGCACATATCCATCATCAACAACGTTACACTCCAAACTGACGCATTTCCACCTCATTGCCACATTTTATAGGCAATCATGCGGCGGAATGGCACAAAGTTCTTATTAAAAATATTAATTAAA
This sequence comes from Bathynomus jamesi, assembly GCA_023014485.1. Lineage (NCBI taxonomy): Eukaryota > Metazoa > Arthropoda > Malacostraca > Isopoda > Cirolanidae > Bathynomus > Bathynomus jamesi. Next base: position 445,542 of record JAJOZX010003140.1, read on the forward strand.
AATTTTTGGAGAAATTTTAAAAAAAATTAGAGATAGCAGGGTTTTTACTTATTCTATGTCTATATAAATACATGACTTTTATAACTAAAAAGTTGATTTTCGTGGAGCCGTGAAAGTAATACTTAACCCGGATTTCAAAGAAAACTAATAAAAATTATGGATTTATTGAACATTTCTTTATGCCACTGGAAATTCTCCATTTACACTACTATTGCATTGTCGGGTCGGCAAAAAAAAAAAGGGAGACCTTTTAAATCCTTCATATCTCGGCAAATACGGTACATAGAACCATGAAATTTTAGTATGTTAGTACTAGGTAATTTTATGGTTTGTATGCCATCTTTTAGCATTTTGGCTGAGAAATTGGATTTATGGCGAATATTTCAGAAAAATCTTGCGATAATTAAAGCGATTTTAATTAACGTAAGCCAACTGCAGTAGTTTTGGACAAGCTTCAAGAAAATCGATAAAACAGGAGATGCTAAAAGATGGCATACAAACCATAAAATTACCTAGTACTAACATACTAAAATTTCATGGTTCTATGTACCATATTTGCCGAGATATGAAGGATTTAAAAGGTCTCCCTTTTTTTTTTGCCGACCCGACAATGCAGTAATAGTGTAAATGGAGAATTTCCAGTGGCATAAAGAAATGTTCAATAAATTCGTAATTTTCGTTAGTTTTCTTTGAAATCCGCTCACCGTATAGGAAATTTACTCAGTTGTGGGGTGTGAAAAAAATATTGAAATCTGACCATAACTTTGAATTTTACAGCCAAAGTTCGAGGTCTCCCCCCCCCCCCTAATTCCTCCTACCTTTTTTTTTTATCTGAACTGTATAGTGTGTGTGTGTGTGTGTGTGTGTGTCCTAAGAAAATTAAAAGTTCCTCCGCATCTATTTTATAACTAATATAGATAAAATGAATACCTCTTACAAAGGAGTAATAGACCAAAGCGTAAAATTACCACACTCCTTCGAAGTTTATAAAATAGGATACATTTGTCTCGAAGGTGTTATAAGACTTCATTATTTCTGGAAGCGCAACCTCAGAAATAAATAATTAAATACATAAATAATATACGTGTGTGTGGAATCAGTGTAATATATATATATATATATGACAAAAAAGAATTATATATAATCATCCTTATATATGAGGCGCTCCGGACCACAAGCCGCCAAGCGCCAAAATTAAAAAACTAAGAAAAATGCAGTTAAAATTTGTCAACTCGCAAAATGCCATAACTTTTAAACCAATAACGATATTTGATTGATTTTGACCACACGTACAGGTCCACAATCTGGTCCCTGACTCAACTCAAGCACGTTCTAGATCACTGATCATTATTACTTCATGGCTTTTTTTAATCTTTAATGTTGTTTGAACAGACATGTTAACCATTATGTGAGCACATTTTATTTCACAAAATTTACCATTAGATTATGTTTAGTCATTTAACTTCCTGTGAGGATGCAAGTCTCATTAGTTCTAACTGTTTTAATACATGTCATCTGAATCTAGATATTTACCGTTGCATTTTTTTTTCAAGCATCAAAAGTTTAAGATGAAATAATTACATATACTGTACTGTAATTTACTGTACAGGACCGAGTTGGTTGCTATAATTCTTCTGCTCTATATATTTGCATCCTGAATAAAGTTTACAAAAATCAGTGCTGTTTGTATTTTTTTTTTTACTCTGGTTGAAATTACTACTTAAATATGTAGTAATTAGTGAAAACATTAGAGAGTTTTTCGAGAACTTCCATTAAAGAAAACTGGTAAACGGGGCCCCGAGCCCCCTGTGGCATAATTTGCCCCGACCAATTCAAAACTTTAAAAACGCCCCTGCTTAACTCACACGACAGGTTGACAATACAAGCTTACAACTTCAATATCTAAAAAAATGCAGTTACACTACAACTAAAATTTAAGATTTTTTTTCTTTCTCGTTT
>JAJOZX010003140.1:450000-460000 GCA_023014485.1 Bathynomus jamesi
TAGGCGAAAGTGTGAATCTTAATTACATTGAAATAAAGCTTTTGAACTAAAGACATACGCAAATAAATATTTTTTTCACCAATATAGTTTATTTTATGAATACAACGTATACTGTATTGTTTTTTATAACGAGGGCTTGGTGGGCCCCCTAGAGCTCGTGGGCCCTGTGCACCGCACACCCTGCACACTCTATATGGCCGCCACTGTGCGTACAAAATTTGAAGCTTTTTATAATCATGTTTGCCTTAGCACAGTAACTTCGATATTGTTTCCTTCTGTCTGAGTCGTCACTCAAGGAGTTGGTGACAATTTGATCCAGATACTTAGTCTCGTATCTGCTCTATTGGTTCGTCTCTCATTTAGAAAATAATAATAGTCGTTTGGTTTGAGTTTTAGGATGGAATTTCATAACCTTAGTTTTAGTAACATTAAAATCAATGTCATGGTTCTGGGAATATGATTCACAAATTTTTATAAGATGATCCAGACCTTTCACCGAACGGCTTATTAGCACCATATCATTGGCATTGACCAAGTTATTTATTCTCGTGTTATTTATTCAACATCCCATTCTTACCTTATTAAGAGATTTAATTAATCCATCAATATAGACGAGTATGTATATATATGTGTATGTATATATATATATATATATATATATATATATATAAACAGCAGAGGAGAGAGTTAGGAGCCTTGTTCAACTCCGCATAAGGAACCAAAACATTCGGATAATACATTGCCCCCGCTAACACTGAAAGTTTGGTGTGTGTGTGTGTGTGGTATCAAAATTTCAGTAAATTTAAAAGGATAAGGTGGAACATTCCTGTCTTCCAATTTTTTAAATGGAATATTGTGATTCACTATCACATGATTTCCTTATATCTAAAAAACAACTAGAAATAGTTGAATTACTGACTATATTTAAGGCAATCTCCTTCAAAACAAATACATAGGTTAATTGAATGGGACCTTTTAAAACCAAACTCATTAAAAGACGTCCATAAATAATAATTTATTCAGCATAGCAAAAGTTTCAAATGATTTTGAGAAACAGGAGGCAACAGTAATAGGGCTGTAGTTATTGTTGGATAGAATGTCCCCATACTTATTTTTGCAAGGGGTGTGATATAAAGCCTCAAACTCTGCAGAAATATAACTGAGCAAGCATGGCTGAGAACAGTAATGAGATATGAAGAGTGACCCCCATCATTAACATACTTTAAATGTTCATTCGACAGGTCATCTATCCCTGGTGAGACGCCCGTCTTTAGCTCTTTAATCATTCTTAATTTCAGGCACTGAAGTCCGCGCATTTTCACTGGCCCGACCTAATCTTAATGTAGGGTGCAATGGAACGACATTAACTCCTCCCACGCTGTTAAGGATGTCCGAGTACTTCGTTCTCCATAACCTAGCTATCTCTACCTTCCCAGACACTCCATCAATTGCTGATAGGATGGCACTAAGCATCCGTTTCTTTCTTGAAAAATTCCCAGACTTTGTTATTATTATTAAATTTAAATTAGCCTCACAGGCTTTTGAAGCTCGGAATAGAGTCCTGTTCCTGTTTATATCGTCTTATGGCTGGTTTATAGTGAGCCCTATTCTACTCATTCATGTAAGCTGCCCCTATTCTCAGACGATCAAGGAGACACCATATATCGTAAACATTTTTTAGATCACATACTCGTAAGTCAAAGTAGAAAAAAATGAAAAGTGTTGCTAGATACTACTAGCATATTTAAATTTTATGCTCAGAGATTACATTTGGCGATACTGTTAATTATGTAGACGGTTGGGTTGTTTTACACGAACATAGTTGGGGGGGAGGGGGCCTTCCCCCCAACTATGTTCGTGTAAAACAACCCAACATGCGAATTATAAAGAATATATAATGCGAGAGAAGGTAGTTTTAATGAATTATGCAGAAACATACATTATGTGGAAATCAGCGTTTCTGAGGCGATGAGGTAAAATGTATGCAATTTAAAGGGAGTTAAGTTAAAAATCAGTTAAATTTCTGAATCCTATTAACGACTGTTTCCTTGAATTCAAGTAAAGTAAAGACTATACCGCTACTGTTCCCTCTGGCAAAATCAAGAATGCCATTCTCTCACCTTTTGCAAAAATAACAAAACGGTGACTCGGTAGATACGAAATTTTAAAAGGGAAAATTATTTTTATTTACCTGAGGCGCCCTCACATCCCATACCCTGCCCTCGTATCTTCCAACAGGTTTCATCATCTTGGGTTCTTTCAGGTAGAGACTTTTAGTGCCGCGGTGATCGTGCCTATTTAGGGTCAGTTTTGAAGGATCGGGTAATACAGCGTCGTATGCCCATATGACCCTTACAGTGTCTTCGTCCTGTAAAATGGGAAGAAAATGGTTTAAGAGAAACCTTACCAATAACGCCGTTTGCGTGATTGGGTAGAAATTATATATATATATTATATGCGTGGATGGCTATGAGGGCGGGAGGAGAGCGGAAACTAATTACCTCCTCCATCAAATCCTGCAAACGAGGCGGGATGATGCAGAGGGGTCGACCGCACGATACTGAACCATCGTTCGAAACCATCTAAAGGTAAAGTGTGTGTGTGTGTGTGTGTGTGTTGTGTGTGTGTGTGTGTGTGTACACATGGTGTTTCAGGAGGAAATGTCAATACTTCGGGAGGTGATAGTATCGGTCATTGTGAGAAAAAAGTTCATATGAACATGTGTCTAATTCTGAATGGTTACGGAGATAGAGCTGTTTGAATCTACAAATACAAAAGCATTGTTAATGGTAATCAAGAAAGAGAAACCCATTACTGTTTCTAACATTTATTGTTTAAACATTGGCATTTTGAATGGTATCAGATACAGAAATGACAAATTTGTTACAGTTTACAATACGTTTTCGAAAATCCCACCGTCAACCTCAATGCACTTTGCAACTCGTGTGCGAAGATCGCGTGTTGTTCGTCCGAGTTGATCTTGACGCTCCTTTATGCGGGCAGCAGCATCCAAAATGCGCGCGAGCAAGTCGTCTCATGTATCCACCTCTCTTTTGTAAAATTGACTTTTCATCCACCCCAACAAACAATAATCTAACGGAGAGAGGTCTGGAGACCTTGGTGGCCATTGAATGGGACCACCGCGGCCGATCCATCGACCAGGGAAAGTTTCATTTAGGTATTGCATCACCAGACGGGTAGAATGTGGAGGAGCTCCGTCATGCTGAAAGTACATACCAGCGCGTGTAGCCAAAGGAACATCCTCCAATAGTCCTGGCAATTCATTTTGCAGAAATTCTAGGTACCTTTGTCCTGTAAGACGATTCTCTAAAGTAACAGGACCAATCAGCTGATCATCGATGATACCGCACCACACATTGACAGAGAAGCGATGTTGAAAATTTGTTTCCACAGTGGCATTTGGATTTTCGTCTGACCACCGATGAGAGTTACGTGTGTTATTGATACCGTCACGGGCGAAAGTAGCTTCATCGGTGAACAGTATTAATCGAAGCAATCGGCGATTAGCATTTACCCAATGACGAAATTCCAGTCGCATGGCAGCGTTTCCTGGTTGAAGGTGTTGTACACGCTGTACATGATATGGATACAAGCCTTCCTCACGTAATGTTCGCCATACTCTTGTGTGTGGTACACCGAGACGTGTAGAAATTCTTCGTGAGCTAGTAGTAGGACTACGCTCTACCAACTGAAGAATGTTTTCCACTTCATCCACATCTTGTCGACCTTCACGTTCAGATGAAACATGAGCGCTGGGAAGTGTACCAATCTCACGCAATGTGTTAAAAACCCTGGTAAACACACTTCGATCCGGAATTCTGCGGTTCGGAAACCGTCGACGGTATTCTGCAACAACAGCTGTTGCACTTCCATCGCAAAAACCGTAGACATACACCATATCTGCATATTCGGTATGTGTGAAGGTGTGTGGCATTCTTAACACTGTTTCAAACACAATGTCACTCACAACAGTCAGCTGTCGATTGGCTTATGTTACATGCTTACATTACAGCTTACATGGTTCAAGGTTATAGGGGAGGAAAGGGGGAGGAAGAGCTGCGCGCGCATCAGATTCAAACAGCTCTATCTCCGTAACCATTCAGAATTAGACATGTTCAATATTGTTCATATGAACTTTTTTCCTCACAATGACCGATACTATCACCTCCCGAAGTATTGACCTTTCCTCCTGAAACACCCTGTGTGTGTATATATATATATATATATATATATATATATATATATATATATATATATATATATATATACGTATATATATATATATATGTATTATATATATGTATATATATATATATATATATGTATATATATATATATATATGTATATTATATATATATATATATATATATATATATATATATATGACTGAACTCAGAATGGTCCCCCGAGGTTTTTTTTATGATACATACAAACCGTGCATGGAACAAGGAACTCTTCTGGGAAAATTAAATCCACTATGGTCCGATCATTGTCCGTATCATATATACAGGGTGTAACAAATGTCAGTTCTCATAGAGAAATAAGATAAAAAATTAAACGAGTAAACAGTTTTAACTATACATTACAAACAATACTGTACAGTCAACTAACCAATTAATCCAGTACATGCTCATATTAATTCGTAAGTTGACTGTACTCTTTGTCATGTATAGTTGAAACTATTTTCTCGTTCAATTCTATTATCTTATTTCCCTAAGAGAACGGACTTTTATTACACTATCTATCTATCTATCTATCTATCTATATATAAAGTAAAAATAAAGTGATGATTAAAAATTGAACATACATAGTGGCGAAAAAGAACAAGAAAAAATTAAAACCGCATATCAAATTAATTATCAGTCATTGCACCTGCTCCCACCTGTCTCCACGCAACTGAACACGATACACCCCCTTTTATCCCACTCCCTCTTTCACTGCAGTAATAAATTGGTACAATTCACCCAAAATGAAACGACTTTCTTCACATACTTTTTTTTTACAGCAAAGCTTCTTCCTCTTTCTTACTTACTCTAATGAATTGGCTCCATTATTCATTTGTACATGTAATATATACACCTGACACTAGAAAATAATATAGATAGATGGATAGATAGAGGTAAACTTAGTATTATAATGACTTTATTGATTTGTTCCTGCGATTACAATGAATAAAATGGTATTGTTCATATAGGAAATAATATGATATTGCAATTTAACGTCTATTCTCAGCCATTCCCATTTGTTAATAACCAGTTTCACGCGATTAATATATTCACGATACACGTTCCCATACAATGATGCAAGGGGCGTTTTATGGTGACCCGTATGTTATGGCAATTAGCGCGTGGGACAGGCTCCCTGACAGAGGCGTGAACATTCTCTTTAGAAGCAACCGGCAACCCCTAACCTAAATTATTTTTACCGCAAGTTGGACATCGTGGGCATCGTCACAGGTGATCCAAGGCCTGGAAAACCTCAGCACTGTGTGAGTGTTATTAGAGTAGCCCCCGAGTAGTTCATAATCCTGAGATGCATCCTCCGCTGGGGTTCTTTGCCCGGAGGCATGGCGGTCCTAATAGTAAAGGGAAAAATGGATACGTTATATATATATAATGGGTATGTTATATCGTATATATGCGACTTGTATTATGTAATTAGAGAAAATAAAATTAACTATTCAAATAGGAATGATTTGTACATGCTTTACAAATATTCCCTCCTGACGCTTTCTGTACCTCATGACCAAATGAAAAAGTTATTGATATCTATGTATACAGTGTAAACGTACATCTACGAAACTTCCTACGTGTATAATAGACTCGCTTTGCTAGTTGACAGTGACGAATATTTGCCATGCATACTTGCCAACCTTACTGATTTGAAGGCTATGCAAATTTGCAACATGCAAATAATATCAAACCTTTTATGCTCAGAATGCACTAGTGTGTAACATTTAAGGCTAGACTTTCAAAAAATTCCCGGGGAATGGCATGCTCCCGGACCCCTAGCTTTGATTACAAATCCTACCGCTTTTGCTTTTCAAAATGTTGGCAAGTATGTGTCATGGACCAATTTCATGGAAACTTTAAATGTGTGTTGTGTATTTGAGTACCTGTGAGAAATACAGGGTGTGTCCATAATTATCTTTACAAATTCAATTCAATTGAATGTGAAGATAATTTATGGACATCCTATAAAATTTATGGTCTTATTTAATTTTTTGAAATGGAGTTCTAAGTCAATCCAGTGAAGAAATTCAAACATTATTTTCTTATGCTCATATTAAGACCTTTAATTCTGCATTATTCCAGAACATTAAATACGCGCGTGAAGTTGCTGAACTTCATATGCATAAAAACATGTCTATAATTTCACCTCATACAGACACAGCATACATATTTAGGGGGAAGTTCGTGGACTGCATATGTACACAAATTATATACACTTTCCATAAACGCTACTCTTACAGTATATTTAACGCCCAATAGCTTCATATAAAATGTTCTGTAACTTCATATGGAGGAAGCCCAAATTTTTCGAACTGCGGGTACTCGATACTGAATGTCCATCAAAGGAAACCTCAAAAAAATAAAATAAATAAACGAAAGTTAAAACAATAGCCGAAACTTCGACCCCAATTCAAATTTTCATAAGTTGTTGGGTAGCAATGGTGGTGGGAATCTCGTATCACTTTAGGGTAATCTCATCCTATAGTATTTTGCACTTTGTTACTTTAGGATGGGCTATAGGCGAGGTAAAGTGAAGTTCCTTCGCATTTGGTAAAGTTAGGTTAATCCATTCAACATTATGACATACAGCGTCATACGAAGTTCACTCGTGTACCAGTACGATATATGGCGTATGTCGTGTTTTATATTTTTCTAGCTCTTGCAGCCCGCTGGGAAGATTGTATTGCGATTGAATACACTACACAAACTTCCCTTTTAGTTAAATGAAAATTTTTTACGCTCTTTATAGATAAGATAAAAAAAATATTACGGTAATAATAAAAAACGTACAAATGTGTTAATTGGACCATTGAATTTAATTTACTTGATTTTACTTGCATTTTCCTCGAGATTAATATGGTAATATAGTTCTAAATCACACCCTTGTGTAAACCCTTGTGTAAACCTTCACTCCATAACGTTAGGTGAAAAGTATTTAATATTCATTTGACGAAATAACGCACTAATTAATGAAAACTAACGACAGTCGTTATATATATATATATTCTTTGGTTCTACAGAGCCGTTCTCAAACCTGGAATTCTCATTTCCGGACGGAATAGCAATGAGGATAACACGAAATAGAAATCGGTGAAAAGATGAAAAAATTATATATTTATAATTTCCGTCATTGCTAATGAAAGGTAAAATTTAGAATCAGAAAAGTCTTGACCTTGAAAATTTAAAAAAAAAGTATGTAATTAAGCTCTACTTTTTCCTGTATAATCTTTTTACACTTAGAATCTTGTAGAAAAGTTACGTAACTTATACATGTAGAATTGACTATATCTACAGTATAATAAAAATCTGATGCAAAAACCTGTTCAACACTACTCTAAATTCTTAATATGTTCAATACATTAACAAGTTATGTATAAAAGAAAACTTCAATTTGGAAGGTTATTCGCTATTACTATTAGTTCGAGCAGCTGCCTCACGCACTCGAGCGGAACAAGCGGCACACGCCCTTCAAGTGCGCGTGCTGAGATTTGGATCGGGAAAAAAAATTAAATTAAGCCCATAACATATTCATTATTATAATTACACACATTATACACACATTTAGATATATATATCACACACACATACACTTATTTCTTTGTGTTTTAAAGAATAAGCATAATATCTACATTAACTTAGAGACGTAAATTTTAGCAGATCTGAAATATTAACGCGAGGTAATGACATCATCTTTGAAAGTTATTTTTCAATTTTAGGTGATGCAAATACTGTACTGTGAAACGACCCGCGTAAAATTAGTTACAAGACGATAAATAATTATTCTCGCATATTAATTAAAACAGTTTTTAAACATTTTGTAATCCTATTAATATCGTTACCAAAGTTAGTTCTTTTCTCGTCAAATAAAATAGCTCTTGGAGTTAGATACAAAGAGAAATAGATTTGAAATAACTCGCATTATCTCAAAACCGAAGCTACAATACCGAAGATATTACACACGCATACATACATATACACACATTATATTAGAAAACCCTATTTACAATCTATTTCCTTTCAAATATTTGTGTATACATTTTACACTTACGTTCCGAATAGCAATTTTTTCGAATATAAATAATTTTGTAATTACATTTTTCTATACCTAATTTTCTGCACGAGTAAAAAGGATTCACAATTGTTCATTATTAGTTACAGTCTTATTTAATAATTTGCTACATTTTCACCTCCCACACCGGCAGATAAAAATTTCTAGAAATCAAATATTAAAACACACACACACACACACAAATTTTTTTTACTCCTTGTATTATTGAATTAACATTAAGAAACTCGTAATTACTTCAAAATGTTCCAAATAAATTAGCCATTACAAACGTAATATTAATCGATCGAGACAGACATTGATTATGTGTATGGATGCGCGAGTTACAGTTGGCACTTACGGTACCGACAGGCTGTTCTACCACAATCTATACACCACTTTGTATACCCGACTCGCGAACACTGGTTGTTTCTATTTTTTCCATTTTATATTCTCACAACGATACGGAACAAAACTAAAATTTTTATATCAGAGTTAAAGGGTACAAAAGTGCAACGACTGTATTAAGGATTTATCAATTACCGCCACGAGAGTCACCGAATTATAGAAGCCTTTTTGTTGTATACTATCCATTTTACCGATTTTATTCGGGCTAATACCGGACGATTTTAATCTTAGGAGACTTCCTCTTCAGTAAAGAGGTTTATATAGGCCCGTAGCGGCATATATTTATATATTTTCTAGATATGTCGGAGAAACTTTTTATACTTCAGTGAATATTCACATCTTAATTCAATTTAAATTATGATTCAAAGTTGAAAAAAAAGAAGTCTATTCAAATTGTTATGTCAACTCCAGCGTTTAAATTAAAAATCAAGGATTTTATATGTAACAAAAATATTAAAAAGCTAAATTATTTATCGTTATTTCCCTTTAAGAAACTACTGTGACGTAAAATTGATCTTTATTCAGTTTTTTTTTGTAATATTAACATATAATCATTTTTCACGGCTGAAGAAGTTGTAGTGAATTAACCCATAAAAGGCCAATTTTTTTTTTTTTTTTTTTTTTTGCAAAGTCTTATAATGACGAGTATTGTATTACTAGAATATGTATTGACAGCAAAATCTAGTTCCGCAATGGGTTAATAATTCCCGTTTATTATGGAATTAAAAGGTAAACTTTAATTTAGTTATTACCATTAAGGAACCCCTTATCTAAACCAAAATATAGAAGACAAAAACGTGTAAGTAGTAATACTAATTATGTAGTACTTTACACAATGATAACTAGTGAAATCTACAGACGAAAAGAAAAGTTTTTATTAAACGTTAAAATGAAATAAGAGTAACTTACGGAAAAGTGAACCTTTCCTTTCCGGTCAACCCATCCTATAACGATGTCCGCCCCAACCATTCCACCTGTCGGAGAAAAGCCGAGTCCCACGTAGCCTTTTGTTCGAACCTGCAAAGGTACTGTAATTAAGCGCACATCAGGTATTTCATATCGTGGTAGTGTATTTGGGAAGTACTACTTCAAGTTGTCAGTGAATAAACTGCCAAAAAAGAATATTATAACTACGATGTCCGAGTACAGTCAGTCTTAAAAGTAAGCTTATACCCGAAGTACACCCGAAACACTCTTTAATCTATATTTGCTACAGGAATAAGTTATAAATAGAGCTCGGCTATTCAGGCAAATTCCCCCCCCCCCCCCATTTTTGCGTCTACAAGAAAAATT